>OZ010797.1:128806487-129157487 GCA_963932465.1 Maratus speciosus
TAAAAATCCTGAAGACAATTTGTTGGAAATATAGCATAAAATCTCTGTTGAAACTTTCATACATATATCTTGCAAGGAACTTTAGATATATTCTTTTAAAGTTGACAAATCGTGAAAAAAATTTATTCTGAGATAAATCAAGTTAAAGTTTTTTTTTTTACTTATCTTTCAACAATTTGACACAGATTTCTTCTTTTTTTGCACTTGTATATATATCTATATCTTTCTAATAAAGTTTAATGCAAATAACTGAAAATTACTTAAAAATTAATTTAATTGTCACAAAAAAGACATTTTGTGAAAAGTAAAAGAAAGAAGTAATTTCATATAAAGAGAAAAATATGCATTGATATTTTTAAATTTTGTATGGCTTCTCAAGGCAAAATGTGTTATGTCTCTGGATCTAATGAAGGTAAAAGCACGCGGTTTGCGCTGTTTAACGCTAAAAACTCAGTATTTATTTCAAGTCAATAAAAAAAAGTTGCATTTTTTTGAGAATTTTTAGCCCCGGACCCCCTTAATAAGGAATATTTTTAATTATAAAAAAAAATTTCTACCTTTATTAGTAAATTTTCTACACAGTTTAGAAAACAATAATCAGTCATCGAATGTTAATCAGTTACGATAGAATTGACCTGTAATAAAAAAATATTATGGAACACTAATGATTTTAAAGAAGCATTATTTAAAATGGATTTTTATATTAAAAAAAACCTCATAATAAGTGGAATCATTCGAAAGGACGTTATGAAAACCAGCAAAGGGCGCCATGTCGCCCGCGGGCGGCGCGTTGGACAGCCCTGTTTTAGATAATATTGATATTTTAACCCTTTCAGGGGCAGAAAAATTGTGTTCATAAAATGATGAAATAATTGACTCACACCAGAATTATCAAATGAATTTCTTAGAAAATAAAAGTCTGCTCTTTTACACTTTCATTATAAAAGCAAAATTTTAATAAAATATTCTTGGTGCCGTTCGTTACTTTCTGAATTAAAATTAAGAGGTCAAGTCGTGTGACCACCGCTCTTGAAAGAGTCAAAAGCAATATGAGATCTTTAGTTCACAAACATCCGTCATCATCGAAGCATTTGGGCAGATGAAAAAATAAAGTTTAACCACAAGTAGTTCTTTTTGAAAATATGGAACGTATTTCTATTATTTAAAAATACCTTTTCACTATAATTTGAACTTGAACTTTAACCGCCATAGAATTCATTGTGGATTATTTCTGAAATACTTGAATACTTTTACCAATTTTTATTTTGCGTAGTCAATTGAAAATCAAGAATTGTAGTCTAACAATAGTACGCCCAAGAAAAGAAAAAAAAAGAGGGGGGGGGGGTGTCAGCAATATAAATTTAATTCCATTGATTATCGCCTATAAGGTTAGTTGGGGTAACTAGACCCACGAGGTAACTGGGACATAGGCTATTTTATAAAAAAACTGTTGGTGTTTTTCACGTTTTAGCTTTTGTGAACAATGTCCCTTAATCTCTACTTCCTAAAACAACGTGTATCAACTCAATCATAACTCTCACTTTGCTGTGATAGGTTGTCAAAAATGTACGTGTCTTTTTTTAAAAACAACGTCAATATGGTTGAACTTCCTCGGCTTTTTATTAAAATACTGCAAGTACTTTTTAGTCCAGGCAATAGGGAATTTTACCTAGCAAAATTAATGGTAGTACTGGAAATCGGCTTTATAGATGTTTTTTGGGTCGCTGAATCCGAATTTGTAACTTCCCACCAAACTTTCCCCCGGCAACCTCCCCAAATTTTGGTAAAAAGCCTCCAAAAAAGGTTTTTATTAAAAAAATCAATTTTTTTTTATTGTATTACAGAAATAGTATCTAAAAATTCAGAAAGTAGACAAAATTTCCAACAAATTAGATATATGACATTATGACGTAGGATAAATGGGGTGGGGGGATCTGCCTCGGAACATGCGCGCGGTGCTGCGTAAACTAAGTTGCGCAATTCCACTTAACCACTCACACGTTTACATTCGCCCTCCCATGTCCCCTCCGAACTTTCTCTATAAGGTTTACTTTAAGATTTTTGGGTCGCTGAATCCGAATTTTTAACTTCCCCCCAAAAATTTCCCCCTTAACCCCCCCCCCCAAATAGTCGTTTTTAACTTAAATTTCTTATTGTTTTAGGGGAAAAGCATTACGAAATTTAGAAACTAGACAAAATTTGCAACAAATAGGACATATGACATTATGAATTAGGATGAACGGGGAGGGTGAGGGCTGCCTCGGAACATGCACTGCGGCGCTGCGTGCACTAAATGATGAAGTCCAGGCAATAGGGGATTTTATCTGGCAAAATTAATGGTAGTACTGGAAATCGGCTTTATAGACGTTTTTTGGATCGCTGAATCCGAATTTGTAACTTCCCACCAAAATTTCACCCGGCAACCCTCCAAAAAATTGATTTTTTGAAAAAATTTGGTTTTTGAGAAAAGCGCGCGGGGAATGGTTCCGAGGCAGCCCCCTCTCTCCCCGTTTATCCTACGTCATAATGTCATGTATCCTATTTGTTGCAAATTTTGTCTAGTTTCTGAATTTCGTAATGCTTTTCCCCTAAAACGATAAGAAATTTAAGTTAAAAACAACTATTTTTTTTGGGGGGGGGGGGTTGGGGTAAGTTAAAAATTCGGATTCACCGACCCAAAAAACTTAAAGTAAACCTTATAGAGAAAATTCGGAGGGGAGATGGGAGGGTGAATGTAAACGTGTGAGTAGTTAAGTGAAATTGCGCAACTTAGTTTACGCAGCACCGCGCGCATGTTCCGAGGCAGATCCCCCCTTCCCCTTCATCCTAAGTTATAATGTCATGTATCTAATTTGTTGGAAATTTTGTCTATTTTCTGAATTTCTAGATACTTTCCCCCTAAAACAATAAAACAATGGAATTTTTTAATAAAAACCTTTTTTGGGGGCTTTTTACCAAAATTTGTGGGGGTTGCCGGGGGAAATTTTGGTGGGAAGTTACAAATTCGGATTCAGCGACCCAAAAAACATCTAGAAAGACGATTTCCAGTACTACCATTAATTTTGCTAGGTATAGTCCCTATACGGTCTCTATTGTCTGGACTATTTATTAAACAATCGTTTTTTTTTTTTTTAAGATTAGACATATAACTACATTAATAGTATTAGGTATCTATACATATTTATTTCATGTTTCAAATGTAAGCCCGGTGTCCCAGTTACCCCATATTTGTTTCAAGAATGGGGTAACTGGGACATGTATCCGGCGTAACTGGACCATGCTGGATCCAGTTACCCCAATAATTATAAATAACTCAGGGATGCCGCGGACGCGCTATAGCGCGTAAATTACGCGAAAAATCGGAGACGGGACGCAAAAAATAGCTCTTACGCGTCCCACGGGACGCGTAATTTCGTCAAAAAATCGTGTAAAAAAGCCGATTTTCGTCAAAGAATCGCGAAAAAACCGCAAATCTCATCAAAATATCGCGCAAAAACAGCGATTTTCGTAAAAGGGCCTCGAAAAAATAGCGTATTTCGTCAAAGGATCGCGAAAAAAAAAAAAGAGTATTTCGTCAAAATATCGCAAATTTCATCAAAATATCGCGGAAATAAGCGCAAATTTCATCAAAATATTGCGAAAAAACGTGATTTTCGTAAAAGGGCCGCGACAAATTAGCGTATTTCGTTAAAAGATCGCGAAAAATAGCGAATTTCGTCAAAAAATAGCGAAAAAAAGCCGAATTTTATCAAAGGATCACGAAAAAAGCGCAAATTTCATCAAAATATCGCGGAAAAAGCCGATTTTCGTCAAAGGACCGCGAAAAAATAGCGTATTTCGTCAAAGGATCCCCCCAAAATAGCGAATGTCGTCAAAAAATAGCGTAAAAAAGCCGATTTTCGTCAAAGGATCGCGAAAAAAGCACAAATTTCATCAAAATATCCCGGAAAAAACGCTATTTTCGTAAAAGGGCTGAAACAAAATAGTGTATTTCGTCAAAAGATCGCGAAAAAATAGGGAATTTCGTTGAAAAATCGCGGAATAAAGCCGAATTTTGTCAAAGTATCGTGGAAAAAACACGATTTTCGTGACAGGCTCGATGTGCAAACTAAACTTATAGGTAGAAAATTCATAAAATGGGATTTAATTTTTTTTTTTTTTTAGATTTTTAAAAATACAGCACGATTTCAGTGTACTTTAATAATGTATTCAGTAGGTGAAACAGTGAAAAATCCCCCCCCCCCCCTCCTTCTTACTGCATTGAAATGTCTCCCGCCTTCAGAACATTTAAGATTTGATGCTTATTAGTGATTTAGATGTAAATTTCCCTTCCAAGGAAAATGTCTGATTCCAACACAGATCTATGCTGACAAATAATTCAATGGGAAGTATAATGAAAGCACCCATTCATTCAACAAAAAGTACACCTTTACTTAACATAAGTATTCTTTTTTTCAGCAAAAATATCTTTTTCAATAAACCTGTCTTGCCCCTTTTTAAAAGAAATGCGAACATTTGTGATACTTGTTAGTGGAACTTGGTATCTTCTACTCTCAAATAAACATTATTTTACAATTAAAATTGTATCTTGCATTTTTACTTTTAAAAAAAGTAAAGAAAATTTCTCTTAATATTTTTATAAAATTATCTTATGTGAGTGCAAATAATACTGGTTTTAATTCATTATTTAATTATTGTTAAAACAATAATTAATGTATTTCATTTATCTTTTCCAAATAAACAAGTTTTATTTATTTCTTTAAAATATAAATTATTATTGATGGGGACCCGCTTTTGTAAAAAAGTGACCCAGGTTTTTTTCAAGTACAGCGGCATCACTGTTAACTAGTGTAAATGCCCGTCCTAAGACGGTGGGTAAAAATTGCGTTTTTCACTTAAAACTTGAAAAACTCAAAAATTATTAATTTTACTTTTCGTATAAATATTAATTTTTTACTTTTAAAATATTAAATTTTATTTTTTAAGTTTAAATTTACATACACCTGTATATAGAAAAGGAAAATATAAGTAATCTGTAATTTAAATGTAAGTTGTTACAAAATAATAAGCCTAAAATATTTAAATTGATTACTTTTTTAAAAGAAAGTCAGTTTTATCAAATTTTTGCAGGAAAAAAAAAAAGGATATTTAAAAAAATACCATATCATTGTTTTCCGTGAATCACTTTATATGAGAAATAAATTAAAATTCCTTACATGTCGCAAAGAAAATTTAATATGATTGCAACTTAATACTTGAAATAATCTCAAGTGACACTTGGCGATTTATTTTGGTGGTGTAATGCGGTGTGCCTTGCACTGATTTGTTAGGAAGAAGTGCCTACTACTGCTCAATTATTAGGACGTATAACCTTGAGAAGTAATCGCGGTATTCTTATTTCTTGCCAACCAATGGGAGAATGGATCCTTTTCCCTTTGTGTCTCTTCCTGGTAGACTGGTAAGATTGATGGATTCGCCCGCCCAGCGTTACACTGGCTTTTATTATATAGAGATTGTTTTGAGTTTCTCCTACTAAGGAAAGTAAATTTCTCCATTGTTTTTTGCTCACAATAAAGAAAATGATAGAATACCTTATTAAAATTACGAAATGAAATTAAAAAAAAAAAGCATATTGAGTGGTATCAAACCAAATTTCTTGACCCCTTGAGAGGCGGTGATGCCGTTATGGCATCATTTAATTTTAATTCCTAATTGTCACATTGGCACCTTATTTTATAATGAAAATTTCACCTTTATTAAGTACGCGAAAATATACTTTTACTTATTTTCAGATAGATTCTCTTGTAAATATTGGTGTCATTAAATTATTTCAACATGTTGCGAATGCAAGTACCTTGCCCCTTAAAGCGAGATAGCCAGACCTTGAAATTGTACGATACACAGGAGTCACATTCTACAGGGCATCATACAAATAAAGTACTTACGTAGCCATTTGTTCATAGATTTACCTTGCTATTTTTTCCCTTAAAATATCCATGTGTCTTTTATACTTATATTATCTATACTAAAGTACATAAGTACTTACTCAAGTTTTATGTTTTTGGTATAAATAAATCTAATATTTTCACTTTTAGTGCCTTTTTTTAGACACATTGAGAGTAAAGGCTTCCCCTTACAACGCTATTTATTGACATATAATTTACATGATCTGCCTGGTTTAATTTTTTTTTTAAGTTGTTTACACTTTTTCAAACAGGACCTGATATCCGATATGAAAAAAAATAAACGCGTGTGGAACATAGACCCCCCTGGTCCAGTTACCCTATTTTGGGGGGCAACTGGTCCCATGAGGAAAGAAAGATGAAATATGCATATTTTTAAATATTAAAATGTAATTTTGAGCATTTCTGTCTGATAGAGGGAACCTAACTGAACACATTTACAGAAGTTCATACTTTAATTCAAATGAACATTAGCTTTTTGAAGCTGAATTGTCAGAAGCTCCAGAGTCACATTGTAAAATCATGGCCCAGTTGCCCCAACTAACCTTATGGGTTTTCAATATCTTATACATTTCAAAGTTTACAGGTATAACGAAACGAGCGTAATAAAAAAAAAGCAAAACTAACTTTAACCCTTTCAGAGGCAAGCATTTTCAATGCTAAAGTGTTGAAATAAATGATTGACACCGGAATTTGACAACAAAATTATTTGTAAATAAGAAAAAAGGCTCTATTTCACGTACTTATTAAAAGCTAAATATTTTACCGCGATTGTGGTGCCATTGTAGCGTTTGGGAATTAAAATTAAGTGGTTTCATAAACATACCACCGCCCCTGAAAGGGTTAAAGGTTTACATCAAAACGCATTATCGTTATAAGACGGATTTGATCTACACGAGTTCTTATGTGAAATCTATTAGGGCGTAAGATATGTTATAAAGAATGGTGTTACAGATAGATATCATAGTATAACGCGAAATCTTTTTTTAGTATAGGTGAGGCTGGGGATATTTGAGTCACTTTCTATTAAATTCTCGTAATTTGTATTCAGGGGTTAGCTCGGGTGGGATACTTTCCCTCGAAGTATCAAAATGTAATCGCCACGCTCCCGGAAAATTAGACATTTTTGTTTGGTAATAGTCTAAAATTGCAACATTCCCCCCCAAAGAAAAAAAAAATCTAAATTCAATATTGTTTGTATTTCAGAAAAAATAAACATTATCGTTCGCGGTTCGATTGAAAAATATATGTTTTCTGCCCCCCCCCCCCCCTGAAAAAAATCGTTAGCAACAACTTTCTACTTATTTATGTGAATGCTTTAGATTAACACGTTGAGTGCTACGATGGCTGACACTGAAGCCGAAAAATTTACAGTGTTTTAAGTAATTTTTAAGAAAGTATAATTCTGTAACAAATAAAAGGTAAGTAAATTTTAAATAAATTTTCAGTAATTATTTAAGATAGTATATATATTTTTAATTCTATATCATATTTTAGACCGTCAGTTATCGGTGAATGACGCGTTCTAAACGGAAAGTTCAGTGTCAGTCACCGGTGACTGACGTGGCGCTTAACGTGTTAAACATTAAATAATAACAATACAACTTCATTTGTTTAAAATTTCTGATGGTACTTACTCTGTATTATTACAATAAATAGAAGACACCGAAGTTGATCATACAAGTAAATGTATACAGTCGATTTCCTCTAATCCGCAAACACCTATAATCCGCACTATATTTCAGATGTAAACAAACAGTTTAAATCTTTCTTTAAACAAGATATTGTACATTGTAACCATAAAAAAGCTGATCTGATGAATTTATTAAGAAATTTTTAGTGGATTTTGCGTTCATTAGAAGGAAATGTTTTATGCATTTTATAAATAACAATTCGACTGCTATATTTTGAATGCATTTGTTAATTATACAAAAGATAAAATTGATTTTGAAGAGGTGTTAGCTCTGGGGTATAAATATCTTAGTTTTTTAGAAAAAGAAACTTCTTTTACTGATAAAAAAACCCCCTGACTCTTAAAAGGCTTCAAGATTAAATAACAGGGCAAAAAGCAAAAAATATAAAGCAAACCACTATCACTGCAATGTTTGATAAATTTAAAAATAAGTAGAAATGTTTTCTATTAATTTTGTATTGTATCATTTAAATGTATTTCTAACATTCAGTATAGTTTTTTTTTTTATTATTAAAAAAAAAAAAAGCATTTTCTTTTATTTCTCTGTTATTTATTTGTAGTCTGAATACTATATTTGATGATGAATTCCAAATATTAGAATGTAAACAAAGAAAGGACCTATAATCCGCAAATCCCTTGTTCCCGGCCTGTGCAGATTAGAGGGAATGTACTTATAGGGAACAATTTAATTTCGATCTTCATATTTGATATGTAGCTTATTGGTTAGCGTGAGATATTCTCTCATAAAAGTCTGTCATTTAACTCTCCGCATTTCTTTTGTTTTTCTACAAAAGAACAACGAGGTAATATTTGAAACTTACTTTCTCACTTCCGTATTTTCGCAATTTTTTCGATAAACAAAAAAGATGCCAAAGGAAAAAAAAAAAAAAAAACGCAACTCTTCAAGCATTTATTTGTCTTGAAGAAGGTTAAATTCCTATCACTAAGATGAATATTGTCATTTTATTTAATACTAATAATTAATTTATTAAAAGAAATCGCAATTTCAACAGTTTGAAGATTGTTTAGGGACGAATATCGCCATAAACCGTTACCTTACTAAAATGAATAACAGCGCTTTTACGGTCACAGAAAAAATACATGAATTCTTTAAATATTTTTCTCAATAGAAGAGAGTGCAAAAAGTATGAGAAGATGTATAAATCAAGTGAATTAATCAGGGGAAGATCAACACTACGTGAGGTCCTGTGGTAAAGAATTAGTTGAGGCAAGCATGACGTCTTTGTAACTGCCATGCCATTTGTATTGATTTTGAGAGAGGAAAACAATTTTTTTGGCTTTGGGTCTCCATTTGGAAGTGAGGCTCGAGGGAGCTCACCCGTTTTCTCTTGCGTTGTTTAGGGCCTGAAATTTCAAGCCAATTCTTAATAGAATAATGAACAAAATTTAGTATTTAAATGAATTATACTATCGTTATAAGGAATACTCAAAAAGACAAAATCTGCCTATTTTCATAAAGCGTGAATTCTTTCTTAAATAATAGATCATAGAAAATTTCATCAAATGCTAGTTTTAAAAAATTTTCATTCATTTTTAGAAGGGCTGCGGAGTCGGTGGGGGAAAATAGACGACTCCGACTCCGGGAATTTTAACAGATCCGACTCCGACTCTTTCGCTCAAAAATGGGCCGACTCCGACAACGCAAACCTGCTTGTAAAATGGACGACTCCGACTTCGGGAATTTTAAAAGATCCGACTCCGACTCCTTCGCTCAAAAATGGGCCCGACCCCGACTCCGCAGTCCTGATTTTTACCCTGATCATTTTTATTTATTTTCAGTGTCCTTACGCTTCTAATAAAACCCAAAGGAAATGCAACCACAACTTCACACACTTATACTTTATTTTTAAATCAAAAAGATAAATGCAAAGCTAATCAGAAATGTACAACATCGACACAATCAATTTTCATTCACAATTCGTACGTCATTTTTTACACATTTACTTGACATAATAATCGAGAGCTTTGATGTATAGCTCATTGGCCTGAGTGGGATATTCTCTCATAAAGGTCTGCCACTCCACACTCTTGACAATCTCTTTTGCTTTTCTGCAGTATAAATCTGTGGCTTTTTGTAGCAGTTCTTTCTCGTCATGCTTCAGAGCCACGACAATAAAATCGACGAAACTATCCATGGATATCTCATTTTTCATATAGCACAAACATTCCGATTTCAGCTGGTCTTGTTGGTACTTGTCTGCCACTTCGTATAAAGCACACACGTTATCACACGTCAGTGTATGCACTTTTCCTGTATACAGGAAGTATATAAAAGACTGAAATATATCCGACTCACAGTCGTCGATGGATACGATGCCTGTAGTCTTCTCTTTCATCTCAGTCTTAAACATCGAACTGAAATAAGGGTTACGACCGGCTAGAATACTCCTATGCAGCTGGAATTGCTTATCTTTCACACTGATCGTTACGTCACTATGCTCTTCGCTCTCGAGTATGACTGCTAAGTCATCTACCAATTTTTCAGTTGCTGTAAAAAAAAAATAAATAAATAAATAAATAAGATTAATTAATTTCTAATATGTATATGTAAAGGGCATTTTTAGAAAGCATCTATCCGACGGGTAGAGTAAGTGGAAATATTCAGGTATTCATACTTCTTATGGCAGGGTTGTTGATATAGGACTTAAAATGGAGTACCTCTGTGATCTCAAATCAGCAATTATGGCACCAAATGTCGGAACACAGAAGTTTTTAGAAATTAAATATATTCTACAATATTCAGAAGTATTTGTAGAATTATATACGCCATATAGCCATTAATCACCGGACACTTTCAATTTTAGACATTTTGTCGAATATTTAGAAAAATACGTGTCGGATTCTTCTGGAACTTTAGGATTATAAACAATACACGGGAAAAAAAATTTAGTTAATATAGCCCCAGATAAAATGTTTGATTGGACT
Source organism: Maratus speciosus (assembly GCA_963932465.1). Lineage (NCBI taxonomy): Eukaryota > Metazoa > Arthropoda > Arachnida > Araneae > Salticidae > Maratus > Maratus speciosus. The sequence continues at coordinate 128,817,090 of OZ010797.1, forward strand.
GACCAAATGTTGGTTCAACTGATCAAATGATTTTGTTCGTTCAATAAAATTTTATTGAACTAACAAAAGGATTTTGTCAGTCCAACAAAAAATATTTGGTGGAGGCAAAATTTGGTTGGCACAACTATTTTTTTGTTGGTTTAACAAAATCGTTCTTTCCGTGTACGTTTGATTTCATATTTATCTATGTGGATTTGATAAGGAAGAGAATTAGGGAGCCAACAAAAATCAAAGAAAAGTAATAAAATTTGGGATCACCCTGTAAATTAAAATAAACGGAAAGATCTATTGCTGCAGAATACAAATTTGTGGATACTGTACATGTACATGTACAACATGTTTACTGATTTTCGTAAGAATAGCGTATATATTTATGGAGATATAGCGATTTTTTAAAAAAAGGTTAAAAAAATTCTTGCATGTTTTTAGCTTATATCATACAGGGTTTTCAATCAAATTTAGCGCCAGTTTCAGGAAAATTAGCAAAATGTAGTAGAAATAATATAGTGCAATTGTAATATAAATATATTAAATATTTTATGAAATATGAGCAGTTGTATGAAATAGTTTTTATCTGCGAACGATAACAGATTTTTTTTTTTTTTTTAGATATTGCAATACTCAACTCTACACTGTAAAAAAAAAGTACTGCCAGTTTTCTTGTAGGAATCGGAAAAATAGTTGCCCTTATCGTACCGGGAAAATTTCCGACCCAGCTTGGAATAAAATCCGTAAAATACCGTTTTATTGACTATTCCCTTCTTTTTTTACGGATTTTATTCCGAGCTGGGTCGGAAATTTTTCTGGTACGATAAGGGCAACTATTTTTCCAATTCCTTCAGGAAAACTGGTCGTATTTTTTTTTTTACAGTGTATGGAGCAACCCATAAAAAAAATCTAGTCAAAAATCGTGAAAATTCAGAAATATATCGGAGATAGAGTGTGCTGATTTTTAGTTGTTCTGTAAAAGCATCTGAATGATAAGGGTTTTCCCACAAATTGTCATTTTTTATAAACTGACTTTCAGAAAAAAGTTAGTATTTAATGCACATCAACGAGTAGGTTTCGAATAAATGCTTCGGTTCTGATAGAATTCATCATAGAATAGACCGGTGGTTATCAAAGAAGAACTAAAGCATAGAAAAAAAAAAATTAAAATGGACAATTTGTGGAAAATCTCTTATCACGTAATAAATAAGCCCTTTTCACATACTTTATTGTTTTTTTTTTTCTTTATATTTCTGTAAAAGAACACTGAATTAATTATCTCTTTAATCTGATTTTTGGATTACAGAATATCTAAAAAATTAAAATATGGAAAATTTTTAGCGTTATCTCCAGTATACGGGGTGCCCACTAAAGTCCCTTCCCAGCATCTTAACTGCGGATCGGCTGCAGCTATAGTCATAAAAGTGGTGTCTAGATGTAGTAAAGTAGCTATGGGCTACTAAATGAGACCGCTTAAGCCGTCGCCTGCTGCAAAACGGCGGAGTTAGCGTTCTTAACTTGAAAACGGTTTGAGATATGGGGAAAAGTGAATTACAAAGTTGTAGAGCATCATCAATTTAGTACGAAAAGACACCTTGTGAACACGAATGCTAAAAACAGGACGCTTAAAACGGTAATTTGTTCGTGATTTCCGAAACTGTGACGTCACGAAAATTGAACGAAAGAAGAAAAGATTAGATTAATTTTAACACAATTATACTAATTGGTAAATAAATCATATTAGATGTAAATTTCCAACTGGACGAAAAATATCCGGGCCAGGATTCGAACCAGGGACCTCCTGACTGAAGCCGCCAGTGCTCTGCCATCTGAGCTAACCCGGACGAATCTGGTGGAACTTTTTCATCCAGCTAACCTTAATGATTATAGCACCTGGTCTGAAATCTGGTTCAGCTCAACAGAATAAATCATAGATAATGGAACTCTAGAAATCGCTGGATACGAAGTAACGCTAGATTAATTTTAACACAATTATACTAATTGGTAAATAAATCATATTAGATGTAAATTTCCAACTGGGCGATTGGCTGAAGCCGCCAGTGCTCTGCCATCTGACCTATCCCGGACGAATCTGGTGGAACTTTTTCATCCAGCTAGCCTTAATGATAATCATTACGATATGATTATGATTATCACCAATAATCATTAAGGTTAGCTGGATGAAAAAGTTCCACCAGATTCGTCCGGTATAGTTCAGATGGAAGAGCACTGGCGGCTTCAGCCAGAAGGTCCCTGGTTCGAATCCTGGTCCGGATATTTTTCGCCCAGTTGGAAATTTGCATCTAATAAGAAAAGATTATCTTTCGAACGAAAAACGAGCCCGCAACACGGCACAGCGGTATCGCTTATAATTTCCAATCGACACGACTGTAATTCAAAATTCGTGCTCATTTTGTTACTGATTATCTTTACAAAGAGTAGACAATAAGCAGATCGTGCAAAATCGTGTCGCAAAACGCATTAACTGGACGCCACTTGTTCTTGGTGTGCGAAATTTGTGCATTATGCAAATTACGTATGAAACGTCACACCTGTTTACCTGCGACAGCTGTAAAAAAGATATCTCCTCGGTGTTGTAATGTTGAAGATCATGGAGCGATTTTCCAAAAACGAAATATTGTGAGATGGTTCTGCTGTATGATGAATGCGGGTGCAAGGTACGATTGGCATCATGGTTGTATAGGCAACGTTTCCCGTAGGCCCGATTCCTTCTCACAAAACCGTTCTAAAGGTTGTGAAACGTTTAAGATAGACAGATTGCGTGACCAACCGACCTCTATCCGGCAAACCAGCTAAGGTAAGGTTGCAAGTACAACCGGAAGATGTATCGTAGCCGGATGAGACATGCTTTTCGCTGAATGAAATGTACAATAGGCAGAACACTCATTACTGGGCACTGGAAAATCCTACATGTTTTGCTGACGTTCGAAATTAAATGCTATTTTCGATTAATGTTTGCTGTGGAATTTACAATAACAGGCTTATAGGCCCAGTACTTTGCCATGGCACGTTAACGGGCGCACAATATTTAGAACTTCAGCAGGGCGTTATAACCGATTGTGTTGAAAACCTGCCGTTATTTCAATTCCGGAATGCATGATTCCAACATGATGGCGCGCCTGCGCACAAGACAGCACAAATGAAGCAGTACCTGGTGGAGGAATTCGGAGGTAAAATAATCGGTCTTGGTGGCTTTTTAGAGTGGCCTCCACGTTCACCTGACTTAACTTCTATGGGCTTTTCTCTGTGGGAGTACCAGAAACAGAAAGTGTATGTGATCCCCTCTGCCAACATTGCAGGACTTCCAACGAGTCATTACGTATGCTTGTGCCAACGTGTCACCCGCTATGCTACAACGTGTTCAACATGAAGTTTGGACAAGGGTCCAGATGTGCATTGTAGCTGAAAAACAGAAATTTGAACATCGAAAATAAAGAACTAGTTGTTTTTTACCTTTCTAAGATAGTTTTGTCACGTTACAGTGTAGTAAATCGCTAAAAAACAAATGCGCATTTTAAGCCTTCTGTTTGTGGCATTCATATTCACACGGTGTCTTTTCGTACTAAATCGATGATGTTCTACAACTTTGGAATTAACTTTTTCTTATATCTCGTACCGCTTTCGAGATAAGAACGCTAGTTCCGCCGTTTTCAACCAGGTGGCGTTGTAAGTGGTCTCATCTAGTAGCGCATAGCCACTTTATTATACCTAGACACCACTTTTGACTATAGCTGCAATAATTCGCCGGCTAAGAGGGTGAGAATGGACTTAGCGGGCACCCTGTATACAAAACGTGGTACATATAGTGGAACACTGATGCACAGTGAAACAGTGTCTGTAAACCACTAGAATTATATTTATTGTACAGAGAATAATATGATACATTATATGCGTTACTTTAATAGGTTTTTATAATTTTGAGACATACTTTGTGTACTTTACTTGTACAGTTTTACTAAACTAAGGGTACACATTTCTGACATTATCACCATGTAGCTAAAAACACGTCTTTTAATTTTTCAGTTTCTGTATCCTTCAAAGCATTCGACAATACGGCCGTTGATAAATGGATGCTCAGAAATCCAGCCACAACTATGTGATATACCAGATTTGCTACATGTGTTTGTGAAAAACAAAAAATCAGCAACCTAACTCTGTAGCTGATGTGCCACTTAGCGATACGAATGCTAATATTATCTTAATGTGTTTTTTTTTTTCCCTATTTATACTCATGTTTAATAAAATTTGGTTATCAAGATGCTCCCAATAAGCATATTTATACAAATAATATGGAAGAAAATTCTGGAAACCATAATCTCCCTAAATTAAATTCCATTTTAGCTTCGCCGCGAGTCCCCAGACTTAATCCATTTAAACTGCCATGTACAGGAAGCTGCAGAATTTTAAATTGAACTTTTAATAATCCATAATTTTCATCATTGGGACCCGCGGATTTCTTTGTAAATACTTTACAATGAACCAAAAATTCATGACGTGATTTACAGGTTAGCGTAAAAAGACTATCTAAACTTTACATCATACTAAATATGATGCATAGGGGAAACATGCATATATAATATACATACTTATTTCATTTCATTAATTATAATGAATTAATGTAAAAATGAAAAGATTAATAATCATTGATTATTACTATACCTTTCGGATTATAATTTAAAGAAGATACGAAAAGCCGAGCGATAGAATGCATTTTCAGGCATTCCTGCGGCTTGAAGAAATTGCTGTAAATCAGTGGCGGTTCGTCAGTGGCTTTTTGGGGAGCACTAAATGCATGGATGCCAAATTTATTCTTGTTTTACCATAACTTTTAAAAAGAAATATTTGACTTATTTATTGACAGAACCTTCCGTCGTTAAACAAGGCAAAGATATCTTTTTAAAAATAGTGGTGAGAAATAAATATACTTGGCCGCCATTTGTACATTCGGGGGAAAAAGTGAACACCCTTAATAATGCTGCAACGAATTACCGTAGAAGAAAGTTACTGTCACCAAACGAGTGAAAATAAAATCTATTGTTAAATGATGTATGTTATGCCATAAAAACATAACATATTTTTTCCCTTTATAAAACAATTTAAATATTTTAACTTAATAATAATTACCCCTAAAATTTCAAATTATGGAATCGCCTATGACATTATTTATCTTTCTAACGATCTTTATTTACTTTTTAAATTCAAAGCTTCGTTTTCGTGTTGCCAATCTTTAAAAAGATATTTCGAATATAATTTCTAAACTTTTTCAGCTATCAAAAATTAACAAATTGTAATATCTAACTTAATTTATATTATAAATTAACAATGTTCTTCCAAATTCAATAAAAGATTTATTTTCAATATCAAGATCGTTGGGAATTAAGAGATAAACTATTAGAATTAAAATAATCATCTGAATTCATTTATAAAATAAATATACATTTTAAATTAATTTTTCCCATTTATAATAAATTTGATCACTTTAATTTTCATTAAAAAACAATTTATTTTGATTCATTTTTCAAATAATATTCATTTTGAGTTCGTTTGAGAACGTTATCAAACCAGCCAATCACAGCGCTTGCCGCTAACTTCGTTTCTTCCCAAGTGACGCCATTTTCTGCTGTGATGATTCAGCTGTGAAGGAAGAAGGACGTACAGGCGGCCGGCCGACGTGCCGTGTTATTAAATTGGCACATCGGTCGGTGAGTCTTCCTAAATCATATTTGTTTTGTTATAATAAAGAGATAAAATAATTATGTTATGACACGTAATATTTAAACTCAGTAATTTGAAGCCAATGACAAGTCTGAGAGATTCTGAAGAAGATGAGCATATTCGCATTGTCAACGTTTGATGCCGGGCGTCATGGAAATAACAGGCCTCTTGTTAAGAAATAGAAGAATATTTCTCTTGGAATATAACAAGATATAAAATGAAGGAGGTATTGTTCTATATTTAAAATCGTCAGTCCAAGCTTGGAGGTGAGAATTTATCTTTTGTATTAATTTTCGTGGAACTTCGTTATTTCCATAATTGGAACTTTGAAAGGAAGAAGAAGAATATTATTAAACAATCACAATTTAGCATTTATTCACTACTGACTGAGTGAAACAGAATTATTCATTTTGATCCTCTGAAAAAGGCAAACCGCCTTTAGCTTAGAACTGATTAGTTTCTAATAACTGACTTTTAATGGATCTGGAACTTTGTAGCGTTTCAAATACTGATTGGCATAATTTTAACATATAATCATAATTTAAATATGATCAAAGATCTTATCTATCCTGTATTCTCAATTGATGTGTTTATTGGAATCCATAAATTGTATGTTTTAGTTACCTTAAATTTTACTATCATTGAACGATTAGTGGGCATTATGTTAATGCCGTGAAATGTTGTTTTAGATCTGTGCAGATCCTTTCTTTCCATATATATATTTAATCATAAACAATAGTAAATAAATTTGCATTAAATTTTCATGCTTTGATGTGTTTATTGTGTTTGTGTATATTTGTGTAAAGATTGTTATTTCAGGTATAACCTGAAGATCGTTGAAGGGTGAGATTAATTATCTTAACTTTCTTTATTTCAGCTCGATTTTCAGATTAAATAAATAGATTAATTGTAAATATTAACTAAAGTGTTAATGAGATTTAAATTTAAAATAGAAGGGGATGAAAATTAATTGTAATAACTTTAAATTAACTTTTCATGGCGCGATGTACCGCTACTTTCGCTCCGGCCAAAGTGTGATGTTGGGTGTGTGGGTTTTGAGATTTCAAATGTGAGTTTGGGGTAATTATATATGAATTAATTATCTTGAATTCATTTCATACTCTCGGAATTCACATACCCAGCACCTCACTTAACAATGTATGTAAAATTTGCTTAGGAGGTCATCTACATATCAAAACAAACCCAAAGTGTTTTTTCAGTGGCAAGACCCAATTTTGACACCATAAATAAATTCTACATTCTTCAATTAGCCTAAGTACAAATTTATTTGAAATTCCTACGATTAGTTTCAGAGAAATTAATTATTTTAAATTGAACATATTTTAGGAGCTATATCCAAATTGAAATTCGGTAGTCGACTGTTGAACTGCTACAGAATTATTAAGTCACTTATATTAAGGTATTGTTTCTTGCTAATATGATCATTTTATTCCCTTAATATGTTTCGGTTACTGTTACATACGGTAAAATCCTCTTCAATGTTCATTTATAATAGTTTACAAGTGTTGAATTGTCGGATTTTTAAAATATTGGTATCTGTAATTAAAATAGTTTTCAGATAAGTGAATGTGATTCGAATTACAGGTGTTTTTATAATGCTTTTCCTCAGATTTTGATTTCATTTAACTCCCTCTTTTCTAAATTTATTGGCAGATATATTAACAATACTTACAAAATTTAGAATAAAAATTAGAATGAAGCAGTATAAATAAGTACCCCAACAAATTGCTTTTTAGTCTGAAGCAGGACGTAATAAATATAAACCCATAAAAAAAATTGAGAGTTGCAATTCATAATCTTTTAGAACATTAATTTCTTAATTCATGTTATAAAAAGTACGAATTCAATATAGTTATGTTTGCGTTTCTTTTGTATTAGAACCATAAAAAATGTTGTCACATTAGAATTATAATTTTAGAAGATATTAATAAAAATATGAAAATGTAATTCGGCATTAGAAGCTCTAAAATTTGAATGTTTATAATTTAAAAACTTATCAGTAGATGAAAAGTGGGGCTCCGACCTCAGGAGGAGGTGTTGAGGTGCACGAGAGGAGGTGCATGTGCAGGTGCAGGTGCAGGTGCAGCACCTCCCGTGCTCCTCCTCTCGTGCTACACCTCCCGTGCTCCTCCTCCTCTCGCGACTCTACTCTTGGAGGAGGGGTTAATGCGATAAGGATTTTTTTTAGATAAAAGCGGGAATTTTCGGGAGATTGATTTTTTGCTGTGTTATAGTACGAGGGTTATTTTTTTCGGTTACATAATTTTCGGGCGTTATTATTTCGAGTGTAGTATAGTATGAGGTTTAAATGAATAATTAATTAAAAAGTAATTAAAAATAATGAATGAAAAATATTAATTTAGAAATTTTAATGAGGGGACTTAGAATTTTTGAGTTTGAAATTTATTTTTATTCAGTTTTAGTACGAGGGGGTATTTTTTTTACTGTCGGTTTACTAATTAGTAATTAAAAATAGCAATTAAAAATTTAATGAGAAAATATTTAATGAAGCGACTTAGAATTTTTCGAGCAATTTCATTTGTTAATTAAAGTATAGTATGAGGTATAGTATGAGGTATAGTATAGTATGAATTAGTAAAAATGGAAATTAATTGAAAATATCAATTCATTAAAAAAGTAATTAAAAATAATTAATGAGAAAAATTAATTTAAAAATTTTAATGAGGAGACATAGAATTTTTAGGGGAGCAATTTTTAAGTGTGTTAGAGTTGTGGTGCTGCCATCTAGTAACGATTGATAGAATTTAGTTTCGGAATTGGTATTTTTACGAAAAGTTGTGAGGAGGATTGAACCTGCAAAATGTAATCGTGGTTGAATAATAGACCGTTACCTTATCGATTCAGCCACGATTACATAGCTTTGAAAGAAAATTTTAAGAAGTGTCTTTTTTCGAAAAATTAGGCTGATGACGTCACCCATTTTAGGAACCAATCACTGATTTTTTAGACATATGAGCGCCACCTATGATTATTATAAATTGATGTGAATGAAGTTTTTAATATTAGTCGATTAATTACTCCTGTTGAATGAGGTCGTTAACATGTCTAGTTTCCAAGATATTGCTGTTGTAGGAGCATCTGGGTTGATTAGAGAAGCGATGAATCTTATCCCTAAAGTGGAACCTGTTTCAGATGTTGAAATGAAACCCTCTTCATCAGAACTTTTAATTCAAGAAGAACCCCCTCTTGTTTGTGAAACTTGCAATAAATCGTTTCTGCGAAAGTTTGTGCTAAATAGACATGTGAAATCTCATCTTGAGAAAAAACCCTTTTGTTGTGATTTGTGCGAAAAAAGTTTCATTCAAAAGAGTGATTTACGACGACATATCAAGATTCATTCGAAAACGTGTGAGGTGTGTAATGAAATATTCTCAAGGAAAGTGGACTTTTTAAAACATCAAAAAATGCATGAACCTAGTCAACGTAGGAGATCTGTGAGAAAGATAACGAAACAACCAAAAGACGATCAACGAAGCGTGTTAATTAATCGCTTGTGTAATTTACTGCAGCGGGTGTGTGCTTCCTATGACTCATCTGTGACGTCATCTGTTTGAAAGAATGTGATTGGGTTTAATACCCGTCACTAACCTATATAAGTTTAATGTTTTCTACACATCATTTAGTTTACTGCTAAGTCTAGTGTTTGCTAGTCCAATGGATGAAAATTTGTTGAAAAGATCCCATGAAGAAATGTTGTCACCTTCCGAGTATCAACCTCTGCTGGACGAATCTAGATTTAATGTGGAAAGTGTTACGCTGTATCCTTACACTGACGAACCTTCATCGCCAATTAATTGTCATGATGAAGAAACTTTGTTTCCTGATTCCTGCTGTGAATCCGCTCAAGATATTATGAATGAATTTTTCATTGACTTTCAGAAATCTTCTACTACCCAAATGGGTGAAGAGTCTATGCCTGATAGGCAAAATATGTTTAAAATCCCACCTGTGAATGATTGCAATTTTATTTTTCGAAAAGAACTTGGAAACTGTATTTTTTTAGGAGTTCAGTTACAGAATTCTGAATACTCTATTCAAATTAGAGAATTTTCGAGTGAAGGAATTGCAACTCAGAATGGAATCGATTTAGATATTCGCACCTGGTATGAATTTCAGTATAAAATATTTGCGTTTAATTTGAAATATACCAGCTCTTCGTTTATCGCCAATAACATTCTTTTAGTTTTGAATGAGGATAATTCCGTTATGTGGCTAAAAATGTTAAAAAATGAATCTCATATTCGATTAAACAATTATCAACTTGAACAATTGAAAGAAAAAGCCTATAAATTGAATAAGAAATTGATTCATCATATGTATGAAAAACATTTACCTGCTTTATTAAAACAAAAATGTCAACAAAGTTCTTCAGAAAACGAATTTGTTTTGTGGTCTAAACTAATTTATTGTATCGAGAATTCTATTTTAAATATATTTAATCAAATTTATGAATGTACTGGCTGTGTTTTTAGACATTCAAGTGTTAGTCTTCATTCCTGTTTTATGTTAAACAACCGTGAAAAATTTCAACAGTTAGGGGACATGATTTTAATGCTTGTGAATTTTGATGATGTTCTATCCATGTTTTTAAAGAATGTGGATTCTGTTAGCGATCAGTTTTTATGTAATCTGAATGTTGAAACTTTTAAAAGTGTATTGTTTAAATCGTTTTAATAAACTGATTTCATGTTATATTTGTGTCTTTATTTTTAAAAATGGTGTGTGTTTTTTCTAACAGAGGGGAATTAAAACAGATTTTTGAAAAAAGAATGAAATATAATTCGATTAAACAATTAAAAAAAGAAATAAATTAAAACAAGCTTACCTGAAACACGTACTACATCCTCGGTTACTTGACTAGAAATGAAAAATCTTACAAGTCCTTATCGATTGGGTTTCTCCAATCTAACCTCCTACGTCATCAATGTTATCATACATCACGTGATAGGGTTTCCCCAACGTGTGATACCCTACACCACGTGATAGGGTTTTTCCCAACACGTAATAATCCCTACGTCATGAGTGATATCATATATCATGTGATAGGGTTTCCCCATCACGTGATATCCCCTACGTCACTAGTGATAAGTGATGTCATTTAGCACGTGACTAGATGTAATCAGTTGATAAGATTAGATGATAAGAGCTTGTATATAACTGCGAGCAGATCTTCAGTGCTCATAATTTTCGTCAGAGTTTAGCTGTTCTAGTCTAGTTGGATATCTCGTGCTGCCTAGTGTCTTCAAAATGTCTTCCATTATTTATTCGGACAATGGACTAAACGTGGAGTATATTGGTGACTTTATCGAGAAAGCTCATGCTGACCGCTATTTGACGGAGCTGCGGACATTGCCTTTCTTCAGACCTACTTTCCGTATTTTTGGAAAGGATGTTAAGCCTAAACGTCTGATGTTAGGCTATGGTGATACCAACACAAGCTATGCCTTTAGCGGAACCAGTGTGCCCGGTAACCCTTGGACACCTCTCATGATTGAATTGCGAGACAAAGTGGAAAAAGAAACAGCGTGTACTTTCAATTATGTACTGCTCAATTTCTATCAAGACGGATCTACTTGTATTAGTCACCACAAAGATGATGAATCCTGCCTGAATGCTGTGTTTCCTATTACAGTACTTAGTTTTGGTGCTCAGAGAACTATTGAATTTAAGAGACCGAATGTGCCCTCTACATTTATAAAGTTGGGACATGGATCGTTGTACATCATGAGTCCTCCCAGCAATGAACTGTTCACCCATGGTATTGGGGCAGAGCCTCACATTAAAGATATACGGATTAGCCTTACTTTTCGACATTTAATTTTACATCCCCTTGATCTGAAGAAGCCAAGACTAGATTTCGCTACTCTTTCGAAGGATCCGGAACTGAATTTAGACTTGTTCACCCTTTCTGATGACGATGAATTTCCGCGCTGCTCTTCACCTAAACATATTTCGCCGATGAATAAAACTGATATTTCACATGAAGACGAGTGGTTTACTAGAAATTTTAAAGGAAGTTATTATTCGACTACTTGGAATCTAGAATGGTGTACTTTAGCTCAAATTCATATGGAAGAAAATTGTAACTTGAAACTTCACATTCGAAACTATAAAGAAGGTTCCCACGGAAAGCTTTTTCCAACGAAGAATGGCGTCGTGATGACTGCTACGACTTTTGATCATTTCCAGCAAAATGTGACAAAGTTTAATTTTTATTCTGTGAAAGAGTCTTCCATTTGTAATAATCAATTGATCTTGGCATTCTTAGATGAAGATTTTTGTCTACTTCAACAAATATTTAAAACGGATGAAAATAATTTTCATTTCAAACCCAACGGAATACGTTTATCACGAGATCAATTTTTGAAACTTACTGAATTTTGTTCTGAAATTACAGACTGTTTTATTGACATGCTTTTAACACGAGTGATTCCTGTTGCAGTCCTGCGGAAATCGCAAAAATGTATTCATTCTCACATAAATGCTGATTGTGCTAAGAAAATGTTTTTATCCTGCTTAAACCATGAAATAGAACAATCTGTGCATCGTGTTTTTTCATGCTACGGGTGTAAAATTAATCAACTTTCACAATTAGATCATTCTTGCTTAACAACTACTTTGTTGGAAAAATTTGAGATGTCTAAAGACAGTGCTTTATTGAATTTTAATGTATTTCAATTCGTGAAGAATGTCACTTCAAACTGTGTCTGTCACTATACACATGCATTTTTTGCCAATTTAAAATCTGACTTTTATAAAAACTACTTAGAAACAATTTTTGTTAATACGCATGAAACATAATGTGTAAACAATTAGATTTAATAAAGTATTTGTTATTTTTCACTAAACAATTTCTCTGTTTTATTTAATTTTTCTTTCAGCTTGTTTATACTCTGCAATCTTCTTTTTAAATTTAAGAGAGAGAGAAAAGAAAATAATAATAATTTTGTGAGAAAGTATTTTGAATAATGCTTATTGAAGGACATGAATAAGATAATAATTTTGAATAATTTTTCTCTTTATGGGAAAAAAATATTAACACTTGTAATAACTGATTCCCTTTATGGGAAAAAATATTAACACTTGTAATAACTGATTCCCTTTATGGGAAAAAATTCAGATTTTCTAAGACAGAAAGAAAATATTTTAAACAACAAACGCAATTCATTTTAATATGTTTTTAGTTTTTTAAAAATCACTAAAAGAAAGTAATGAGTAAGTTTTAATATTAATGTAAGAGGTTTATTGAAACCTATATCACCATTGTGAAAAAAAAAAAAAAAAAATCTTAGTAAGAATAATTTAAGTGCAATGCTATTTCTATTAGAATTTTATAATAAATAGTTTTAGTATTGTTTAAGTGAATCACCCATTATCATTAATGAAAAAAAAACAGCTTAATTAGTCTTTCAACTCATTAAGACTTGTTTTGACACTAAAATAGTTATTTTTTGACAATAAATATAGAAAAAAGACTGTATAGTTTGCAAATCAACATCTCATGTTTAACGCTTAATTGGGAGGGGGAAAAAAGTAGGATTTTATTCTAAGTCTAACAATTAAAAATTCTTAATGAATACTATTTTTAATTTAGACTAATAAATTAGACATAGGTTTTTATTTATTCATTTCTATTCACAATTGGAGAAAATTTCGTATAAGTTCGTACCACCCGATGAATCATCGATGAGCGAGCGCTTGGAAAAACCCTTATCAGATAAGATAAGATAAGATGATTCACCTATCTTAGATATTAACAGACTGCATGCGATTTCGAACTCAGTTCATATTTTTCTTTTACTCGTGTAGCAGTAAATAATTTTTCTGAAGCTCGATATTTTGTACGCGTGGTAAAGTTATTAAGTGTGTGAAAAGTTATTTAGTGTGTGCCTACCTGGATTTAACAAGTCTTACCTGGATTAAACTGAAGACATGAAAGCCTCGAATAAACCAAGTTCTTCATGTTCTTTTTCTGATGATGATGTAAGTGAATAATTTTAATTTATTAAATGTGAAATTTTAATGACTTAGATTATTATTAGAGAAAAAATGTATTCTGTTTACTATAACTACTTTGAACAGAAATTAGCGAAAATGCTTTTAAAATAGGAAATTTTATATTTTTAAATTTATTTTTAAATTTATTTTTGAACTTTTAATATAAATGAATATATCTAAATATGTTTTAAGCAATCCTTATTTATTGAAACAATAGTATGCGAAACTTCTCTTAAAGAATTAAATTATTTATATGATATTTTTATATTTGTTTTTGTACAGTATATCTAAATGAATATATCTAAATATGTTTTAAGCGATCCTTATTTATTGAAACTTCTCTTAAAGAATTAAATTATTTATATGATATTTTTATATTTGTTTTTTGGAAAATAAATCTAAATGAATTAAACTAAATATTTTTTCAAGCGATCCTTATTTATTGAAACTTCTCTTAAAGAATTAAATTATTTATATGATATTTTTATATTTGTTTTTGGAAAATGAATCTAAATGAATATATCTAAATATGTTTTAAGCAATCCTTATTTATTGAAACAATAGTATGTGAAACTTCTCTTAAAGAATTAAAATTAAGTTCACATTTTAATATTGCTAATTGATTTATTTTTTAAACTCTCTAAATGTATCTATTTAATTACTAATTTTCTTGAAAAACTGCTAATTTAAAAAAGTAAATTGTTCTTCTGACATGTTATTATTTATGAGGAATGTTTTATTCAAATTTATTTTTGTTAAACATTTCCCTTTCCATGTGAATCCTAAAAAATTCTTAATGCAATGTAAATATTTAATTCGCGTGATTATTTAACTTTAATCAAAATATAAACAAATTCTATGTGAAATTTCTTAGAAACTGTTATTGATGAATCATCTGAAAAATTCTTAATGTTTTTATATCCTTTCCACAAATAATTTTCAGTTTCAAAACTTAAAATGATTATTTAAAATAAATCCTAAAGTGTATTTGCATGGGAATTAATTTTCATTTGATCTAACTTGCAATGTGTAGTTATTTCCCCTTTAAAAGAAAACTTCTAAATTTGTTTAACCTAACGTGTAATGAGTTGTTATTCTCCTCTTAAATGAAAACTTCTAAATGTGTTTATTGCTTTTTTCAATGAAAAGTTTAAAAAACATGTTTAATTTCAATGTATTAAAAAATAATTCTGAATAGTATTATTGATTAATTTAAGTGTACATTTATAAAAGCAGTGTATATACATTTCATCGGGGTAGACACGTTTAAACATATTCGATGAATCAGACTTTCAATAAAAACAAAATATTCGAGGATTCATACTTTTAATTAAATCATTTAATCTCAAAAAATTATTTGAAAAACTTAAACTAGTGAAAAATTTAGAATTTTGTCAAAGTATTTTCTAAAAGTTTTATTTGAATTTGAATTTTGTCAAAGTATTTTCTAAAAATTTTATTTGAAATATTCTTTTCTGTTATTTATTTCGATGGTTTAGAAGTCGATCTTCGAAAACTAATGATCCTATTTTGCAAATTAATTAAAGTATATATGAATAGACATGTTTAAACCTATTCGATGAATCATCGTTGAATATGTTTAAAAAAAGATGACTCAAATCTTTATATTGTTAGAAGGAAAAACCTAAACCTTCTTTTCAATTGAGAGTTTCAAAAAGTATTAATTAAATTTTTTAATTAAATCTTAAAGTTTTTTTAAAAATAAAGTTAGTACTTTTTTAGTAAATGTCTACTCAAAACGAAAACTCTCGTTTACATGTTTAAATATAATATTTAGGGGTGTTTTTTCTAGTGTATAATGTTTAGGGGTATTTTTTTTAGTGGGATATGGATTTTCCCGTCTCACCGTCAAAAATAGATGCTTTGGAGATTAAAACTCTTAAGGAAATTGATGAGGTGAATAGAAAAAATCAAGTGGAAGAATCTCTTGAGGTATTTTAATGATTTTATTTACCTATGAGTTAATTTTGGAAATTAAAAATAGAAAACATTTAAAGTTGATAATTTTTTAATGTAATAAAATTTAAGTGATTGAAATTTCTAAAGCTAATCAAAATGTATTAATAATCTTTAAAATTTTGTTTCAAAACATTTTTACAATTGTTATTAAGCAGAATAAATTTTTAACCTAACTTTTTATTAAATTCATTGAAACTTTAAAAATCAATTTAATTTTACTAAGATTTCCAAGTAATTGTTTATTCTTTAAAATAAATCATTATAAAAGTTTTTGTGGGTTAAATCTTTTTCAGTGGGGTGTGGACATTTCACCTTCTAAATTGGTGAAAGCAATAGATGAGGTTGAAAAAATTCACTGTGTATCATCTCAACAACAAATAGAGACATCCAAGGTATGAATTTTTTTTCTAAAGAAAATGTATTGTTTTGATTATCATATATTTTTAGAAAATGACATGTTTTTAACTCAATGTTTATAACTTAAAATTTTATCTCAAGGTAAATTTTAGAATGTTTCTTATAACTCGAAATTGTTTATCTCAAAGTTCATTTTATTAAGTAAACTTTATAACTCGAAATTTTTTATCTCAAGGTAAATTTTAGAATGTTTCTTATAACTCGAAATTGTTTATCTCAAAGTTCATTTTATTAAGTAAACTTTAAAACTCAAAAATTTAAAAACTAAATCTTTATAACTGAAAGTTAATGGTAGTAGATCTTCAAAGTACTTTATAAAACATGATTGGGTTTATTTACAGAATCAACATCTCTGCGATGTATGTGGGAAATATTTTTCTCGTTCATTTACCCTTAAAAGGCATAAACTCACGCATAATGAGCAAAGAGGAGTCCCAGTGAAGTCTGTTACAGATATGTCAAAAGCAGGTCTTTCAAAGACAGACTCGTCTATACCTAAGGTAAATCTTTATGTTTTTTGTTTGTTCAATTTTATATCGTTTTCAGGTTTTTTAATAGGTTATAAAAAAATTCCCTTTTTTAGATTTTTCTCTGAGAAAGATTCTCTAAAAAGAGTTTTTGATAATATTAAACGTTGAGTAAAGTTTTTTCTAAAATTAAAATCCTAATTTGTTAGAAAAGAAGATATGTTTTAAAAAGTAATCTTTATAACTCGAAATTTTTTATCTCAAGGTAAATTTTAGAATGTTTCTTATAACTCGAAATTGTTTATCTCAAAGTTCATTTTATTAAGTAAACTTTAAAACTCAAAAATTTAAAAACTAAATCTTTATAACTGAAAGTTAATGGTAGTAGATCTTCAAAGTACTTTATAAAACATGATTGGGTTTATTTACAGAATCAACATCTCTGCGATGTATGTGGGAAATATTTTTCTCGTTCATTTACCCTTAAAAGGCATAAACTCACGCATAATGAGCAAAGAGGAGCCCCAGTGAAGTCTGTTACAGATATGTCAAAAGCAGGTCTTTCAAAGACAGACTCGTCTATACCTAAGGTAAATCTTTATGTTTTTTTGTTTGTTCAATTTTATATCGTTTTCAGGTTTTTTTAATAGGTTATAAAAAAATTCCCTTTTTTAGATTTTTCTCTGAGAAAGATTCTCTAAAAAGAGTTTTTGATAATATTAAACGTTGAGTAAAGTTTTTTCTAAAATTAAAATCCTAATATGTTAGAAAAGAAGATATGTTTTAAAAAGTAATATTTATAAGTGAAAAGTTTTTATTAAATTTCGCGCTTTGTTAAAGAGGAGGCTAAATTTAAAAAAAGGGATTTTAAAATAAATTAAATAATTTTTAATGGGGTTTTTTCTTCTTTTTAGGAAAACAATATTTGCGAGATTTGTCAAAAATCCTTTGCGAATGCTTACAATTTAAAACAACATCGGTTAACACATAAAAAATCCACGGATACCCTTTTCACTTGCCAAATTTGCCAAGCTACTTTCTTAAGATGGGATAATTTCCTAAGACATAAAAGCACACATTCAGATGACAAAACCTGTTTCAAATGTGACCTTTGTGATGCGCTTTTTACAAGAGCAGACAATTTAGCCAGGCATTTAAACGCTCATGAGAACCCACATTATTCTTGTCAAGAATGCGGAGAAAAGTTCCCCAGAAAAGAAAATCTGATGCATCATAAACGTGTTAGACACAGTAGCTCGTCAACATTTAAATCGGTAAAAAAAGCACGAGTAAATCCTCAACATTCGAAAAACTCTAGTAAAAGGGTGGACGCTCTCAATGTGTTTAGCAGTATTTTTTACGATCCAGACGAAGAAACTGCATTCGACATTACCACATTCTTTAACAGCAGAAAAAAAGATTTGTTCGATAGTTTGGATGAAGCCGTTGAAGAAAAAAAATCAATAAAATGGCGTCTTCTTCTAAAAGTGTTATTGGAAAAAACCAATGCTGATGGGGAAACTGAAACTCTTTCAACTTATTTCAGTTCAAAGACATGTGAAGAATTTACTAATGAACATTTAGACGAACACTTAGAAGAAGCTCACCAAAAGCTTTTAGCTTTATTTGAAAATTTTCTGCAAAGAGGGTCTGGGTGGGTCCTGAAATACATTCAACACTTTGAGTTAAAAATCGCAAAGTATGCCCCATTGAAAGGATGCAGTTATATGCAGCTTCCTGTAGATTTGAAAGGCCGCGAAGCAATTTTAAACATTGAAAACTTTAATGATCAGAAATGTCTCCTCTGGTGTATCCTTGCTCACCAAATGAAGCTGAGTTATAAAGATAATCCTAATCGTGTGAACAAGTACAAACCTTTTGAGCATACTCTGAATATGCGAGGAGTGACCTATCCAGTATCATTTACTAAAATACCGAAAATTGAAAATCAAAACAATCTACGCATTAATGTGTTTGGGTATGAGGAGGGAGAAATTTACATTCTTCACGTGTCAGAAAAAACAAACGTGGACGTGATCAATCTTCTTTTGATCAGTGATGGGGAAAATTCCCATTACACATTGATCCGTGATTTTTCACGATTCATAAGCCATCGAAGTGGACATAAAGCTAAAGCATTCTACTGTTATCGGTGTCTGCATGGATTTGTTCGAGAAGATCTTGT
The DNA here is from genome assembly GCA_963932465.1 of Maratus speciosus. Classification (NCBI taxonomy): domain Eukaryota; kingdom Metazoa; phylum Arthropoda; class Arachnida; order Araneae; family Salticidae; genus Maratus; species Maratus speciosus. Next base: position 128,835,903 of record OZ010797.1, read on the forward strand.
GAAGGAACACACTCCCTACTGCTCCAGACATTCACCCCAAATAATAAAAATGCCGAAGGAAGGTGACAACATTTTAGCGTTTACGGGAGTTCATTTGCAGGCACCGATACCGTATATAATCTATGCAGATTTCGAATCCCTCCTCGAACCTGTCTCGACCACCGATCCCTCCTTTCAAGTGCGAAAAGCACATCATTCTGCTTGTGGGTATGCTTTCGTTATTGTGGGCCCTGACGGAAGCACCTACAAACGATCACCAATAGAAGACGGTGTTGCAATCTACAGAGGTGAAGACGCTGTGAAGCATTTTATCAACGAACTATTGAAAATCAAACAAGAGTTTCAAGACAAACTCATGTTGGTTGCACCTATGAACTTATCAGAGGAAGAAGAACAAACATTTCAGAAAGCAACAATATGTCATATTTGCAAGAACACCCTGGGTGATGAACGTGTGCGAGATCATTGCCACATTTCTTCAAAATTTAGAGGGGCTGCACACCCTTTCTGCAATCTCAACTATAAACAGGCCAGAATCATTCCAGTAGTGTTTCATAATTTGAAAAAATATGATGCCCATCACCTTTTTCAAAAGTTAGGCTCTTATCCCGATCTTCATATCGATGTAATCGCTGCCACCTTAGAAGATTATATAACCTTCAAGTTAAAAGAAAAATCTTCCCCCATCCAATTCTCCTTCATTGATTCGTTACAATTTCTGCCGGCATCGTTAGAGAAACTCACCTCAGATCTTAACCCTAGCGACTTTAAAATTCTAAAAGAAAATTTTTCTTCATCAACAGATTTAAACCTTCTCACCCGCAAAGGAGTATATCCGTATTCATATTTCGACAACTTTAAAAAATTTAATGAAACACAACTTCCCCCACCAGCAGCCTTTTATAATGACCTCACAAATGAGGATGTCGAAGAAGAAGATTATAATCACGCCAAAAAAATCTGGTCATCATTTAACATAAAGTCGCTGGGTGACTATCACGATCTATACGTAAAAACCGATGTTCTACTGTTGGCTGATGTCTTTGAAAATTTCAGGGGATTGTGCAATCAGTATTTTGGTATTGATGCAGCCCACCTCGTCACTTCACCAGGTTTGTCTTGGCAGGCATGTTTGAAGATGACAGGAGTGGAATTAGAACTACTAACTGATATCAACATGTTGCTGTTCATCGAAAAGGGTATCCGTGGTGGTGTGTCGCAGATTTCCCACAGGTTTGCGACCGCCAATAATGCACAAGTCCCCGATCACGATCCCAATAAAGATACTTCTCATATTCTTTATTGGGATGCAAACAATTTATATGGATGGGCAATGTCCCAATACTTGCCTTACGGAGGGTTTCGGTGGTCAAATTCGTCATTCACAGAAGAAGAGATTTTAAAAATCCCAGAACAGTCAAACATTGGGTATATTTTTGAGGTAGATTTGGAGTATCCTGAACCCCTACATGAGCTTCACAACGACTACCCGCTGGCTCCTGAAAGGTTGACGGTGCAAGAAAACATGCTTTCACCTTACGCGAAGAGTTTGTTGAGAAGTAAGTTTAAGGGTACTCCAAAACTCATTCCAAATCTTATGAACAAAAAAAATTATGTATGCCATTATAGAAATCTTCAGTTATATCTTCAATTGGGCTTGAAACTTAGTCACACACATAAAGTGTTACAATTTAACCAGTCCCCTTGGCTAGAAGAATATATCAGATTCAACACTGAGAAACGAAAGGTGGCAACCAGCACGTTTCAAAAAGATTTTTTCAAGTTATTGAATAACAGCATTTATGGAAAATGCATTGAAAATCTAAGAAAACGTAGAAATATTGATGTGTGTAACACATCGCGAAGAGGAGAAAAGCTGGTTGCCTCCCCCTTTTTCAAATCCTTCAAGATATTTGATGAGGGTCTGACAGCGGTGGAAAGACAGAAACCCAGTGTCTTGATGAACCGACCCATTTACGTCGGATTCTCGATACTGGAGTTATCCAAAGTGTTGATGTATGATTTCCACTATAATTTTGTTAAAAAAAATTATAGTGGAAATCTTTCATCTCTGCTTTTCACCGATACGGACTCTCTGACGTATCTCATCAAGACAGATGACCTACAAAGGGATTTGGAACAAAACAGCTCCAAATTCGACTTTTCAGACTTCCCCAAAGATAACCCCCTTTATTCCACAGCGAATAAGAAAGTCTTGGGAAAATTTAAAGACGAGTTGAAAGGAAGAGCTGTCCATCAATTTGTAGGTTTGAAGTCAAAGATGTACTCCATCAAGACAGAGGATGAGGAAAAGAAGAGAGCCAAGGGGATTTCCAAAAACATTGTTGAAAACAAATTGAAACATCAAGATTATGTGAATTGTTTACAAGAACAAAAAACCACTTTTGAAATTCAAACAAGAATCGGCCAGCGATTTCATCGTTTATACACAATGCAACAGAAAAAAAAATGTTTATCACCATTTGATGATAAACGATATATTTTGAAAGACGGGATAAGCAGCCTAGCATATGGACATCATCAAATACCTAAATGAATAAAAAAAGATGTCAAAATCTTTTGAAAAAAAGATCTCAAAATCTTGAAGAAAAAATGTAAAAAAAACATCTTAAAAAAATGTAAAAAAAAAAAAAAAAAAAAAAAAAATATTGTGTGCGTGAGTGTGTGTGAATGTGTGCGTAATGGGAATCACGTGATCTGCCTCCCCGCGGCGATTCCTGGGTGAAAGTTTTGACCCTGGGTCACATTCAGCTAAAGATCACATCTTTCGTAAAAATTCAAAAATTTTCGACAAAATTCAATTTTAAAACAGATTTTCTCATTAAATTTTTAATTGCTATTTTTAATTACTTTTTAATGAATTGATATTTTCAATTAATTTCCATTTTTACTAATTCATACTATACTATACCTCATACTATACCTCATACTATACTTTAATTAACAAATGAAATTGCTCGAAAAATTCTAAGTCGCTTCATTAAATATTTTCTCATTAAATTTTTAATTGCTATTTTTAATTACTAATTAGTAAACCGACAGTAAAAAAATACCCCCTCGTACTAAAACTGAATAAAAATAAATTTCAAACTCAAAAATTCTAAGTCCCCTCATTAAAATTTCTAAATTAATATTTTTCATTCATTATTTTTAATTACTTTTTAATTAATTATTCATTTAAACCTCATACTATACTACACTCGAAATAATAACGCCCGAAAATTATGTAACCGAAAAAAATAACCCTCGTACTATAACACAGCAAAAAATCAATCTCCCGAAAATTCCCGCTTTTATCTAAAAAAAATCCTTATCGCATTAACCCCTCCTCCAAGAGTAGAGTCGCGAGAGGAGGAGGAGCACGGGAGGTGTAGCACGAGAGGAGGAGCACGGGAGGTGCTGCACATGCACCTGCACCTGCACCTGCACCTCCTCTCGTGCACCTCAACACCTCCTCCTGAGGTCGGAGCCCCACTTTTCATCTACTCTTATCATTCAAATAAGTCGAAATTTGGTATTTAGGCATAGTTTGAACAAAAAATTTGAATTATGTTGTAAAAATTGAGTGTTGTCATGGAAATAAAACAAAGTTTGGGCTGCTTTTGGTATGTAGATGGGCCCCTAAGCTAATTTTATACACAGCATTTAAAAGTAGACTTTATTTCCAATTGTGTGGTACCAGTAAGTTTCTTTTGCGATAATTTGTTGCAGAGTTAGTTAGGGGTGTTTACTTTCTTTTCCCCATGACTGTACTTAGTGCCCCAAAGAAAACCAGTCAAAAGCCTCCACTGCTGTAAATTATTATTTCGATTTAGGTTACATGTGGTGAGTTTGTAGAATTGAATATATCAAATGTAAAGTTTTCTAAAATCTTAATCAAGATATACAGGGTTCGTACGCATCAATGGTTCAGAGGATTTTAGGTGTTTTAGTACCAGAAATTTCGTAAAGTACTGGCCGTTATATCTGAAGACAGATTTTTTTGTCATTAAATAAAGCAGATAATACTTAACGAAAATTCTAGTAAAAGGTGCTTGAAAGTCCTTGAAGTGTACGAACCCTGATATAGAGTAGAGAAAAAGCAATTTTCTCAACGCAAGCAAACTCAAATGAATTTCTTGTAACAGAGGGTATACAATGGGGCAAAAGAAACTTTGACATTTTTAAATTTTAAAAACCCTACACTTTTCTCCACCAATAAAAGTAAGTTAATTATATACATTGTGCGTGGATAAATATAATGTATGACATACCTTTTGCTCTTGCTGTGTCACATTCATGGTCAAACCACGCCCTTAATGCGACAATATTTCCACATGTAGGACATCTCATTGGTTTATCCAAGCACTTTTGCTCATGTGATGAAACGTATTCAGCATTAAAAGTTTTTTTACAGTGAGAACACTTGCCTGTGACAGTGTTACCTAAAATAAACAATATACTAAGATAAATATATCTATAGTGGACCATTAATTTTTAATGTTGTAAAACAAAACCTCAGCATATTTTTGAGAAACAACTGAAAGCAATGAGTTTGGCTGAAAGCCTTAACTATTAACTGTCCATGCAATTGTTTGGAAATAATTCTTTGTTCTAGTGGGGAACAAGTTTTATTTTTTTTCCTAGAGTGGTATTCTTTAATAATATGTTTCATTATAATGATATGTAATATTTTGCATTAAAAAACCATACATATTTCTTATTTAACTATAATTAAGTTGCTAAGTAAGCACAAAACTTTTTTTTAAAAAGAATATTTTTATAAATTTTAGGGGTCACTCACTAGGTTCTAAGTATTTTTATATAATTTAATTTTTTGTTCATCAGAACCAATATCATAGGACCCACTATTGGTATTGGGGCACAAATGACGCACACCTGAAGAAGTGAAATGAAAGTGTAACTTCACTAAGATATGATAAATGTGATTGTTGAAAGAAGAAATTATTAAGTGAAACACTGTATACTTCAAGGTTGGTTGATTGGTCAGTTGATCACTGTGTGTTAAGAAGCAATCCTTGAAATTTACTCCTTTTAAGGCTTAGCATTTTCCGCTGCGATAAAAATAGCTTGCTAGAATCGTAGCCGCGCGTTGACAAGCGAACGATATCAGATTTTGAATATTGCAGCCGCGTGATGATTGAGAGTTTTGAACGCATTGTCAAACCGTACCGTACACGGCGAAGTCCACCACATTGAAATACAGACATAGTCAAGTTTTACATTTAAAATACCATACATTTAAAGCAAATTGGGATGGGATAAATTATATTACGAATAATTTGTAATATATGGAATTATATTTGAGAGACAAGTGAGTCAGAAGTTGTATAATATTGTGTTGTATTGTAATTTTGTGAATTATTTGTTGACATGCCTTCTTCTAAATATTATAATTAAATAATATTGAAAATTTTGTTATTTTTGCTAACTAACGAAGCATAATGGTTATTTAGTATGTTTAAAAAGATTTCGTTCCATATAAATACGATTAAAACCTGAAAATATTGTAGCATTTGTTTATCTAATTCCTCAGTGGCGTATCTAGACATAATTTTTGAAGGGTGGGGGGAAGGGAGCTAAAATACACTAAAACTTGCTGAAACGGAATAGCAAAAGATCGGAATAAATTCGTTTTAAACCGGTTTCTGTCATAAGAGATACCACATGCTTCATACAATCAAACCTATTAAAACGGATGGGCACAATTAATTATAACAGAATTTAATTATGATTCTGAATAATAATAAAAAAATTGCAAATATGTACATAAATTTTTTACCAACATCTATCAGATATATATTTTTCAATTTTTAGAAACTCGTTAAAGCAAATTGCGCGCGTTGCTGTGCGGCCATGAAAAAAAATATATCATTGTATGAATTAATCTTTTTGTGTAGAAATCTCAAAAATACATGAAATTCGTTAAAACCGCAATTACTATTATAACGAATATTTAAAAAAATGTCAAATAAATTGCTGAAATCGTTTAAAATAATTTTTGTAACTTAATTAAATATTGAAAAAAAGAAGCTTTCCAATATTTTTATTTGAAATTCTGGATTCTAACTGGGGTTCTGCAGTATTGGAGATAAACGACATAGCTACTATTACGCATGTACTCTGGAATAGCTTAAAACAAAATTTTAATTCACCGACAACGGCTTCCAAGACATTCAAAGTCAGTATGGTCTCGATATCTTCATCTGGTGAGCCAATCAGAATATCTCGGGACCTTAACCGAGTAGGTATTATGAACATGCGGACCGCAACTGGACTTAATTGTTCCCAGGATGTGTTTGGCAGGCAATATGTTTTGTAAAAATAGTAATAGCGATAATGAACTTCTGTTAACGGAATCTTTGGAAATATAATGTAATAAGTTACAGAGAAATATTAAAAAAAAAAAAAAACCCTACTTTTTTATTATACAGCTTCAACAGTTATGATGTTTTTCATAAAAAAAAATTCATCATAGCTTTTCACAAAATCATTTTTTCTTTTATTCTAAAGTACATTGATTTTTTTAATGAATCTTTATCTGAATGTCGGAAAGTCCAAGTAACCATTAATGCTGCAATTGTGTATTTTCTGTCTCCGACTCCATTAGTAGGAGTAATGTCCGTAATATCGCATCCCTTTTTAAAAATTTATATATTTTTGGTATTTTTCAATTTAACTTTCACGTGATTTTCATAGGTGCATTATTGATTCTTCATACCACATACAACCACTTCAATAAGTCAAATAATAAAAAATTAAAAAACGTAAAACCACAAAAGGTACATTTAGGATGTTTCGAAAAAAGTTGTTCTAATGTCGCAGCATGTGTATTCCTAATATCGCACAGAGCGATATTAGGGATACTTTTTGTAGTAGTCATAAAAATGCAATATGGAGGGCAAATAAATTTAAAGGACATTTGATATTGTTATTATATTTAATAAAGAACTGATTTTTGTCGGATTATGATACTTTACAAAGAAGTCAGTCTATAAATTATCATTTGTATATATGAATGGAAATTAGCTGTTTAAACAGAAATCACAAATGTACGTTTTGTAATCAGTAGCTACAGACCTTGTTTATGACACAAATGCGACATTTAATACAAATGATCCATTTTTCTCTACGCCTGTCAGTTGAGTAAAGCTAATTACAGAAAGGACATTCACAATCATTTTTGCTGTCTTTGTCATCAGTAGACGTTGATCAGGATCTTCGTCTGATTCTGAGGATGGTCTGAAATAATGGCTGACGTTTCATGTTTGTTGTATATAGGTTGTTCCTGTCTAATTTGACTTGTTTCAGCTAGACGACTTGTCAGTCATAGACAGACAGAGTCTTCTGGATATTCTTGTTTAAGAAGTCACAGTAGAGTCAACCATTACAAAATTTATGGTCTTGGAATACGTTTCTATTCAAAGGAAAAATACATTCATAGAAAAAAACATCTTAGAAATTCCTTCATATATAAAAAAGTTGACATTTAGACACTTAAATAAAAGAGTTTGCGTAATATCTAGGGATTACAATCCCGGGATCCCGTATCATTTTCAATACTGACAAATCCCGGGATTTTCTGGATTGTCTTCTTTTTTTTTAATGGAATAGTATGCAGCTGAAATAAAAAAATATATTTATAGACTTTCGCTTTTGGAAAATTTTCAATTAATTTTGATGAAATTTATATATCTCAAGCATTTTTTACATATATTTCTAAGCGATTAAATCTTTTGATTTGCAAACAGTTGTAACCCGCACAGTTATTAGTCAGGAAAAATAAAATCATTTGTTTATTTCGATTTCGCTGCGTGTGTAGAAAATATCTTTCACTTCATAAGTCATTTTCGAATTAGAGTTTACTGATAAGCGTCGTATTTGTGTATCATAGTCATTATTATATGCTAACATCTTTGCTTTTCGTGCGTTTATACTTATTTTGCTTTAAAGATGTCTCATGAAAATGATTTTGTTGCTCATAGGAAAGATAATGTAACATTTTCAGTATGGCACTACTATTTAACGTGACAAGATGGAAAAAGCACTAAATGTAAAAACGTAGCGCAGTGCTTAAAACATTAGGTGGATCGACTAACGAGTAGCATACACATTTATCTACGAAACATGGTACTAAAGTTGAGAAATTATTTAATACAACTTCTCTTCCTTCCACAAGTCAAGATTGCATAGAAGATACAATGCTTTCTAAAAAGCGGAAAATAGAGAATTATTTTAATAGTGATAAGGAATCACTGGATTTAATTTTTATCGCGAATGAGAGCTAAAGACGGTTTCTCATTTAATGTTTTCATCACTTCAACTGATTTAAGAAACTTACCGATAGCTAAAGGCTATAATGATTTGCCAAAATCTGCAGTATCAATTTGAAATCGTGTAGTGAACTATAGTTCCATAATAAAGGAGTTAATTAAAAGAGAAATACAAACTTTTAAAATTTTAGAAAAAAAAAATAGTTTGACTTTTGACGTATAGACATTTACTGCAAACAAGCGATTTATGAATAGGGGCCGTTCAAATATTACGTAAGCACCTAAGGGGGAGAGGGGGTTAGCGATTGCCTTATTTTTGCTGACAAGGGGGGAGGGGGGGTTGAATGATGCTTACGTAAGACATTTTCAAAATCTCTTAACTTGTAAAAAAATATATATATATACTATTAAAAATTTCAAATTTAAAAAAAAGGAAATAGCAAAAGAATATTAAACTTGAAGTTCTGATGTCAGCTATTTTGACCGCACAAGGAAAGCATAAACGATCTCTTTTATTTCGAGATGACTTTTCATGTTTGATGCGTGAGGACTTATCTCTGAGAACTTACTACTATTTCCAATTGTAAGAATAAAATAGAATAGAATAGAATGGACCGATGCGATATGTTGTATTGTGACAATATGAATTTTCCGGGAAAGCTTCAAAAACATAAGTAAAATCCCATCTTCTTTGTTTCCACCCCTCCTCTGTCAAGTGGTTGAATCCCATAACCATAGTGACGTTCTGCTCTACTGTCTGGTGTCTCGTGAGTTTTGAAAACCTCTCAGTACTGTAGTGTAGTGGAGTTTAAAATAAATAAAACCAGAAATATGTCTTCATTTTGAGAAATCTTGCATAAAAAACTTTTTGAAAGTTTCAAAAAGTCAACATCAGATAAATTTTTGAAGGATATCCAATGTAAAACTAGTGATGTGTGGCGGCAGTACAAAAAGTCTTCTAAAACTGACAAAGAGTTAGAGGTATTGGTGCTAAAAAGAATTGAGGACGAACTGCGTGAGGCAACCAAAATAAAATCAGTCTTTCTTGATTATTTTATAAAGGTAATTATAATCAATTTATTCTTAAAATTTTTAATATATTTTATCATAACTTTAAGTTTACATAATTACTTGTAAAAATTGGAAAAAAAGATAGATAAAATAAAATAACCGTGTAGCCTTGGCGAAACATGGTCAGTATGGCAATAAATAAAGACCAAGGAAATGTCAAAAAACGAGTCATTACTTTTTAAATATGACGTAACCAAGCTAAACCTTATTTTTTCTTTTCAAATAACTCGAAAATTAATGCATCCATGGGGGAAAAAAAAATTAAAAAAAAAAAAACAGCTTTGTAGCAGATAATCTTCTAACTGTTTTCAAATTTTGTACCTTACTAAAAATGAAATGCAATCAAATTGAATTGAAAATAATGTATCTCAAATTCAAAAACAGATAAATAAGGTTTCCAGAGATCTAAAAAAATAAAAACAATCCTTAAAAAGGAAACGACAAAATGCTGAATACCAAAGAAAACATCGAACCACTAAACGAACAAAGCTTGAAGAAATCTGCCATGATAATACAGACATTAAAAAAAATTAGCTTTGAAGGAATCAGTAGGAAGACCAAGTTTAAATGTAGATCAACCCTTATTGCTATAGCAGACATAGCTATTATCGGAAGCGCTGCAGATGTAAAAAGTAGAAGCGAGACAATACGAAATGTCAAAACTCTCGATGACTTGACTGCAGAACTGAAAAAGGTTGGTTTTGCAATAAGCAGGAGTAGGCTTCGTTTGCTTCCAAAAAATTCCTCAACCATCGAGGGTCGAAGACATGTCACCACAGTGCCGATAAAACTTTCTTGGGCTCAGGCTGATTATCACCGATCTCACATTGATACTCAATTTGCAGTAACATCTATCCGCTATTTAGAAACTTTAGCTTCAATTCTTGGACCCATGCAAATGTTTCTTCTTTCACAGGATGACAAAGTGCGTGTACCTTTGGGATTACAGCAGCCAATAAACAGGCTCCGATACTGATGCATATGGAGTATCGTGTATCCTTACCTGACCACGACTGGGTCATCGCAGGACGCCGCAAACTTACCCCATCTGTTTACGCTGGTATTGTGATTGCTCCTGGCATGGCAGTTCAAAGTAAAGCCATAGGTTATTGTGGTTCAACGTTTATAGCTATAAGAAGTGGGAATCGCAGTTCTTCCACAGCAAATACTCATGCTCAGGATGTTGAAACTCTATTAATACTCAAAGACTTTGAAAAATTAGTGAAAACAGAAGAGGGTTTCATCTAACTTGTAATCATAGTTACGGTTGATGGAGGTCCAGACGAGAATCCCTGCTACCAGAAAGTTATATCGTTTGCTATTAACCATTTCAAAAAGCATGATTTGAATGGAATTTTCATAACGTGCAATGCTCCTGGAAGAAGTGTATATAATTGAGTAGAAAGACGAATGGCACCATTCAGTCGAGAACTGTCTGGTTTTATACACCCTCATGACCATTATGGTTCCCATCTCGATGAGAACGGTTGCACTATTGATGAAGAAAGAGCAAAATAACTTTGCATATGCTGGTAAAACTCTCGCAGAAATCTGGAACTCATTAAACATTGACAGTTATCCTGTTACTGCCACACATATTGATTCAGGCGAACCAGACTGTCTTGGTTATGACTTGGATTGGTATTCGAAGCACGTACAAGAAAATCAATACTTGTTGCAACTTGTAAAATGCGAAGAAAAGAATTGTTGCTCTCCTGCACGTAGTGGATTATTTCGTATATTAAAAGGACGATTCATTCTTCCTCCAATTAAAATGATGCAATCGTCAAATGACATCATTACAAGTGAGGAGGGGAAATTTATAGATTTAAGTCTCCGTCTGATCTTAAATCTGAATATTACAGCAAAGGGATTTTTAAAGATGCTGTATGATTATTTTTGCCCTTCCATAAAGTTGCAATTATCCGCAAGAAGTTGTGGCCAATATCATGAATCTCAGAAGTCAGCAAACAGACACAAAAAAATTCAACACAGCAAAAAAAACGAGAAAGCCTACCTTATACGACCATTGAGAATTGCTGCTCGTCGAGCAAATGAACTTATGTGCTTCGTAAAATTCGGGAAAGATATGGAAGATATTGAATGGATCAATGAAGATGAAGTTGATCAAGATTGCATCCGAAAAGAAAGCAATGAAGATAATCAAGTAAAACTGGAAACCAATATGATAACAGGTATGGAAAAATGGCTTGAGCAGCCGCGGTACATCGGAATAGATATGGGCATGTTCAAATTTAAATTTTACAAATGGCTAAGTACTTTTAAAATTGTGATCTCAGAAATTTTCTTAAACAGAATTGTAAGGAAATAAAACAAGCATTTTTTTATTATTTTTTTAAGTCGAGTAGTTTTTGTATTGTGTCCTAATTTTTTGAAATTATTACTGTTCAAGAAAGTGTGTGTGTGTGTGTGTGGGAGGGGGGGGGGGGGGTTGCAATTTGCTTACGTAATTATTAAGGGGGGTGTTGCAATTTGTTTGTTTTTGCTGACAAGGGGGGCGGGGGGGGGCAAAAATTGTCAAAAACATGCTTACGTAATATTTGAACAGCCCCATATTAATGTCCATTCAAGAAATTCCAGTTTGAACAAATTCTGTAATTTAGGTCTTATGCGCATACATGGATCTTTTACAGCAAAAAAGTGTATTGGAATGCTAACAAAGCATCTACACCAGTAATACACTTCACTAAAAAAAGACATTGTTGCTATCATGGTGTGCCAATTACAGGGCTACCACAGGCGACTGTTTTTTAATTCTATCTTACACCATTTTTTTAAAACAAAAATTTTTCAAATACACTTTGACAGCATCTGTAAGAGACATATATTACAAAATTTATTTTTAAAAAATAGCGGTGCGAATAGGAAATAAAAATAGTCGCCTATGGCAGCCCTGCAAATCTAATGTTTAAAGTCAGAAAAGAAATTGAAGTCAATCATCAGCTTTGTTTCTTTCATGGCATCCAAATAGCAATTTGTGATGCTATATATTATAATAAACGAAATACAGTGTCAAAACTTCCCCCCAGTTAAACAGTAGCTGAAGCATAACTACGGAAGTGAAAATTTAGACTTAAATGAAGAAGATGAAGATGTTAAACCTTCCGAAAGTTTAGAATCGGGATTTTAGTTAATTTCTGAAGACGAACAGGACTTTGCATACTTCGATGAATATATCAGTGATGTTAAAGGAAAGGTCAGAAATTAGTACTATCATGGCCGGGTTCGTGATTGAGGAAAACAGACGAGAGTCTCTTGTATACTTAAATACGTTTAATCTACATACATTTGACGAACACATTGACGACAACACACACATATAATATTACTTAATTATCAGTGGTGTAGTCGTAAAAAAAAAAACAGTGGGTATACGCTCAAGGCAGAGGGTAACCCTAGTGTATATATACTATAGCTTTCTTGAGAAACTCAGAGTATACGGTGTTCCTTAAAAAAATCCAGAGGGTATACGGCGCATACCCTTTACTACATCCCTGTTAATAATACGCTGCAGGATTACATATATTCACCAGCGCGTCGCAGCACGCCTTTTCGACCACATCCAAAAATATTACCGTCTCTCTTTCCGGCTGTTGCCAACCGGCGTTTCCTAAAAAGTCCTTGGACCATGGAGTAGCGACGAGGTGACCTTTACAAGTAATTTATTTTAAACGATCTTCAACAAGGAATGCAGTACTTCAAAAGTATGTTAAATCTGAAAAAGAAAAAGAACTTTGACTAGGTGGAATAGCCTAGTAACTATGCTTGAACGATTTTATTCTTTGAATAACAGAATGCTTTAATCGATTTAAAGTCTCAGACCTGCTTAAACGATTCCAATTTTCTGCTTATAAAGGAAATTGTTGAAGTCCTCAAACTGATATATCTCAAAGTAGAAGCACTCTGTCGCAGGCATTCTAATATGTTAACTGCAGACGCAACCTTAAAAATTCTTTTAAACGAATTGTCGGAGAAAAAATCAAAATATGCTTATAAAATCACAGATGCGCTAAAACTACGCACCAGAGAATAACGACGCATGGAATTATCGGGTAATTCAAATTACTTGCATAATCCTAAACGAGATGACCTGAGTGCAGAAACTAGCAGTATATTTTCTATTTCTAATAAAACTGTTATTAAGAAGCAGGTAAAAGCAATAATTGAAAGGTTAAACAGTGTTGACAATGAAAAATATGAAGATACAGAACTAGCGCACAGTGAACCTATTGCAAAACGGCAATCGGATAACCGAAAATACAAGGAAAAATTGCAAGAAGAAAAAAAAGCATCCTAGCTGTAGAACCTGAAAAACAAAAGCAAATGGATTTACAAAAAAAAAAACAAAAAAAAAACAAACAAAAAAAAAAAACTAGTCGGATGTACCAAACCCAATACTTTCTTCTATCTCATACATGTTAATACTTAAAAATTCGCTATCGCACTGCCAAAATTAAACGCAATCTATGCCCGTCATGAGGATTCTAAAGATATGAAATTCCGTGCATTAGTTCTTGAGATATGGCTATCTCTGAAATCGCGTAAATCCAGCAAAATTCAGCCTATCAGCGCCACCTATTGGGTGCTTTACACCAAAACCTATGTTACACCAAAACCACCAAGCAACCACTTATGTCAAAGTCTAACTGAATCTGAAGTTTGGGGAAAATCCGTGCATTAGTTTTTGAGATAGAGTTATTACAAAAATCATGAAAATTCCAGCATAGCAGCGCCACCTATTGGACGATTAACACCAAAACCTAATCAGCAACAACTTGTGTTAACATCTAACTAAATCTGAAGTTAGATGAAAATTCGTGCATTAGTTTTTGAGATAGAGCTATTGCGGGAATCGTTCAAATTGCAGCACAGGAGCGCCACCTGTTTGGCGATTTACACCAACACGTAATCAGCATAAATCATATCAAGGACTAACTGAATATGAAATTTCATAAAAATCCGTGCATTAGTTCTTGAGATAGAGCCATTGCAGAAATCGTAAAAAATGCAACACAGCAGCGTCACCTGTTGAGCGATTTGCACCAACACGTAATCAGCATCAATTTGTATCAGGGATTAACTGGATATAAATTTTTATTAAATTCCGTGCATTAGTTCTTGAGATAGAGCGCCCACAAAATTTGTGTCACACACAGACAGACATTTTGTAAGAACATGTTTTTCGGGTTCTCCGACCCCTAAAACGTGTAAATCCGTCGAAAACCGGAATTCGAAAATTTTCATGAATCCAATACTTTCTTCTTGCAAAGATAGAAGAAAGTAAAAAATTAGAAATGAGATGTCTCTTTTTGAAAGTGGAGCATCCGGGACCATCATTTAGAATTAGCTTATCAATATTTGCAGATAATTCCTCCCGCAAGCATGGAAGCAGAACGAGCATTTTCAGCAGCAAGTTTTATTGCTAACAAAATTAGAAGTCGATACTTTAGATGCCTTGATATTTCTTAGATCATATATTCAAGGGACAGTGAACTATATTCTATTCATAAAACTTGTTTAACAGGAAATAAAAGAAATAATCTAGAGGATGAAACATAAACATTTCTTGTTTTTGTTACAATAGCCCAGTGGTAAGGGAGCAAAAAAGCCCGAATTCGGAATTAATTAGGGGAAAGCTGAAAATTGTTTTAATCCCTTCACTTTAGGTCTAGAATGAAAATACTATATTTTCTCCCTCGTACTAGGAGAGCGTTAGGAAATATGTATCGATTTATACTAAAAAAACACGATTTTTTACATACCATAACAGTATCTCCAAACAGCTAAGTTTGTCAAAAACATTGTCAATACAAATGTTGTAGAGCTTAAAATTCTGAGTAAAATGAGTATCTACATTTAATATTTTTGTTGACATTAAGGTCACAATTCCAGTTTAAAATTTTAGACCCGTGGTCAGGGGGTTGAACTCAGAATTAATTAGAAGCAAATTGGAAATTGTTTTAATCCCTTCAGTTTAGGTCTAAAATGAACGTACTATGTTTTCTTCCTTGTACTTGGGTGAATGTTAGAAAATATGTACATATTTATTTTCGAAAAACACGTTTTTTTTAATTACCTTAACAATATCTCAAAACAGCTAACTCTATAAAAAATATTGTCAATACAAATGTTGTAGAGCTTAAAATTCTGAATAAAATGAGTACCATCATTAATATTTTTGTTCAACATTAAGGTCGCAATTCTATTTCAAAATTTTGCCTTAATCGCTAATCAAGAGCTTGAAGCTAGGAGAGATCAAGTTAACTTAACAATATCTCAAAACAGCTAACTCTATCAAAAACATTGTCAGAAGTTATAAAAATTGTAGAGCCTAAAATTCTGAGTAAAATGAGTACCTACACTTAATATTTTTGTTTAATATTAAGGGCGCAGTTTTGAGATATTGTTAAGTTAACTTGGTCTCTCCTGGCTTCAAGCTCTTTATTTGAAAAATTTTGAAGTAGAATTGCGACCTTAATGTTGAACAAAAATATTAATGATGGTACTCATTTTATTCAGAATTTTAAGCTGTACAACATTTGTATTGACAATGTTTTTTATAGAGTTAGCTGTTTTGAGATATTGTTAAGGTGATTAAAAAAAACGTGTTTTTCGAAAATAAATATGTACATATTTTCTAACATTCACCCAAGTATGAAGAAGAGAACATCGTACGTTCATTTTAGACCTAAACTGAAAGAGTTAAAACAATTTTCTCATAATTAATTCTGAGTTCAACCCCTTGATCACGGGTCTAAAACTTTAAACTGGAATTGTGACCTTAATGTTCAACAAAAATATTAAGTGTAGGTACTCATTTTACTCAGAATTTTAAGCTTTACAACATTTGTACAATATTGACAATGTTTTTGACAGAGTTAGCTGTTTGGTGATACTGTTATGGTATGTAAAAGAAACGTGTTTTTTTTTACTATAAATCTATACATATTTCCTAAAGCTCACCTAGTACGAGGGGGAAAACATAGCATATTCATTCTAGACCTAAACTGAAGGGATTAAAACAATTTCCAGCTTTCCCCTAATTAATTCCGAATTCAACCCCCTAACCACTGGGCTACAATGTCAAACATCAATTTCAATTTTGTTTTAATTTTCAATTTTTGTAAGTTATCCTATACTTTTTGATAATTAAAGTCATAAATTTTTAACTTGGTATATTTCCAAATGTAAGTTAGACTGTATTTTTGATTTAATTATATTTTCTATAAGAGTATGATATTTAGCTATTTTAAAAATTGGTGATATTAGAGAAATTCTAATTTTCGTAATCCCGGGATTGAATCTAAGCAATCCCGAAATCCCGGGATTGGAAATTAGTCTTGGGATTGTAATCCCTAGTAATATCGCACAGTGCGATATTAGGATTACAGTAGGGATGCGATATTGGGATGAACGTAACATCGCAATACGGACAACTCTACCAGCCAAACTAAGAATAGAAAGAACCAGGGCTTAATTTGCGCCGGAGCCCACCGGAGCCCGGCTCCGGTACTTCTCTGTTTTTAGTAGATATTTAAATATTGGTCGGAATTCACCGGAGCTCATAAATACAGGGCTCCGGAGCCCAGTGGAGTAGCGCTTCCGAAAAATTGAAGCCTAAATTACCCTTTTCTTTCCATTCCATCTCCAAGTTTTTGCATTCTTTTTTACCATAACCTATACGTTGAATCCTATACGTCACTATTTCCTAATCATAATCCTTATCATATTTAATTGCAGAATAGACAATTAATTAACTTTAAAATTAGGCAAAGATTACTATTCAAAAGGAGTGATAACAAAAAAGTGGAATAGTTGACAGCTAAGTATATGCTGATACAAAGGGTACTAGGAAAATTTTGCAATACGGATTTATTTGTCAAACTTTTTCAAAGTAATTTCCGTTACAAGCAATACAGTTCCCCAAATGCTGAAACCAGTCCTTAAACCAGCTCTGCCAAGTTTCGTTTGGGAGTAAGGAACACTCATTGTCCCAAGCCCTCAGAAATGCCTCATCACTGGAAACCGAATCCCTTTCTGCTTCAGTTTCAAATGTGGGGGCAGTACGAAGTCACTGGGAGCAAGATATGGACTGTAAGGAGGGTGTTCAAGAAGTTTCAGTCCTGTAGTGGCCAAATATTCAGTGCAGGCTTTGGTCCGGTGAGCCGGAGTTTTGTCCAGATGGAGGAACCATTTGTTCATTCTTGACTTTGGTCAGGTGAGCCGGAGTTTTGTCCAGATGGAGGAACCATTTGTTCATTCTTGACTTTGGTCACAGGTTCTTCTTAGATTCTATGACTTTAGGTAGGCACTGTTCATTGTACCACTTAGCAGTAACTGTCTTCTGTGCGTCCAAAACGATACACTCAAAAATCCCACTCGATTTGAAAAATACAGCTATCATTTTCTTTTTGACAGATCGAGATTTTCTGACAGCTAGCGATGTGACCTCATCATCAAAGACCCAAATTTTGTTTTGAGACTTAGTCGGCACATTTTAATGGTATAGCCAGGTTTTGTCACCTGTCACGATGCTGTTCAGATACCGAGATTATCCTTTACCAAACATTTTTAGCATCTCCCAGCACCAAGTCACATTTCGTGTCGTCTGCTTCTCAGTCAGTCTATGTGGCACCCAGAGACAACACAGTTTCTTGATGTGCAAATCATCATGCGTAATTGAATGAATTGCTGGTGCATTTAGGCCCAAGGTATCCTCTACATGCTTGTAAGTTATTCGTCTGTCTTCGTCAAGCATTTTCCTCACAGCAGTAATGTTTTCCTCCGTAATTGACGTTCGAGGCCTTCCCCCTCTTTCAGCGTTCTCCAAAGAGAAATTTCCACTTTGGAATTCTCTGTACCATCTGCGTATAGTCATACGATGTGAACAATCATCACGAAGTGCAAGAGTCATTTTTTCTAAGCATTGGTTTATGCTTAAACAACGCGCGAAGTTACACAGCAAAACTGCCCTTATCTCACTTCGTGACCAGGACACCACTGGGGGAATTTCACACGATCACAGCTAATAAATAACTGAGCCTACAGACTTGTGGTTACGTGCAGGTGCATAAGTATGAACCTATGTCAACACGCAACCACAAGCAGCCACCTGCGACTGTTTGTTTCTTCATATTGCAAAACTTTCCTAGTACTCTTTGTACATATATTTAAAATTTTTATTTTGATAAAGTAAAAAATTTGCTTTAAATTTTGAAAATAATGTACAAAATATAAATATGCAAATTGGAGTGGCAGGGGGGAGGGGGAACGATCGGTTGTTGTACCGGTACCGCAGAATATTAGGGCTCCGGTACTTTTTTTGTAAGAAATTAAGCCCTGGAAAGAACCTTAGCTACATCTACTTAAACTACATGATTATGTGGTTATATTTACGTCACAATAATTAAGAGCAGCACTTACTTCTAAAATGGTTTTTAAATGCATGATGAAGTTGACAAAAACTTTAGGTTTGCACAAAACTTTAAAAAAGTAACTAAGACTAAATGCAACTGCGTAGTTTACCAAGGCGCCCATACAACTGACGCCTTGCCACTAGACACTAGTTGGGCCAGTTTCGGCCAGGCACATACTTGATGAGATCATGAGGGGTGCGATATTAGGGACATTTCCCTTAATCTAAAATATACAGTAAAATCCTTCCATCAATATCTATGATATATTCTTTAAAATAATTTTAATTGTATGTTAAGGAAAAACGGAAATTTTTGTAGGTATTGAATCAGGCTGGGGCGAACCAGATTTAATCTTTTTCTGGCCTGTTTTTACTGACAAGGAGAGGGTCCGAGGTTGGTCTCACCGAATGCGATGAATATTTGTGTTTCGATAGAGTATAGTTAGTATATAAATATATGACCGTCATAAAACGCAACACCCAGGGGGTCTTGAGAAAATCAGTCGCAAAGTTTAAGCAACAGTTTATAATCGGATAAATTTCCTGCTTTGGCAAGCGGCTACGTGGCATAGCAGCAGCGTGCTGGATTTGAGTTTTTCTAACCGGGCTCGATCCCGGCTTGGACTTGTTTTTCAGAACGAAAATTTTTATTAATCATTTTCGAACCGCAATTGAAAGAATATGTATAATAATTTAAATGTACGAAAAATATGAATTAAATGTATGTTTTGTAGCATATAAGTGCTTTTTTAACTACGAAATTTTGCATGTTTAAATATATAATGAAAAAAAAAAAAAAAAAAAAAAAAAGAAACCATCATATTTATATGTCTATAGACCAGAAATTTTTTGTTATTATTTAAAATTATTTACAGTTATTTCAATGAATATCTACAATTTTTAACAGAGAAATAAATTAAAATAAGTGAACACATATATTATTTTCATTTTGTTTCCTCATTGAAATATTTCATGGTTTATTCAAAATATGCTTTTATACTTTTAATATGATTTTTTAAAGTCTGGGATTCTTTATTTTTAATTAGAATAAGTGTCTACGTAGTAATATCGTTTTTTACTAAATAGCTTTTTAGCTTTTGAATTTTTAAAATCTTGGATGCTTATGATTACAGTTAGAATAACGATATTGAACTGCTGAAAATAGTTGTTACGTAGGGAATAATTACAAAACCAAAAATCCGAAATAAAAAAAGTCATATTTAGAATTTAGAAAAGCGTATTAAAAAAAGATCATGAAATATTCGAAATAGTTTCATATGGAAACAAAATTAAAGTAATATAATTATTTACGCATTTTAATTTATTTCTCTGTGAAAAATAATAGATTATTCATTGAAATAACTGTAAATAATTTTAAATAGCAACAAAAAATTTCTGGTCTATAGACATAAAAACATGCGGGGTTTTTTTCATTATATATTTAAACATGCAAAATTTCGTACTTAAAAAAACACGTATATGCTCCAAAACATACATTTAATTCATATTTTTCAAAAATTTCAATTATTATACATATTTTTTCAATTGTGATTCGAAAATGATTGCTAAAAATTTTCGTTCCGAAAAACAAGTCTGAGCCGGGATCGAACCCGGGTAGAAAAAAACTCAAATCCAGCATGCAACCGCTATGCTACGGAGCCGCTTTCCAAGGAAGGAAATTTATCGGATTATAAACTGTGGCTTAAACTTTGCGACTGATTTTCTCAAGACCCCCTGGGTGTTGCGCTTTATGACGGTCATATATTTATATACTAACTATACTCTATCGAAACACAAATGTTCATCGCATTCGGTGAGACCAACCTCGGACCCTCTCCTTGTGAGTTTTGGACGGACCGGGCCGTGAACCGCGAAAATATGAACGCGCCGTGCCGCGTCCGGCCTGAACTTTTAGTTTTTACACCTAGCCAAGATAGCTTTCGTTTGGGACGAGCCGAAAAATATTTCTGCCCGTGCAGATCTACCTTGAGAGTGTCGCCTTTAGAACTGTACAAAACTACTTCGTTTGTTATTCAAATATATTAAGGACTTTTAAATTCGTTATAAAATCAAGTAGTTGTCTTACAGGAGTGCGGTTTGGATATAAATGCCTCTCACAAATGAAAAGTTTTCTTTAAGCGAATAAAAAAATTAGTTTCAAATTTCGATTCATAGATGGCGTCACTTGTCCGTATGTTTGGTTTCAAACATGCGTTTTTTCTGATTTTCAGATTATTTTCGAAGTACCAACCTACAGAATTAGCTTTTTTGCTTGGAATCGTCATTTCTGTGTCACAGCGTAAAAACTAATCTGAAATATCTGACGCATGTTTGAAACCAAACAAACGGACAAGTGGCGCCAGCTATGATCGATGCTTAGAACTAATTACTTTCATCGCTTGAAGAAAACTTTTCATCGTAAGAAGCATTTTAGTCCAAACCACACTCCTGTACGACAATTACTTAATTTTATAATGAATTTCAAAATGTGTCAGGAAATTTTAGGACGCCCTGTATAGCTACGGATTGCTAGATATTTTCGTTATTTAACAAAGACTGTTCATAATTACCTGCACCATCTTTGGATTTCAAGCAGTAATCTATGTGACAAACTAGGGTGAGGACATCAGAGGGCACCAGCTCGGACTTATTTTCAAAAAGTTTGGATCGCTTCAAGAACTCCTTAGACCCGTATCCCTTGGCCTCTTTAAAGACATATGTTAATGCAGTCTCTTCATATATCTCTCCTTCAAAAGTTTTCACGCCCAATGACCACGCCAAGTTTATGGGGGGACCATCCAATTCTCTACGGAGGTATGCTCCAATATATCCAGCTGTGTTATTATTTGATTCACCACCTGGGAAGATTCTAAAACACCATGATTCTCCGGCAAATGAAAAGAAAGGACTGTTGCAACATTCTCCATCTTCTTCTGGAATTGAAAAAAAATCGTCTATTTGCCACTCAAAATGGAACCCTGTTGTAAGGTCGTGCACTTTTCCAAAGGTTGCCATGCCAAAGATAAGGAAATTTTTCAACAGAATGGACTTTAAAACGTATTTCAACAGAATGGACTTTTATTCTTCAGTTTAAGTTCCAATAGACAAGCTACAACAAAAGAAAATATAATTTCATGACTAATTTTATTTTATTTTATTGAATGCATATTTGTTCAAAATGAATACATTTTTATTGTAAAGCAGGGAAAACTATATTTGAAATAATATTAAATTTTTGATGCACTATATTTTAAATATGAAACATTTTATGCATGTTTTAACCCTTAAATGCGTGATTTTTTATTTTGTTTCGAAAAAATTATGTATGATTCTCTGAAAGGTTTATTACACAGGGAAAATAATGAAAAAAAAAATCGGAGATACATTTTTCATACAATACGTCAATCTTTTCTTCTGTTGCACACCTGCAATACAAGTAAAAACGACTGTCGTGTGGCTGTTTGACGCTAAAATATTGCAAATTAGTAAATATTTTAATAAATATATCTCCAAATACTTTATTTTATATAATTATTTATTTTTTAAAACTTAACCTACAACCCTTTAATTCCCATGATAGAATACGTTCTAGAAATTACGTAGTTTGGAGAATCTGACTTTACACCAGAAAGTTTCAATGGTTAATTTCGCTTTATTTAAATACGGAATGCCTGTTATTAAGTAAAGAAAATATTGCTATTTTAATTTTCTGGTGTGAACTAGGTATATACGAATAAAAGAATCTACTAAATTCAAAACACTGTTGTTTGCATATATACAAAGCTGCGCACTAAAGGATTAAAGCAGCAACATTCATCCTTTTTCTTGCAGGCATAAACGTATGTTTGCTACAACATTAGGTTGGCAGCTACACACTATAATTACGAATAAAGTTTTTAATAAAAGCTAGGCAATTGACACAGTAAAATAACAAAAGTAATAAAACAAATCAATTTAGAAAAAATAATGTAATCAGTATTAGCTACGTAATTAGTATAAAACATTTATAGCTTCTTCTATAACAATAAAGACAGAAATTTGTGCGTCTATCTGGTGTATTCTGAAGATATCGCGGCGGGTAGAGCTACAAGATTTGACAGGAAAGTACATATGTCTGAAGTTGTGCACCTCGAGGTCAGTTTTTGCTTTTTCTGATTAGAAATACAGTCGGACCCCGATTTAACGAATTCATCGGGACTTTAAACTTTATTCGTTAAATCGGGGTTATTCGTAATATCGGGGTCCATAACGAAAAATAAAAAAATTCTGTATTTATGGTAAAGCTCTAATAGTTCACTACACAAAAATATCCACAATTAGAAATTGTTCACTTTTTTATTCAACAGCTAAAAGTACAGCGAATAATTTGCACTAATTAATTTTAAAGTATTGTGCAATAGATGTTTGAGAATTTCTTTGATTCCTGACTCGAAAAAGTTCTTTTTCGGCTTTATGAAGAGAAGAAAATACTGAGTCATTTATGTCCTGCTGCATGATGTATGTTTTCACAGTTTCCAAACCATGTAAAGCATGAGAAAAAGTGACAGTTTTAATGGGAATTTCATTACCTATTTCTGCCTCAGAATCGCTATTCATTGGTTCCGACAAATTAACTATTTCATTCAGTGGCGTACCCAAGGGGGGGGCTGATGGGGCTACAGCCCCCCCCCCCCCGAAATTTTCGAAAGTGATATAGAAAGGTGCTGATTTTTCGTCTTTCTTTTATGGAAATTTTTTTAATTTTTTTTCCATTATACAGCGGACAAACCATTCTCATTAGTCCCATATTAGTCCACATTGACAACAAAGAAGAGAAAGGGGGGCTGACGGGGTTATAGCCCCCCCCCCTACTCCTCCCGAAATAGTCAAAAAATTAAATGAAAAAGTGTTTTTTCCTTACTTTTTAAAGATAAATCTGTAATTTTTTCTTCTGCCATACAGCAAAATAGCCATTCTCGTTAACACCATATTAGTCCAGGTTATATTAGTTAGGGGGCTGATGGAATTTCAGCCCCCTCCTCTCGAAATGGTCGAAAAGGAAATGAAAAAATAGTGCTGAATTTTTTCTGTCTGTTCAAGATAAATTTGCATTTTTCCCCTATCGTTCAACAGACTATGCTCTTCCTTCGCTTTAGTTCTATATTAGTCCATATTGACACCAAAGAAGAGAAAGGGGGTTGATGGGGTTACAGCCCCCCCCCCCCCCCAAACAGAAATCGCGAAAAATTAAATAAAAAAGTGTTTTTTCTTTACTTTTTAAAGATAAATCTGTATTTTTTCTTCTGTTATACAGTAAAATAGCTATTCTCGTTAACACCATATTAGTCCACATTGACATCACAGCATACCCTAAGATGGGGAGGGGGCTGATGGAATTACAACTTCCTCCTCTGGAAATAGTCGAAAATGAAATGAAAAAGTTTCTGTCTATTTGAGATAAATTTGCATTTTCTCCCCTATCATTTAACAGACTAGCCGCTCCCTTCGCTGTAGTTCCATATTAGTGTACAGTGACATCACATTATACCCGAAAAGATAGAAGGGGGTTAATGGAGTTACAGCCCTCTCCCAAAAATTCGAACATGAAATGAAAAAGTTCTGATATTTTCCTTTTTGTTTGAGATAAATTTGTATTTTTCCTCTATCATTCAGCAGACTAGCTGCTCTCTTCTCTTTAGTTCCATACTAGTGCACAGTGATACCACATTATACCCAAAGAGGTGAAAGGGGTTAATGGGGTGTCCCTTTCTTAAATAGTTGAAAATGAAATGAAAAAAAGGCTGTTTTTTTTTCTTCTTGTTTGAGATAAATTTGTAATTTTTCTTCTGCCATACAGCGAAATAGCCATTCTCGTTAACACCATATTAGTCCACATTGACATCACAGCATACCCAAAGATGGGGAGGGGGCTGATGGAATTACAGCCCCCTCCTCCCGAAATAGTCGGAAATGAAATAAAAAAAATATTGCTTTTTTTTCTTTCTGTTTGAGATAAATTTGTATTTTTTTTCTCCAATTATTCAACAGACTAGACACTCTCTTCTCTTTAGTTCCATATTAGTGCACAGTGATACCGCATTATACCGAAAGAAGTAGAAAGGGGGTGATGGGTTACAGCCCCTTCCCAAAATAGTCGAAAATGAAATGAAAAAAGGCTGATATTTTTCTTTTTGTTCGAGATGAATTTGTAATGCACTTGTTTTATGCAATACAACGAACTACACGTTCTGGCTAGTCTCATATCAACGCACAGTTACACCACAGTATACCCAATGAGGGGAAGGGGCTGATGGGGTTACTTACTCTTCCGAAATAATCAAATATGAAATGGGAAAAAAAATTCCAGTTTTTTTTCTTTCTTTTGAGATTAATTTTTAATTTTTTTCTGCGACGCAGCTATTCTGGTTAGTCCCATATATTAGTGCACAGTGATGCCCCAGCATACACCAAAGGATTCGATGGGGACGGGGGTTATGACGTTACAGCTCCATTCCACCTCTGTAGAGATCGCAGTGACAT
The DNA here is from genome assembly GCA_963932465.1 of Maratus speciosus. Classification (NCBI taxonomy): domain Eukaryota; kingdom Metazoa; phylum Arthropoda; class Arachnida; order Araneae; family Salticidae; genus Maratus; species Maratus speciosus. The sequence goes on from OZ010797.1 coordinate 128,861,223, forward strand.
GAAAAAAGGGCTGATATTCCTTCTTTTTCAGATAAATTTGTTTTATTTTCTGGCATGCCACGAATTTGTTTTTCCTGTTAATCCAATATCCTCCTCAGTCCTGCGACCAAATTTATTGAGACCCCAAAATCCATTTTCAAATGACTGAAATCACTGTTTTACTCGATAAATGAAAACATATATACTGAGTTCAAGAGACCTACAAATAAATTCGACAAATCTAAAAGTAGTTTAATTTAAGGATTTTTTAAATTTTTTCCATAGTCGGCGGGCGCCAAGATTGTCAATGCGGGGGTATGTTAATGCACAGTAACACCACAGCTAATCTCAAGTCGATTTCGTCTATATCTGAAATCCGGTGCGGAAGAGTTGACTGTAAAAGTAGCTTATTAACTTTCATTTTTCAGTCGCATCTCCATGCCACACCGAAATATGGGGGTGCGGAGGGTTGAAGGGACTAAACCTCTTTTACCTGCCAAAACGGTCAGATTAAATGGTAAAAAAAGTTTACTTCTTACTTTTTAGATCAATTCAATTATATATATATTTGTCATGCATCGCACTTGTCTTTCTTGTTAGTCCCATATTAGTGCATAATGACACCTTAGCTAATCCCTTCAGAATTTTGGTAAGTCGGAAGTCAGGCACACTATATATGTGCGGAAGAGCTGACTGTGAATGATATTCATTAACTTTTGTTTTTAACACTCGATTACAGGGTTGGCAGGTTTTTGACACATGTCAGTTTTTGACAGTTTAAACTGCGGTTTAAACCGTCATGTCAAAAACCCCTTGTCAAAAACCTCAAACACTTACAGTGATCTGTAAAATTTCATATTAAATGTCACACATTAGATGTAATATTTAAAATTCACTATTACTGTAATTGTATAATTAGTATATAGTATTAGTAATAATTACAGGTTTTTGACATGTGTCAGTTTATGTCGGTTTAAACCGTCATGTCAAAAACCTCAAATACTAAATTGATCAGTAAAAATTCAAATTAAATGTCACACATGACAACATTACATGTAATATTTTAAATTCACTCTTACTGTATATCAGTAATTAGTACATAGTAAAGTATTATTGTTAAGTACAACTTTTTAACAGGGTAAAATTTTTATTTAATTTTTTTTTTGTAAAATTGTGTTTTTTTAAAAAGTAGACATTAAGCTCACCTGAGCTGTACATTTTTTCTCTTACTTAAAATCGTTTTAATTTCGCTTACTTTTGAGAGCTTAAAGCATTAGCTAGCTTTTTTTATGGGGAAAAAAAAACTTAGAAAAGCGTAGATTTTTTTGTATATATAACAAGATAATGTGCATCAATGTTATTCTAGTCTAGGCAATAACCATTCCATTCAAAATTGAAATTGGATTATTAATTTTAAACATTTACAAAATAAGAGAAGTAATTAAAAAAAAAGCTTAAAGTCAAAATCTTTTTAAAACATGCTTTCTTTCAATATATAAAAATGTTTTCGATTTTAAAACTGAACAAAATTGGCTCGGTCATCTAAAAGAAAATTCCTATAAGCCCATATTGAAAAAGTGCATAATTCATCCCAACCATCAGGGGCAAGGGTTGACTGCTGTATCAGTTGATTCAGCTCGCGATTGAGCTACGGAGAGAGTTTATGGATGCTTACCCATACTGATTGTGTATGAAGGAAGCTAAAGAATCCCCTTTCCAGTCTTCTTATTTCAGTGCTATAGGGAGGACTCCATTGTTTGGTGGAAAGGTATCACTAAATGCAACAGCTTTTTGAGCCTGCTTCAAAACTTGCTCATCTAGCAATGCTTTTGCTATCAAGTCCTACTAGCTCAGCATCAATTAAGAGACAGACTATTTTCTTACGCTTCATGCACTCTAAACTCCAAAAATCTTTTGGGTGTAAATAAATGTGATAAACGCGTGGTGTGCCGCAGCATGCTGCGGGGTAAAATTGATCCGGATTATTTAATTGTACAAAATTATTTTCTTCTGGTTGAAAAAAAAAATTATTGCAAATAATATATTTTTTAAATTATTAAATTTCAATAAAAGATCCCATAAATCATTGACTTATTTAATGTTTACGTATTGTTAAAATGTTTTAGCGTGTTACATGTATTTGGCAGTTTTCGACGGTTTAAACCAGTTTTCGACGGTTTAAACCAGTTTATGACAGTTTAAACCAGTTTTTGACGCTTGTCATGTCAAAAACCAGTTTTTGACGTCAAAAACCCAACCCTGCTCGATTACTTCCTCGTATCTGTAAGATACACAGTGACTTCTTGTTTGACTGCAAAGACATCTTTGGAGTTCGGTAATGTCCCCTCCCCCCACTTATCTTCCTATTCTGTCTTAACTTTGCAGCCAGTATTTTTCATCTGGAACGGTTTAAAGTCCTCCTTATTACTTGTGCAATGCACAAATAATAAACAAAGTCTTTATTTTATATATGTGTATGAAAATATTTTGTGTATACAAAAAATATTTTGTGTTTGTTACAATATTAATTTATTGTTAAACAAGAACCGTAGCCAGAATTTAGTTTCGGGGATTGGAAGAACAATTTAATAGATTTTATGTTATAATGACTTTCTTTTAAATGAAAGTATATAAAAAAAAAAAATCAGTAACACTTTTCAACTGATTTCGACGTGGGACGGTCACAGGATCGGACCCGTGCCCTCCCCCCTTCCCCCCAGATTTGAGTATGAGTTAAAAAAAAAAAATCTGAAATTCTCAGCAAATTTTCTGAAAGGTTACAGCAGAGGGGGAAAGGAGAGGTAATCCCTTCCTGCTGCTAATTATTTTTGTTGTTGTTTGGGTTAACTCTGTTTATATTCAGGTCAATTTCAGGCTGAGTGGGTTCGGGTTAACCAGATTTCTAAAAAGTTCAGCATATTATTTCAGTTTAAAAACTATACATATAATAATAAACACAGATATTTGTATGTGTTTTTAACGCGACCCTTTGATGAAATGCAGGTTTTTATCACGACGCTTTGACGAAATTTGCATTTTCCCCGAACTTTTGACAAAATTAGCTTTTTTCCGCGACCCTTTGACGAAATTCGCGTTTTTTTTCCGTGATCCTTTGTCAAAATTTGCGTTTTTTCCGCGAGTTTTTGATGAAATTCGAGTTTTTTTTCGTGAACTTTTGCCGAAATTCGCGTTTTTTACGAAACCCTTCGTCGAAATTTGCGTTTTTTTCGCGGCTTTTTTGACGAAATTCGCTTTTTTCTCGTCTTTTTGATAAATTTCGCGGCTCATTGACGAAATTCGCGTTTTTTTATGGAAATGGTCGTGTTTTTTTGTTTTTTCGCTGCTGTTTGACGAAATTCGCTTCTTTCCGCAGTCTTTTGCCGAAAGTCACGTTTCTCTGTGGCCCTTCTTTCTGACCATGCTTTTTTTTTTGCGATCCTTTAACGAAATTCGCGTTTTTTCCGCTTTCCTTTGACGGAATGCATACATTTTTTAGCAATCCTTTGCCAAAATTTGCGTTTTTTCTGCAGCCCTTTGAGGAAATTTACGTTTTTTCTGAGGTCATTTGCCGAAATTCACGTTTTTTTACGCAATCCTTCGTCGAAATTCGCGTTTTTTTCTGCGGTCATTTGCCGAAATTCGTGTTTTTTAATGCAATCCTTCGTCGAAATTTGCGTTTTTTCCGCGGCTCTCTGACGAAATTTGCGTTTTTTTTTCGTCTTTTTTGATGAAATTTGCGTTTTTCTGCGGCCTTTTGACGAAATTCACGTTTTTCTGTGTGCCTTTGACGAAATTCGTGTTTTTTCAGCTTCCCTTTGACGGAATGCGTGTTTTTTTAGCGATGCTTTGTCGAAATTTGCAGTTTTCTGTGGTCCTTTGACGAAATTCGCGTTTTTTCTGTGGTCATTTGACAAAATTCGCGTTTTTGCGCAATCCTTCCTCGAAATTTGCGTTTTTCGCGGCTTTTTGTCGAAATTCGCGCTTTTTCTCGTCTTTTTGATGAAATTTGCGTTTTTCTGTGGCCTTTTGACGAAATTCACGTTTTCCCGTGTCCCTTTGACGAAATTCGCGTTTTTTGCGATCCTTTACGAAATTAGCTTCTTTTTTGCGATCCTTTACGAAATTAGCTTCTTTTTTGCGATCCTTTACGAAATTAGCTTCTTTTTCGCAGCCCTTTGATGGAATGCGTGTTTTTAGCGATCTTTTTTTCGAAATTCACGTTTTTTCCGCGACCCTTTGATGAAATTCGCGTTTTTTCTGCGGCCTTCTGACGAAATTCGGGTTTTTTCTGTGCTCATTTTGACGAAATTAGCGTTTCCTCTAGAATAATTTGACGAAATTCACGTTTTCTCCGCTATCATTTGACGAAATTTGACTTTTTTTTCGCGATCCTTTGGCAAACTTCGCATTTTATCTGCGGCCGTATGACATAATTCCGGTTTTTTCCTTGATCCTTTAAAGAAATTGGAGATTTTTTTTGCGAACGATTGACGAAATTGATTTTTTTTTTTTTTTTTTTTTTTTTTTTCGAACGATTGACGAAATTGATTTTTTTCGGCGACCATTTGTCAAAAATCGCGATAATTTTTTAAGTCCAAATTTTCGGACTGATGACCGAATTTTTCAAATTTTCGGAAAATTCGGAACAAAGTCACCCTTGCATCCCCCCCCCCCCCCCCTCTGGCTACGGCCTTATTGACAAAAATGATTTCTGTTTATAACACAATGCAACGTGTTTCGTAAGATTTAGAACATTATGAAAATTTAAGTCAGCCCCCCCCCCCGAAATAAAATCCTGGGTACGCCACTGATTTCATTAACTTCAGTTGCCAGGTAGACAGTCCGTCATCATATGTGACATAATCGTTAAAGTCTATCTCAGGAGCGATTTCTTTCCGTATAACTTCTTCTGAAGCGGCGATATCTTCATCATTTTCCACTTGTGTACCTGGAAATCCCACTTTCTGAAAGCATTTTTCAATCGTATTTTCAGAAACTTCGTCCCAAGATTCTCTCACGAAACATAGAGCATCCATAATATTATTGGTGGATGAGCGGGACATTGATCAATAAACAAAAGAATTTTTCTCTTTTGTATCTGCATAGACGTCAGAAAGTCTGTAAATAGGGAAGAAGTCATCCATGATTCTAGGTTTGTTGCATATTTTGTCGATAAGGTCTTTACGTTTTCCAAATATGGCGGCTTTGCTACCCTTTCTATGACAAATAGCTTCAATTTGTCAGTTCCATCAGTCTTAACCGCAAGCAAAACCGTAATCCTCATTTTGCTTTTCTTAACCGTCAAAGCATTTTTCATTTCTGTTACAAAGCGTTTTGTCGGGTTGTAAGCCATAAAACAATCCTGTTTCATCTGCGTTGTAAATGTCCGATGGTGAATACTCTTCAACCAGGCTGAGCAACTTTTCTTCCAAATCTTTTACTACAATTTCATTTACATCCTCTTTTTCTCAGCACATTTTCTTCTGGACTACGTTGCATCTTTTCTTAAAACGGTCTATCCAACCATTGGATGCAGAAAAATCTTTCGCATTATGCTTTTCGGCAAGTTGAAGTGCTTTTTCTTTAATCAGAGACCCACTAAAGGCTATTCTCTTGGAACAAAGATATTGAACAATCCCCATAGCATTTTTAGTTTGCAGAAAATTTGCAGAAGTCTTGCTTTGAAAACCTGCAAAGTTGCAGCAAGCTCAGCATGACAAAACTTAAAGTTCATAACAACACTGCAGCAAGATAACGCAAATCACCTTACTTTGAACTTGCAGCTAACTTGTCGTGCAAGTTAAATTCATGCTGTATCAATTTTATTATAAATTAACGGCAAACAAGTAATAAAAAATACTGCAAACTTACTGCAAAGTAGTAATCTTTTCATGCCATATTAACTGTCTACAATTGTTACACTAAGTTTAATCCCTTCGAACGGGTCCATAGGCCTAATCAGGTCTATCGATGCACACGCACAGTTAAGGTACATACATCGTTTTTACTACCATAAACCATAAACAAGTTAGGGTAATATTTGTACTTTATCAATTCGAGCCTTTTTTGGTATTTGATAAGTATAACGTTTAAAAAAACGGTGTCAACCGAATAACATTTCTGCAATTTTTGAGTATTTGCTGATTGTCTATTCTCTCAACAGAGGGATTTTTTGCTTTCATCACTTTCGTGAATTAAAGGCAGTCTGGCCATCAGTTTCACAACAAACTACTCATGCAAGTGGGTGATGGCTATCTTGCGGGAGATTTGCCGCGAATTTCTCAATTCAAATTTGTCATGGCAAGATAATATCGAAAAAATCGAACTTGCTGCTAATGTTCAAGCTATCTGGGATTCCACTACGTCAGATTCAAGAACAGAAAGCAGAGTTGGGCAAAATACATCGAAAAACCATTTTCGATACAAAATACAAAATACATTGTTTTTTCAACTTAAAATACAAAATACAAAATACTTTCCAAATTTCAAAAATTCAAAATACATGTATTTTGAAAATACATTTAAAATACAAAATACATTTAAAAAAAAAAAAAAAAAAAAAAAAAAAAAACCGATTGTGCATTAAACTGCACTAGTCAAATGCAAAGCTGGTTTTCAAAACTGATTAAACTTTTAGAAATTTTAAATTTGCAAATAAAGAAGCAAAAACAATTAAGCCTCAACGAAAGATAACAAAAACAAAACTGAAAGATTGGGGCAACAATGTGCTTAAAAGTGTATGAAAGTTACAAGAATAACTCATAATGAATAAACTACCCTTTAAAGGTAGTTACTCAGTAGGAATAACTGCATGAATTGATTGTGGTAAAGGTCTGCATGGACCGGGCTTGGTCCGAGGTCCGTACCAGGCCCGGCCTGCGGTTTGATGAATTCTGAAAGGTATCAGAAAGTAGCTCCTTTGGATTTCAGAAAAGTTTTATGAAATGGCAGAGAAATAGTTTCACAAATCTGCTTTTTCTTATACAGCTTCAAAAATTATCATGTTTGTAACCCTCTTTTTCTTTTATTCTAAATTACATTAGGTACTTTATGTTTTAGGTTTGATGAACTAGCAGACAACAGACTGATAAATTTGCTTTCGCATCTGAAATGTGGATTAAATTTATTGAAAATTGCAAAACATGCCAGAGACCAGGACAAAATATTACAGTTGATGAACAATTGTTCCCATCTCAAGATAGATATAAATTTACACAATATATGCCAAATAAATCGGATAAATTTGGAATAAAATTTTGGTGATCTGTTGACGTAGATACTAAATACCTCTTGAATGAATTTATTTGTCTAGAAAAAGATGCAACAGCCAATCCTTAATTACGTTTATCGAAAAATGTTGTCATGAAATTAACAGATCCCCATCTAAACGAAGGGAGGAATATCACGACAGATAGCTATTTTACTAGCATCAAATTAGCAGAAATGTTAAAAGCTAAAAATACAAGTTTGGTTGCACAATGAAAAAGAACAGAAGAGAAATTCCTATATCATTGAAAAATATGCGCAGGACTCTTTATTCATCGAAGATAGTGGAATGTGATAATATGACACTTACCATCTATCAAGCCAAAAGAAAAAAAAAAAGTGTTTTTCTACTGAGCTCATTACATTCTACTATAAAAACTGAAGACGGTCTCAAGAAGTTGCCCGATTCAATAAAATATTACAACGCAACGAAGTATGGTGTGAATATCCATGATCAGATGTGCCGAAAATTCTCCGAGAAATCGGTTTCTAGATGATGGCCTGTACATATCTTTTTCAATATTTTGGATCATGCAGCTTTAAACACCTGGATAATTTATAAAAGTGTAACAGGCAAGCCTATCAGTCGAAGAGATTTTCTATTAAATTTAGGGGATGTGTTCAGAATGGATCTTATGGTTTCAAAACTCCCAAAGATCTTTTCTGAGTCTTCAGAAAAAAAAAAAAAAACAAGAAAATAACATAGATATGAGAGAAGAAATGTCAAGTACAGACATACAATGGAAACAAATCTCAAGAATTTTTCGCACCATGTTTCAAAGTTGTGTGCAGAAAATGTACTGGAAAAATTGCTATTTTTTTGTTACAACTGAATTAATTCCTAATACATATGCACAATTTGGAGTATTATAAGCATTAAATAAAATTGAACAGAATGCTTAACATATTAACCATTCAGCTACACTTATAATGAAATAACGGAAACAAGAGAACAAATTTCTCATTTATGGATTTAGAGAGTGAATCATTCGGCGAATAAGTTAGATGAAAAATAAATAAATATATATATTATTTTATAAATTGTGTTTTATTTTAGTTAACATTAGTTTTAATTTGTTAAAACATTAATTTTAAATCGATTTTTATATCAAATTAATGAGTTTTTTGAGTAGTTGTAGTATGGTCCAATTAATCGCCATGTAGGCGTTACATATACAGTACTTCTAAAATTCAATAAATTATCGCGTAATATTAAATATAAATTATGAAATACACGGAAATTACATATTTTTGTCAATGTATGGCATTTAAAATTGTTTTAGCTTTGTTATATCAGTATTTTCATCGAGGGGTCAAAATGACCCCTTCCCGCCGTTCCAGTAGGTAAGATTTTCCCGCCGTTCTAGTGTTAAACTCCATGCATTAGCTCTTGAGGTTGAAGGGCCACAAAAATTGTGTCTCACAGAGACTAACAGACAGACACACATTTCCCAAAAATAGTTAAATCGCATTCAAGGTATCCTGAAACGTGTAAATCAAGCAAAAAACGAAAGTCGAAAATTTTCACGATACCAATACTTTCTTCTTATTTATTACAAGAATGTAAAAAATAAATTAGTCTAGTATCAGTCTTTTCAATCAGACTTTTTTAGTATATGTCTACAAAAGAACACATTTTATAATAATCTTATATGTATAATGACACAGAATAAAATAGTTTAAATGTATTTTTTTCTTTTTATATAATGCGCATGTGTTTAATAAGAGCTCCCAACTACGCAAGATTTTTTAGGCCATCCACTAATAAAATATTTGGGGCACAATTTTTCGATTATGGTGCTTTTTAGAAATAATGCATACGAAATTTAAAATATGTATTACTGAATACAAAAATATAAATGAAAAAAAAAAAAAGATAATTTTTAACAAAGTTGAATTATTATTATTAACAAAAGTACGAATTCTTCGTATAAAGTAGTTTTAAAATTAAAACACCAGGTAAAATATCAAACTATATATAAGCGCAAAGAAAAAAGAAATCATCTGCACTTACTATTAAAGTCTTGAAACTTTTAATATAGAGCAGAAAAAATACGAAAGCACGTATAAAATATTCCTAAAAAGTAGGAATCATTCGAATGCAAAATTTGCAGAGTCATACATTTCATTTTTTCATAGTCAAATTGTTCCTTTAAAAGTTCATTGTAGCAATTTTCTTGTGGTTACTGTCTAATGTACTTTTTTACAAAATTTATATAATGAATGAAGCAGGAGAATTTTTAAGAAATCCTTCTTCGATATTTTTAAATAAAACTACTAAACCAAAAAAAAAAAAAAAATGAGTTCCTTACATGTGTGGTCAACGGACAACTGTCGGTAATAGAGCGCTGCACCTGCTCAACTTTGAAAGATCCTTCCGGTCTATCAGAATACATGTTCTTTTTTCTTGTAATTCCCACAGCAACATTAAGTAACTAATCAGCAAGAATACGTTTGCTGTATCAAAACAACATATTCATTAACCTCCTTATTTCAGCAATAGTCGAAAAGTGTGTTTATATTAACTTCCAGAACAGAATTTGAAAACTAATCAAAACAGATAGTCGTGTATTTACTTTTAGTGAATCGCAGCTTTTCTCTGTGCGGTTTAAACATGGCAGTTTGAAATTTGGAAAAAATGTATTTTGAGTATTTTCAAAATACAAAATACATTGTAAAACCGTCAGAAAATACATTACAAAAATACTTTGATGTTATCGGTTTAAAATACAAAATACAAATGTATTTTGAAAATGTATTTCAAATACATGTATTTTCGATACTGCCCAACTCTGACAGAAAGAGGGGTGGCTTTCAATGACTTTCATACTTTCGACGAAATTTTACATCATTCTGCTGATGTTTTTTCAATTTTTGCCCGTTGTTTAACAATTGTTGCCAATGTCAACGGTGATATTTCAAGTCGTTCTGCTAATGCGCTTTGTGGTCCAAGTTCTTGTCAAATTCGCGTAAAATGTTAAGCTTTTCACTCAACGAAAAACGTTTTCGTTTACGACAATCTGCCATGCTTCACAAAGTTTCAAAAATTAAATATTATGCGAAATCGACATTAGCAGCAAGTTTTATTTTTTCTATTATCTTGCCGTGACAAACTTGAATTGAGAAATTAGCAGCAAATATCCCGCAAGGTATACCATCACCCACTAGCACAAGTAGTTTGTTGTGAAACTGATGGCAAAGACTATCTTTAATTCACGAAAGTGACGAAAGAAAAAAATCCCTCTGTTGAGAGAATAGACAATCAGCAGATACGCAGAAATTGCAAAAATTTTATTCGGTTGGCACCGCTTTTTTTAAACGCTATACTTATCAAATGCCAAAAAAGGCTCGAATTGAAAAGTAGAAATATTTTACCCCAACATGTATATGGTGGTAAAAGCGATGCATGCACCTTAACGGTGCGTATGCATCAAAAGACCTAATCAGGTCTATGGACGCCTTCGAAGGAGTTAAACTTATACTTTAACAGTTGTAAACAGTTAATGTGGCATGGAAAGATTACTGCTTTGCAGTAAGTTTGCAGTATTTTTGATTACTTGTTTGCCGTTAATTTGCAATAAATTTGATACAGCATGAATTTAACTTGCACGACAAGTTAGCTGCAAGTTCAAAGTGTGGTGACTCCGGCGTTTGCATTATCTTGCTGCAGTCTTGTTATGAACTTTCAATCTTGTCATGCTGAGCTTGCTGCAACTTTGCAGGTTTTCAAAGCAAGTCTTCTGCAAACTAAAAATGCTATGTGGGGAGCGTCCAATACACCACACTTCTCTCAAGAAAACAAAATTACTAAAAATTCTTAAACTGCATTCTTGTCCTATTTGAAACCGACACGACAGGTTACACTCATGACTCATCTGCACCTGTGAATAATAACGAGCTCACTTTCAAAGAAAAGATGATTAGAGAACGGATCCTGTAGCTGTCTGCACTTTCTCTTGGCTGCAGAAGCGAGAGACGAAGGAAGGCGCGGCATGCTATTGGCTTAAATGAGAAGTTTTTCGTCTTGGCTAACTCCTCACGCCTCCTTTCCTCCCTCGCTTCTGTGGAGTCCCATTAGAGAGGCCCAGGCCAGGTTAACTCTGATTTATTCTCGCAGTGACGTATGCGAATGGCTGTGTTTTACTAATAGCCTTTTGATTAATAGTCGCCTCATCATATTATCATTAACCATGAATACTTCACTAAAATCCCATTGTTATTTGGAGGGAAAATTGACGCAAACATCAGGACCCTTTAGGCGATTTAAAGATTGTCTCTTTTGGTGGTAATCGCTTCCTTGGGAACTTTCCAATGGCATTCTCTTAAAGCAAAAGTGCAGCTAATTATAGAGAAACACCGACGAAGTTTCGGCGGGAAACCGAAGGGAAATTTCGAGGATATTTTGGCGGGAGTAAAACCGATTCTGAGTCTACTTATATGAGAAGTCTGTGGCTGCATCCTCCCCCGCCGAAAATTCCTGGGTCTTCAAATTTTTTTTTCTGTTCCAGACAAGACGTATATATGATTTGAAAAGCAATCCAGTACTTTTCTAACCCAAACTAAAAAAAAATATTTGGCTGTTGAAAAAATTCGTTAATTCGGGATTTATTATTCGTTAAATAGGAGTTTTTGTCTTCATTTTAGTCGGGGAAAAAGGAAAATTCGTTAAATCGGGGTCCGACTGTATTAATTTTCTTTTTTATGTAATTTTTAGCGTTTTTTCACGTTTTGCGGCTACTTTTTCACATTAGTAAGAAGAATCCGACTTGGTTTCAATCTTTTAGTCTTGTGCGGAGGTTGCGTAAAGACAATAGAAAGCAGACTATAAAAACAAACACAACATTTTGTTAAAGTCATAAAATTGCGTGCGGATTGTTGCCACCGAGTCGATTACTCAACTGGTCCTTTAGTCTCGGCAAAGGCAGTGGCGTAGCTATATATTCAGCGCCCTGGAGCAAGTAAAGTTTCTGCGCCCTCTTGTCACACGAAAAAGTTCGGCACAATTTTTCTTTAAGTTTAAAATTTATATATTATTCTTAATTCGATTTTAAAAAACCTTACTTTCATTTGAAAGTCAAAGTATTTTAGCAACGTATTAAATAAGAATAATTAAAAATAAATAATGAAATATAATTCTTTAAGTACGGAGTATCTACCAATATTTTCCGCAAATTGGGAGGGATTTTTGTTTGAAATGCGTCAGTACTATCTGTCGCCCTTAAGAGGACATTTCAGTCGCCTGAAAAGAAGTAAAAAATGTAAAAGCATTCTGTTTTATTTAAATATAATTTTATTTCTAATTATTCTAAATATCATTATTAACTGATAGTTAAAAATAGAAGTTGTTTTACGGTTTAAAAAAAAAAAAAAATTAAGACTTTTTAAATATTCGGTATACCGAAATCTCTTATATTCGGCCAAGCCAAATATTTGGCATATCAAATAGTTTGATATTCGGCCTAACCGAATATTCGGTAACATGGCCCAATAGGCGGGATACCGAATATTCGGTGCATCCCTAATTTTAAGATTCTACCATGCACCATGCTTTGAAATACCATACAATTTATGGTACAAGTAATTACCATATGATTTTACCATACATCATGCTATGGTATACCATACAGTTTATGGTACAAGCAATTATCACATGATTTTACCATACATCATGCTATGGTATACCATACAGTTTATGGTACAAGCAATTATTACAAGATTTTACCATACATCATGCTATGGAACACCATTGAATATATGGTAAATTTCATTACCCTATAATTTTACCATACATCATGCTATGGAACACCATTGAATATATGGTAAATTTCATTACCCTATAATTTTACCATACACTTTGCTATGGAATACCATAGAATGAAGAATGTTTACCATATGGATACAGTATGTTTCCATATAATGCCATAAAATTTTTATGATTTTCCATATAAAACCATATGTTTCCATAAAAAATCCTATGTCATTTTTTGCTAAGGGAGATCTGCTCACTAGTGTTAATCCTATGGAAGAAATTTTTAAAGATATCTCGTTTGAATTTCAGTATTTTTAAAGTTATTTTTGCTTTGACTAGCTGAGATTGATCTGTACATAGGGCGTTTTTTGCTTTTTCGGCTTTGAACACAGATATTTTTAATGGGGACACTGTAATTTTCGGCACCGGTTTTGAAAGTGAAAGCATCCTCTTGAAAAGAAATCTGCAAACAAAATCGAAAAAGTAAAAATTTCAGATCTAGAGATCAATCTCAGCTATCCAATGCAAGAAAAAGAAAAAAGAATCCTTTAAAAATATTAAAATGCAAATTAGATATCTTAAAAAAATTCTTCCATAGGATTAGCATTAGAGAGTGAGTCTTTCCACGTATCTGAAGTAGCGCCTTAATATCTGCTTTTTCTTTTCAAGGGCTTCGAAGCATCGTAGAATACAAAAAAACACTATTGTAAATATATTTTTTCTTTTTAGTTTTCGCACATGAATGAAAAACTTTTTCTCTTTTTAGTGTCAGAAAATACTAAAATTCAAATAAAAAATCATATAAAATAAAATAAAATTCAAAGTATCATAACTTGGTAAGTTTTGGTCGTACAACAAAGAAATGTTTATTGTTTTACCTGTTAAAGTACGGAAAAGATTTTTCTAAATATAATGTACATAGAAGACCCCAGGGGCCGAATAAAAATATAAATCTTGTAACTTTTAAAAAATAACTATTTTGACAAATTTCTTTTAAGAGGATGAAGAACATCTTGGAAACTTTTCTACTATTGGAATTGTATTTCTGCAGGTAATTGTTTATAAAATTAGCCAATGGACAACGATAAAAGTTGACACCAGGGTTCTCACTGACTTTTGACTAATCTGCGCAATTTCGATAATCGCTAAAGTATAACTAGCCAAATTCAAATAATGGTAGTAATAGATTCGTCGTGAAAGACTAAGAATATCAAAACACAAATAATGAGTTACACATAAAAGTTTTATCATACAATAACACCATTGAGAGTGTTGCCGAAAGAAAAAAAAAAAAAAACACATCTTGCAATTTGGTGAATCCAATCTTTAATTTTCTCGCCAAATAAAATATTTGGGTGCAGTGGTAATTGGCAGCGTAAACCCTGAACCTGATTGACACCCTCATATATTACTCAAGATTGCAGCTTTTACTTTCCATATGCATGCAATTTAAAACAGGAACTAGGTAAACATTGTAATCACAATAAAAATAAAATGGAAATGGGTATATTTTTACACTTTCAAATACTTTGAATTCGTTCTCACAATTTTTACAGCGATTCAATATGTATGTAGAGCATGATTTGGTGTGTTTTTTATGATGCCGGTAGGTATGTTATAAATCTGGTCGAATAATTGTATTAATTTTCGAAGAAATCGGCCAGTCGGTTTGGTATCCAAAGTAGACTGATGAACATTTTTTCATATCTCATTTAAATTATTTTTATTTCTCACGTTCACCTTATATCTATACAATAACATTGCACCATGCAGACATTTTCGGCTCGATAAGGGGTTCACAATTTCTTTACTACAGGTAATTTCATAAAAAAATTTCTCCTTGTTTAATCGTAGAAATCCCATGATTTGACCACTTTTTACAATGATTAAAACAGATCAAATTTTATATATCAATATTCGGGTAGAAAAATAATTGTGAACACCTGAAGAGCCGCTATTGCTCGCACGGCTGGACTCGGTCACTGTAAAATACAAATTTTTGGAAGGTATAACAATTTAGAAACTCATATTTCTACCACCTTGCTAGTAGAACCCAATAATATCCATTATTGTCTTCTACTAGCAAGACTTTAGTTACCATTACAGTTGTTCTTTCTGAGGAGGCTTTCAATTTCGGAACTGGATGCCAAATTTCCACCTTAGAATGTACTGTATTAAAAAAAACACCTAGAAACATGGTATAATATTCTAATATTTTATATTCATTGTTATACTATTTTGAACACTCAGTATTTCTGCAAAATGTTCAGAAAATTGGGTGGAGTAACTCCAGATTTTTTTTCGTTTTAGAATTCGAAATTTTTTTTACTATTAATATGTGATATCGGATGGTGGTGATGGTGTAGAGGGGGGGGGGGGGGGGCGGTTACAGAGCTGATTACGGCCTAAGCAAACTCACATTGCTATTTTCGAAAAATATGTTTTGCCTTATTTAATCCTAATATTCTGTGATTTAATAAAGTTCAATGCGAAAAAATGCTTTTCAAAAAAAAGCTGTGTAACTTTTCATAAGCGATAATCAGGTTCTATGGAACACTGAAATTGATACTTAACACTTTCTCTCTTTTTGACGGAAAAGGCTCATCAATTCTAAATTTGAGATTTGCCATATTTTCAAAGTTTAAAAAACAATACGCACAAAATTTAATCTGCCGTTTCCCCGTCAACCCCCTCTAAATGTTGTCGTCGTTGGATTGATGTGGAATATGCCTAAATCCGGCTTCTATTATTGTTTTGTAATCTATATTGATGCATGTTTAGTTCCCAAAAAACAAAACAAAACAAAAAAGTCTTCAAAATTTTCGTTTTCTTGTTTTTCGTTTGTAAAATGGTCCAATAATTTTCAATTTGTCAAACTATTGTTTTGTTTTTCTTTGCTAAATTACTAAATAGCTAAGGCATTGCTGTTACATGGTAAATATAGGTTTCTCAGCGGTTATTTCTTTGGTTACCATTATTTCCGTAGAGTAATAATGGTAGCTAATAAAGTGACCGATGAGATAGATCTCTGTGAATAAGTTTTGATTACGTTAAAATTTAAAAATCTTTCGTAAGAAAAAAAAAAATCTTACATGCTGAAATGGTGTTACAGAAGCTGCTTGAGGCTGGCTGCAATATGGTACGAATTAACACTAGAAATCCCGGAAATTTTACTCAAGTTTCATAAAAATATTTTATACCAGAATTTTTGTTTAAAATTATTTATCTGATTCATTTAACGTGTATATTTATAGCGTGTTTATTTAACGTATTTTATTTGTGTGTGTATGGAATTTACTTTATTTTCTTAAGACATTTCTGGCTCCAACCATTTGATCGGAGTCGAATCGACTCCTTCCGGGTGTTTGTGTTAAAATTAAAACTTCGCGAATAGAACTAATTTATTTTAACTGTGTATAAAAACATGTTTTAAATCTAAATAGTTGAGGTTAAACACAAGGTAAAATATCATAGATATATGTTGATATATGTAACAAGATTCATATATAATATCTGATTAACAATGAAAAAAAAAAATATGCAAATATTTTTACAAATCTTTATTTCGCCTTTTCTAATTTTGCGCCCTTAGGATTCGTGCGCCTGGAGCAGTTTGCTCCAACTGCTCCACGGTAGCTACGTCCCTGGGCAAAGGGGTTTCAAATAAATAAAATGAGTTGCCTGGCAGTGACTATACTTACAGTTTCATAGACAGTTCCTCTGAATTCAAATTCACAAAGTCATTTTTATTATTATATGCAGAAATTTAGCATCTGCCCTTATTAAGTAATACAGAAATCGAAATACGTTTTCCATTTTCTTTTTGAAGCAAAAAAATATTCAAAGTTTTAAGACAATTTCCGCGTTGCGACAGCCTTATAAATAACGGCCGTGATGAGAAAGATATCGATTCCAACTCAAAATTCAAATAATGAAAAATGAAAAACGCTATTTTATTCCAAATCACTTTAATAGTCATATCTGCCATTTTTATGCATACTGCAATTTTCATGCTTTTATGCATAAAAATGGCAGTGCGAATGAGTCAAGCTTCGTGCAGTTGAGAGGCAAATTAGTTTTTTCCCCCTCCTTTATTAATTTTTCAAATAGCCTCATTGAGATTCTACAGAATTTAATAGAATTTTTATTATCTACCATGATAAATTTTTGAGTGAAATTGATTGCCACTTGATAATTTAATTTAATTTAATCTTTTAATCTTAATCTTTTAATTTAATCTTTTTACAACAAAAAATCAGTTTTAAATAGAAACACTCTGACATCATTTTCTGATAACTGACTATTTTGATAGGAAAGGAAAAGATATTCGATAGTAACGGAAATTTTATGCAATTACGGACGAATGTGACGTTAATCTCAAAATAGTCTTAAGAATAAAAAAATATGTATATTTCTTTTTTTAAGGTTTCGTTCATCTGACGAAACCCTATTCATCTCACTCCTCTGTCTGTCTGTCACAGAGCCCGTTCTTAAAAATTATATATATTGGAGACTTGAAATTTTGCATACTTATAGCGGGACACCTCGCATCAAACGACAAATCATAAAATTTTGAAAAAATCGTAATTAACGGACGTTATTAATTAAAAGCCCCCAATTACTAGATCGGAAAGACATTCATAATTCAACAAAAGCATTTTTTTTTTTAAACAAATTACAAAAACGATCTCTTCCACCGATTAAAAACAGGTGTCATTTTAACCGCAGATAAGGACCGGCGATTTTTTTAAGGCGCGATTACTTTTTCTACGCATTCCAGAAATTCGAAATTAGTACCACAAGACGGAGGAAATAATCAGCTTTCAGAATTGCTGAAAATTATCTCGATCGTACCATAAAAACTCGAAAATTCGTAAAAATCGAGAAAAAAATCTTTTATTTTCCTTCATTTGTGACGGTGACAGATGTCTGATGACATTGAATTTTCGGCGATAACGAGAGAATACAAAATAGCGTCTTGTTGCGGCCAAAATTTTTATACAGGACCAATTTTTTTTAAATACAGTGAAATACGTTTAACACGAAAACGCTTAACATGAAAAATCGGTTAACACGAAATGATATAGCGGTCCGGACAATATACTATATGCAATTTAATACATTTTTATTTTTTTCGTTTAACACGAAGCAAAAATCGTTTAACACGAAAAAAATTCGCTTTCGATCTAGCATCTAGTTAGTTTGAGTTGAAATTGGTGAATTTTGTGTTAAAACCATTGCATTTTGGGCGAAAATCAGTGAATTTAGTGGGTTTTTTTTTTTTTTTGTAAATTAGCTTATGTTTTATGAGCACAATGGCTGAGAAATCGGTTCGAAAACGAACTTCTATTTCGCTTCAAATGAAGATGAAGCTGTTTAATGCAGTTGATGAAAAAGAAGGACGAAAACAGAAATCTGCAAAGAGTTTGGCATTGCCAATTCTACTTTATCAACGATAATAAAAAACAGGCATCCCATTACGTTAATGTTTGAGCGCAATATGTTAAGAAGAAGAACGAAGACGAGAGAAAACATATGAGAACTGCTAAGCACGAAGATTTAGACACAGTTTTGCTTATTTGATTCAAACAAACTGGATGTCAGAATGCGAAAAAGACACTTCAAAAAAAGATATCTGATTTTTCCCCCAAAAGAACGATATTTTTTTTACCTGCTTTTTATCCCAGTGGATGCAAGCTACTAGTAGTTTAACAGAAAATCTAAATAAAATTTAACAACTTCAAATATATTTGTGAGTTTTTTTTTTTTTTTTTTTTTTTTTTTTTTTTTTACAAATCTTTTAAAGCGAAATTCTATTAACACGAAAAAAAATTTCGGTCCCCTCAATTTCATGTTAAACGTATTTCACTGTATCGATTTTTGAGCTACGATTTTCACGCCATCCGACGCAAAATTTCATTTTCTTTCAGAATGTCTTCATTTTTTAATTTCGACAATAGGAAGCGAAGATAATTAATTTTTTGGTAACTAATTCCAGAATTGCATTTTTTGCGCGGCAGACCACGTGACACGGAAAGAAAAAGACAAATTTTTATACTAGGGGGCCGTTCAGAAATGATGTCGCGCTTGGAGGGGGGGAGGGGGGTTAGTGAAATTCTGACAAGGGGGGTGGGAGGGGGTAAGAAGAAGTGTGACATCACACATTTTGGTTAAACATTAGAAGGCTTACTGTCATTGCATGGACATTAGAGGGCTTACTATCCCCGAAGATGAGAGTGATGTCAAAATGCCTGTGTACTTATGGACTCTTCTCCAAGGGAGGAAGAGTCGTATTATTAAATGATCCAGAGTAATTTCTATTTTATGATTTAATATATAATTTTATTAATGTTCATATTAATATGACAAATGAAATGTGATGGCAGTTCCATTTAAGTAAAACTAATATCGAGCTTCTTTTTCAAAATCAATCTGTTTTAAAGTATTTTGTGTTCATAAAGTAAATATAAGATTTAAAACCAAACATATTAAATTCCATTCCAAATTCTAAACTACTACTCTTTTCAATTGCTTTTTCATATTAATATTTTATTACTATTGTATATTAATTATGTTTTTTGTTGTAAACCTTGATCTTATTTCATACAAAATAAGTACACGAATCATTTTTATTGTTATGCTCACAAATGTCATTAAAACACCTAGTTAAAGTTCAAAAATACCATCATGGTCACAGTGACGTCGTTGTAACGTCACTGTGGTCACGTCACATCTGTGACCAAAATGTCACATTTTGACTGAGATGTGAACTTCTTAGAAAACTTTACAAAATTACAAAAATTCTTCAAAACATGTTATTTACTGTAAAATTATATTTTTCTGGCAATTAAAAAAAAACGTGACGTCACTGTTACGTCATTGCATGTAACATACGTCACGACACATATGTGACAAAAAACAACAACACAATATTGTAAGTCACAGTGCGACAAAAATATGAACTTCAAAAATGAAGAGAAATATTTTAAACAGGCCCGAGTTACAGCGGCATAAGGAACGAAAATATATTAGTGGACAGCAAATATGTAGTAAATTCGGGCACGAAAAGAGGGGGGGGGGGGCGGCATAAAAAGGAAAATGCACGGTACAATCTACAGCAAAGTAGATTTTCAAGCTATATTTTATCAATTTGATATCTAAGACAGTGAAAGTATACTTTTTCATTATATCAATTTTATCTAGCATTGCAATTTAATATAATAATCCTTCACTGATTGTTATTATTGTAAAAGTGTTTCTCGGTTTATAACACATAATAAGAATTTTATAAATTTAAGGCAAGTTGAATTTTTGTTGGGGAGAGGGACAAACGAACGAAAACCGTCACCTCTTCGAGTAATATATCTACTGATAGGTTGTTTAACGGAGTTTCGTTCAGATACAGTTTTGTTAGGAATAGAGTGCACTCCCTAGTGGCGGAATGTGGAACTAACAGAACGCGATTTTGCTAAAATGAGGAAATCTAACATGGCGATCTGTTTCAAACTTTAAGATAGTTTATAACACGTGATAAAAAATTATAAAAAAGAATGGCGGGTCACATTTCGGAGGAGGGGATGCGAACAAAATTAGGAAATATAACAAGGCGATCTGTTTGAAACTTTAAGATAGTTTAGGGAGGGTTTACCATAATTTAGGGGTTTCATGGCGATAAATGTACTGGGCGTTTTTAAAGGAATATTAAACGAAACCCTCTGTGCGATCTGTGATCACACTTACGCATTTGTTATAAATGTAAGGTGAGTTAACACATATAATACTTTATGGAATATGCACACTGAAAAAAAAAAATTAAATATCTGACCACACTCTACGGTGCGATACTAAATATACTGTATAAATAGCGTTTATTTTTTCTAATAAATGTCACGATACGCACGAAAAATGCCATTGTTTAATTTTGAACTGAGACAGCGCTGTTCCGTGCTAATTAGCTCGTGAATAATCTCTATATATTATACATTAATCATAAATGAATTCACGTTATTGCAGCAGCTGTTTATGGAGGGAAATTTATCATACAGTGTTCATAATATTTTGATAAACTTTATAAATATTTTAACATCAAAATCCAATAAAAATCTTATTAATACATGGTTTATATGCTAAAATTCTCTTATTTTTGCCCATAATTTATGGTCCTTTCACAACTCAACGCAGAATAACCAGGACTTAATTTCTAAGAAAAGAAGTACCGGAACTCTAATTTTCCTTCAGTTACATAAGCTTTGTGTACCCACCCCCTCCCTCCACTCGCATATTTATAATATTTCGTAAATCACGAAATTGAAAACAATTTCCCTTTCAGGAATTTTTTAAAAATATATATTTTGACTAAATCTATATTCATTTATATAAAATAAAATCTAATACAATGCAGTTGTTAATGAAGTTTCTACAAATGAAGAACAAAACAAAACAAAACAAGTCTGCACACCCCGACATCAAAGACCGGAATCTAAATCTAATAAACGAGCATGGCAAAAGATTAAAATCTCAGGGAATGGGGATTATTTAGAAAATCCTATTCGCTAAGGATTTCTTTGTATCAACTAGCAAAACACAACATACAGGGCTTCGGTAAGCAGTATTTATAAACTCTGGTGGGTTCCGACTAATATTTAAATATTCATAAAAATAATAATAATAATAATAAGTACTGGAGCTGCGGTCCTGTGAGCTTCAGTGAAAATTAAGGACAGTGTGGAGCTAATAAATTGATCAGTAAGAATTCACATATGTAAGCGTTCTGGTAGGAAAGAACGCAAAAAATTCGAGATGACAAGGATAATTTGAGGTATAATGAGGTACAGGAAAGATAATTTAGGCTCCGATATTTCGGAAGCGCTGTTCCGCAGGGCTCCCGAGAGCTGTATTTATGAGCTCCAGTAAATTCCGACCAATATTTAAATAATCACTAAAAATATAGAAGTATCGGAGCTGAGAGCCGAAGAAAATTAAGCATTGAGAATAACAAATAGCAACACAAGCGTGGCACCGTGACACTTTAAAAGAATCCGCTTGTTTTAAAAACAGGAACGCCCGTGCATAACTTTGAATTAATTGCAGCTTGCAAGTTTAATTTTGCTCATTTTTTCTTCATTTTGTGACATTTGTAATGTTTATAGGATTGCACGAAAAAATTTTTACAGCTTCAAGGTTATTTTTTCTTTTTTATGTTAATTAAACAATGTCAAAAAAAAAATTACACATGAAAGAAAATAACAGTAATTAATTATCGAGAGATTTCGGAGTTAAAAGCATCTCAGAACATCCCAACTCATAAGATGCTTACGAAAAATTAAGGTTTGTAACCATGCTCTCGCCAGACATCCATGCTTATAAGGACAAAACGAAACGGCACCCCGCGACTAATTTTTGTTAATATTTCATTAAAAAAACCATAAGCTCCCCCCCCCCCCCCCCCAAAAAAAAAAAAAAAAAAATTGCACTCAGACATAAAAATGAACCCGGTTCTGATTATTTTCATCAAAAAAATCAATATTTAAAGCGAATAATTTTTATAACTTTAATTACGCGTTACTGGAATACAAAGAATAAATATATAAATAAAATAAAAAATTCTTATGCAACATATAAATTACGTTAAAGATCAGAACTCATGTTAAAAAATATCGTACATTATAATGTTTTGATCTTTTCAATGAAACTTAACTATCTATTATGTATATATATTATAAAGGACTAACGTACCTGTGCGTAACGCTGATTAGACCAGGCAATAGGGGATTTTACCTGGCAAAATTAATGGTGGTTCTAGAAATCAGCTTACTTCATGTTTTTTAGGTCCCTGAATCCGAATTTGTAACTTCCCACCAAAATTTCCCCCGGCAACCCCCCAAATTTTGGTAAAATGCCCCCCAAAAAAGGTTTTTATTAAAATAATCAAATTTTTTATTATTTTAGGGGGAAAGTATCTAGAAATTCAGAAAGTAGACAAAATTTGCAACAAATAAGATATATGACATTATGACGTAGGATAAATGTGGATGGGGGGATCTGCCTCGGAACATGCGCCGTGGTGCTGCGTGGACTAAGTTGCGCAATTTCACTTAATCACTCGCATCGTTTACTTTCGCTCTCCCGTCTCCCCTCCGAACTTTCCTTATACGGTTTACTTTAAGATTTTTGTGTCACTGAATCCGAATTTTAAACTTCTCCCAAAAATTCTCCACCCGCAACCCCCCAAAATAGTTTAATTATTTTTTTTATTTTCGGGGAAAAGTATGTAGAAATTCAGAAAGTAAACAAAATTTGCAACAAATAGGATATATGATATTATCACGAAGGATAAACGGGGAGAGGGTTGACTACCTTGGAACATTCCACGCGCGCTGTTCCCAAAAACCAAATTTTTTTTTTTTTTTTTTTTTTTTGGGGGGGGGGGGGTTGTCGGGGGAAATTTTGGTGGGAAGTTACAAATTCGGATTCAGCGACCCAAAATACATAAAGTGAGTCGAAATCCAGAACTAGTATTAATTTTGCCAGGTAAAATTCCCTATTGCCTGGACTTGTATAACTTAGTGCACTTAGCGCAGCAGTGCATGTTCAGAGACAGCCCTCCCCATCCCCGTTCATCGTACGTCATAATGTCATATATCCTATTTGTTGCAAATTTTGTCTACTTTCTGAATTTCTGCATATTTTTCCCCTAAAACAATAAAAAATTTAATTTAAAAACAACTATTTTGGGGGGTTGCGGGGGAGAAATTTTGGGGGAAGTTAAAAATTCAGATTCAGAAACCCAAAAAACTTAAAGTAAACCTTATAGGGAAAGTTCGGGAGGAAGACGGGAGGGCGAATGTAAACGATGTGAGTGGTTAAGTGAAATTGCGCAACTTAGTTCACGCAGCACCGCGGCGCATGTTCCGAGGCAGATACCCCTCTCCCATTCATCCTACGTCATAATGTCGTATATCTTATTTTTTGCAAATTTTGTCTACTTTCTTAATTTCTAGATATTTCCCCCTAAAACAATAAAAAATTGATTTTTTTAATAAGAACCTTTTTCGGGGGGCATTTTACCAAAATTTGGGGGGGGGGGGGTTGCCGGAGGAAATTTTGGTGGGAAGTTAAAAATTCAGATTCAGAAACCCAAAAAACTTAAAGTAAACCTTATAGGGAAAGTTCGGGAGGAAGACGGGAGGGCGAATGTAAACGATGTGAGTGGTTAAGTGAAATTGCGCAACTTAGTTCACGCAGCACCGCGGCGCATGTTCCGAGGCAGATACCCCTCTCCCATTCATCCTACGTCATAATGTCGTATATCTTATTTTTTGCAAATTTTGTCTACTTTCTTAATTTCTAGATATTTTCCCCCAAAACAATAAAAAATTGATTTTTTTAATAAAAACCTTTTTCGGGGGACATTTTACCAAAATTTGGGGGGGGGGGGTGTTGCCGGAGGAAATTTTGGTGGGAAGTTAAAAATTCGGATTCAGCGATCGAAAAAACATACAGTAAGCCTTTTTCCAGAACTACCATGAATTTTGCTAGGTAGAGTCCCTATACGGTCTCTATTGCCTGGACTAGATGTCATTTTGCGAATGGCAACAGCAGATGATCAAATTTAACTTTTATTGCAATTTTTTAATTTCTAAATATCGCACATTTTTAATTTTTACACCACAAAATAGAGAAAAAAATGTACTTTCAAATGCGATTTGTTTGAAAACTATAACGCAATTTGATGGAAAACTGTACTGGAATGTACTTAATTTTTTACTGTTTTTAAAATAATTTTTAAGCATGATTGTTTTTCATCTATTTTTGTCATTTGCAGATAGAGGATTACGAAAGATAAATATGTTTGTACCTATTTAAATTAATATAAATAAAATGGTTCAGCATTTGTTTTCGGCATTTTTTCCGTAATGAAATATAACCTTTAACTTTATCAATCCATAAATTAAAAAAGAATAGTCAATAAAATGTTACTTTTATACATGAAATAACTTTATAGCAAGTAATACTTTAAGGAAATACTATTTAACAATATAGTTTTTGTTACACAATGCACTGAGCCAATATTGTCTTCTTGCACTCGAACGCTTGACGGTAAGCAGAACTTCTTATCAACAAAACAAAAGACCACCATTCTTCTCATTTTTATTTTACTGTTAGAAAATGCTCTTTTGTTTTCAAGAATATCCACTAGATGGCAGCATCAGACAATCTTTTTTATTTGATCTACTGTGACAGACACTCAGTTCAGTGAGTGTTGCTCCTTCCCTTATAGCAGTTGGCAGCAAAATGCTGCTTGATTAAAAAAAATCCAATAATATTCCAAAGGAATATAATATGATAAAAAAAACTGCAACAAACCATAGTTCAAAGTATTTCTTTGTGTTTGTAAATAGTCTTATACATCTGTTTTGTTTTATTGTGAAATGTGATCCGTATTTTGACCAGCATGTATATTATTCTAGTGTATTCAATCTTCTAATAAATGTTTTTGTTCATCCTAAGAAGAGTATATTTCCATTGAAACACATCAAAACATAAAGGTAAAACTTTTAACTTTTTTTTATTGTTTACCTATTGAGGAATTTCGTATTCATGCCTTCCATATGGAATAACATTCTAACATTTACTAGTAAACGTAACAAATATCACTTCGGCTTAGATGTATTATAATCCCGCATCCGCCATCTTGAATCATTATTTTTTTTTTTTTTTTTGCATGAAAACTCCTTTTTCGGCAAGTACTAAATATCGCCAATGATTAAATATTGTTGATAGATTAATATAATATAGAAAAAATTGGAATATAATAATTATAACTATTAATTAGAAAACAATTTTTAATTCACGCCAAGAAAAAAAGATGGCGGATGCGGGATTATAATACATCTGTCCATCACTTCGAACCTGGTTTCTCTAACAACGCATTATATTCACATATCGCAGAAGAGTAGGAATGGCAAACTTTGAAATATTCCATATCTTGGAATAAAATGACTTTATAACTATTTAATGGTTTTAATAATACCTTTGTAATTTCATAAAAATCGATAATAGACTAAAAAAAAATCATAGACTATTTTGATGTAAAAAAAGTTAGCAAAAAATTAAAATTTTGGTTGGATCAAAAATGATAACGATATCAAATACAACCCCCTCCCCTCACCCCTAGAGATAGTTTTCGATATCAGGTGCTACCCCCCTCCCCTTCCCCGTAAAGTGATAACGTTATATATGCACAGCCCCTTAGTGAAAATTCTAAAAAATATATATTAAATGTAAAAAATCTATATGGATTTTCAATTAAAAAAACATATACAGTCAAACCTCGTTAACACGAAATCGCTTAACGAGAAATTTCGCATAACACGAAATAATACTGAGGTCCCATCAGATAAGTATGAAAATCGATATTAATTTATTCGTTTAACACGAAATTGAATTTCGCAAAATCCCTCTTAACGCGACTTTTTTTTTCCAAAATCAAAACATGATTCGTTATGCGAAGTTTTCGGTATTTTAAACTTACATATCACATCTTTTTATAAATGGAATTTTTCTCACAGACTTAAAATGTAAAAGGGCTTCAGAAAATGGTGAGATACTTAGATACAATGCAATGCGACCGAGATATCGTTATAAATTCCTTCCATAGGATTAGCATTAGCGAATGCGTCTTTTCATTTGACTGAAGAAGCCTCTTAAGCAAAAAAGCAGCAAAAATGACGCCCGTCTGACATTGGTCTTAATTCCTGCTTTTCTTTGTCCTCTGATATGTGGAAGTTTTCCTAATTGTGCGAAGGATTACGTTTCTAAAAAAGAAGTAATCTTCAAAAATTGAAGTAAAAGTAAATAACGGACTTTTTAAATAAATTTATTATTTCCTTAAAATGATGATCAATTTGTTTTATTTTTTAAATTCATTTTCTATTTCTTATTAATTTATGATTTCAAAGAGCAGGGGTATTTTGTAGGTAATTTTATTAAGTTTTTATATCTAACATTGATGATACGACTATTTTGACGGTTAACACGAAATTCCGGATAACAAAAAAATTCGTAGCCCCTTCAATTTCGTGTTAACGAGGTTCGACTATATATGGTTTTTACCTGTATTCTGTAACCTAAGAAGCCCGTGTTGGAACTCCTTGTATATCTATCTATATTATAAAGGACAAACGTATGTGTGAGTAACGCTGGTTATTTTGCGAATGGCAACAGTAGACGATCAAATGTAACTTTTATTTACTTTTATTGCGATTTTTTAAATTTCTAAATATCGCACATTTTCAATTTTTACACCGCCAAATAGAGAAAAAATGTACTTTCAAGTGCCATTTGTTTGAAAACTATATCGCAATTTACTCAATTTTTATTGTTTTTAAAATAATTTTTAAGCACGATTTTATTAAATCTCTTTCTGTATCAAACAAACAGACGATTACAAAAGACAAATATGTTTGCACTTAAATGAATATAAATTAAATAAACAATGAAGTATCTGCTCTAGCTATAATTAATTACATATATTGCAAAAATTCTCTGAGTAATAGAATGAAAAAAAATCCCTGCCGGCCCGGCCTACAGGCAGAGGTAGATTTCGAAGTTAAGTATACACTATGACGCAAAAGTTTAGACAATGACGTCATTCAGCTTTAAAATGTAGAATTACGACGTCAGAATTACAAAAACCTGTAAATATATTCAAAAACTGATTTAAAATGCTATGTACAAAAGACAGTCGTTTTATTTGCTATAATACTAATTTTTTTCATAAAAATTCAAATGTGCTTGTCGCAAAAGTTTAGACACTATTCTAAATTTCTTTGAATATTCGCTGGCATATGCAAATTTAGAATCGATGATGTCACAAATTTGGAGTACTTAAGTTCTGAAAACGATTGCGCTTCATAGTCGACATGCCGAGAGCTAAAGAAATTCAAGTGAATGAGGTTTCAAGGATTTGGCAGTTGAAAGGTGAAGGGAAGAGCGTTTCTGAAATTTCTGCTATTATTAATAGGTCAAAAAAATCTATTTATCGAGTTTTATCGAGTGGTTCCGAATATAAAGCAAAATGTCGGTCTGGGAGGCCACGTGTGACAAATGTACGAAAGGATTGCCTGATACAAAGACTAGCGAGTACTCAACAAATGAGCGTACGTGGAGTTCAAAGCTCATCGGGACTCTCTGTATCAAAGGACACGATTCGTAGACGAATTTTGGAAAAAGGAACAATCGTTTATAGCAAAATGCAGAAGAAACCAGCTCTGAAACCACATCATAAGTTACAAAGCCTTATGTGGGCTCGAAAGCATATGTCATATGGAGAGAAATGGCAGTCAGTCATATTTAGCGATGAAAAAAAGTGGAATCTGGATGGTCCAGATGGTTGCTTATCGTATTGGCATGACTTGCGGAAGGAACCTCGACGTTTTTTTAGTCGCAGACAAGGAGGGGGCTCGGTGATGGTTTGGGCAGCCTTTTGCTATAATGGACAAGTATCTCTGACCTTCACCAGTGGTCGTCAAACTTCACAGCATTATACACAGACATTAGAAGAAAACCTACTGTCATTTGCTGAGCTTCTAGGGGGTCTTCAGTGGGAATTTCAGCAAGACAATGCTTCAATTCACACTGCAAAACATTCAAAATCTTGGTTTAATTCCCATAATATAAGAGTTCTCGACTGGCCAGCATGTAGCCCAGATCTTAACCCTATAGAAAACCTTTGGAGCATCATGTGTCGCAAAGTTTATAGCAACGCTAGACAATGCTCTTCTGAAAAGGAACTTAAGACATCTATTGAGAATGCATGGTACGATATCGATCCACAAACTATGCAAGATTTAGTTTCTTCCATGCAATCTCGTGTATATGACGTAATACATAAGCATGGATGCGCAACCAGGTTTTAAAAATTGTTTATTTCGATTTTATTTAATTTGTGTCTAAACTTTTGAGACAGCAGTTTATTTTTGTTACCATTTAATTTATTGGAATATGCACAATTCCACTTTTCTTTGTTATAAATATTGTTTATATGTACAGCACATTAATTTCAAGCAGTGATTTGAAAATTGAATAAATATTTTTCAAAGTATGTAAGAATTTCTTCATTGTCTAAACTTTTGCGTCATAGTGTACTAATTTCACCAACAAAAACTAAATCATTATTAGATATAAATCCACTTCAACAGTTTTATCTGTCTGCTTTTGACGAGTTTATATTTCCTTTTTTATAAAATAGCTGGTTTTATCATAATCATGTTAAGGCGATATTAAAAAAATATTTTTCCATACTCAACAACTCGAAATTTTCTGGCACATTTTCAGATTAATTTTTAATAAAAGAAAAAATATGAAACATGCTGACGTGATTTTTGAAAAGATTTATAAGCGACCTGTGTTTTTATTTTTCTTTCAATTAATTAAAACTTGATTAATAAACCATTATTTTCTCAGTAGGGCAATATTTTTCGTTTCTAACACAATCGCTTCGGGAAATTCTGTTCAAAATGCCCACTTTGACATCATTTTTTGAAATATATTCTGCCTCTATCAAAAAATCGATCATTACTGTACATTATATAGTTTCTGAATAAGAGAATCTAGCAATTGGATGCGTTTGAGAGCAAAAATGAATTTAAAAATGAGTAAGATAGTAGACATTTTGGATTTGAATGCACCCTTAATAAGATGATTTTTTTCTTCAACCGCTATGTATTTTTTATTTGTTTTTGCTTTAAGAATTGGACCTATCAAAAACTTGTCTATATAAATGTTGACGACAGTATTAAGAAGATATATGATAAATTCATGGAGATTTTATATCTTGTGAATTGACGGAGCTATGAAAAATTTTCTTCTTCAACCTTCTTTTTTTTTCGTTTTTTTTTTCGGTACGAATTGGTCCTATCAAAAACTTGTGAATATAAAAGTTGTAGATAATATTAAGGAGATGTATAAAATTATTGGATTTGATATCTTGATAATTGACGAAGTAAGGAATTTTATTCTCCCAAAAACTCTATTTTTTGCGCCCCTTGAGCCTATTTTAAATTTCATCAAAAATCTGTGATGCATGAATTTTTGGCGCTATTTTTAGAAGTAATAAAAACTTTAAACTGATTTGATATGTACAAAAATTAAGAAGTTATGGGGTTTTTTCGGTTTTCACAAAACCCCTCCCTATTTCCATCCCCTTTGTCCGCTTTTGCCCATTAACGAACTTGACCGAGATTTTATGTATCAGTTTGGAAGAGATTTGTGCAGAATTGCGGAAGTTATCGTGTCCAGAAGAAAGTGATAACACAATTGCTTCGGGAAATTCCGTTCAAAATGCCCACTTTGACATAATTTTTTGAAATATATTCTGCCTCTATCAAAAAATCGATCATTGCGGTACATTATATAGTTTCTGAATAAGCGAATCTACCAATTAAATGCATTTGAGAGCAAAAATGAATTTAAAAATTAGTCAGAAAATAAGCAGTTTGGATTTGAGTGCATCCTTAATGCAATGATTTTTCCAACACAATCCGCTTCGGGAAATTCGGTTCAAAATGCCCACTTTAAGAGCATTTTTTTAAATATATTCTGCCTCTATCAAAAAATCGACCATTACGGTACATTATATAGTTTCTGAGTTCTGAGTAAGAAAACGTACCAATTGGAAGTCTTTGAGAGCAAAAATGAATTGTAAAATGAGTAAGAAAATACGCAGTTTGGATTTGAATACACCCTTACTTAGATGATTTTTTTCTTCAACCGCTATGTATTTTTAATTTGTTTTTGCTGCAAGAATTGGTCCTATCCAAAACTTGTCTATAGAGATGTTGTAGACAATATTAAGAAGATATATGATAAATTCATGGGGATTTTATATCTTTTGAATTGACGGAGTTATGGATTTTTTACTTCTTCAAACCCCCTTTTTGTTTTCGTTTTTAATTTTTTTTTTGCGGTACGAATTGGTCCTATCAAAAACTTGTGAATGTAAAAGTTGTAGATAATATTAAGGAGATTTATAATAAAATTAATTGGAATTGATATCTTGAGTATTGACGAAGTTATGAATTTTTTTCTCCCAAAAACCCTATTTTTTGCGCCCCTTGAGCCCATTTTTAACTTTATCAAAAATCTGTGATACATAAAATTTTGGGCCTATTTTTAGAAGTAACAAAAACTTTAAACTGATTTGATATGTACAAAAATTAAGAAGTTATGGGGGGTTTTCGGTTTTCACAAAACCCCTCCCTATTTCCATCCCCTTGGTCCGATTTTGCCCATTAACGAACTTGACCGAGATTTTATGCCCTTTGATTTTATGTATCAGTTTGGAAGAGATTGGTGCAGAATTACGAAAGTTATCGTGTCCAGAAGAAAGTGATATATATATATATAGATAGATAGACAGATAGATAGATAGATATATATATATATATAAAGTTTTTTACTGAGGGTGGTTTTGGGTTCTAAGAGTCATGATCGGTGTAGATCTGCAAAAATTTTTCAGAAATTCCAACATAGGAACGATCCCAATAGGTAGTATTTCATACGAAATCTACCTAAAAATGATACATAAATTTACATAAATAAACAGAATTCAAGGAAATGGTGAGAGTATTTCTGAGAAAAAATAATATACAATATTAATAACTTACTTATAGTCTCTGTAAAATAAATCTTTGTGTGTAAGGCAATTACTTGTCTAGTTAACAAATGCACGTTAAACGTAATCGTTTAAAATTCTTGATTTATTTGGATATGTTTCAAACGGCTAACGGTACAACGGTACAGTACAAGAGTACAACTTTCAACGCCACGACACGTGCTGTTTTCCCGCCTATCTAAACTTCACAGAGTAAGGAGATTTTATACAGAGCCGCAACTTCGCCTGAAAATAGTGCCTTAGCGGATAACATACAAACGAAATCATCGCGTTGGCGATTTTTATCATCTTGATTTCTGTTTACTGTAACCCTATTCTGCTTGGCGTCTTCGTCTTTTATTGTTGTCATTATTCTCACGTGTGCAAATGTTCTGCGTTCCCTTTTCGAATATTTCTTCGTATTTATTATTATTAAATTAT
Organism: Maratus speciosus; assembly: GCA_963932465.1. NCBI lineage: Eukaryota > Metazoa > Arthropoda > Arachnida > Araneae > Salticidae > Maratus > Maratus speciosus. Next base: position 128,893,313 of record OZ010797.1, read on the forward strand.
TTTTTGAAGATCATTGAAATTCTACAAAATGTTAAGAAGATACGGTGATATTGTTTGCAAGAACAAGACGTCAAAGTTCGGTAAGTTGTGATTTATTTTCATGTGTTATTTTTGTTCTTATTTTTCAAGTTCCATAATGTATGAAATATTTTTATATAGATTCAGTGTTGGCAGATTTTTAACAAATTTTTACTTTATATTATCGTTAAAATGACTGTTGTACCATAAATCTCAAGTTAATTTTTTTTTTTTTCTGTGTATAAAATTTTATTGATAATGCATTTTCTATCGCATGGTACTAATACAGGGTTAGAAATTAGCTGTCGTTATTCGTCAAATGCAACTAAATTATTGGATTTCACGACCACAAAATTATGCATAGTAGTCAAATTTGACGCCTAGTTTTCTTTCACTTTAATTTTTGTTTACAAAGGCTATCGTTGGCACCTTAGCATAATTTAACTAATAGCACTATTTTACTAATGGGCCAGCCACATTCACTTCAAGAGTATCTGTTTTTGATAAAATAAGATACTGTATCAAGAATGTTTTAAAATTTTAGTGCTACCGCCCCCCTCCCCCTCAAAATAAATGGATTTGGGAATATTTTTAAATGCCGCACCATGATTTTTATCCAAAGGTTCATTTATTTGTTATTTTTTTAATTCTCTGATGTATATTGTCAGTCGCAGGATTTTTTAAAAACTAAGCTTATCCCTGGTTGTATCTAAAAGTTCATATTTTCTTTCAATGGACATAGTATTGCTTGATAATCTGTTTTGTATGCTTTAGAAAAAGAATAAGCTAACATTTTTCTAGAATCCAAATATTGTTGTTTTATCAAATTTCATACTTTTATAGAAAGCCAATTTTTATTTTGTTTTAGTGATTAACACAGAGGTAAAGGCAGGGGGTGGGTTGTACATATTAAACACTTTAATGCATAAAAATAGAAATAATATTATTGTTAACAAGGTTGCGAAAAAAAATAATGAGAAAATATGATATATAAAATTGAAAGCATGAAATGTAGTTTGATACCTAGAAAAAAAATTGCACTTAAAGTTCCTAATTTCTAACCCTGTTACTAAATGTTATGTATTTCTTAGTTAAATAGAAAGAAAAATGTGAGACTGTATTGTAGTAATAATATTTAACTGTTTCTGCTGCTGCACAAATTTTTTCATACTAATTTTCAACTGCACTGAAAATTCCCCATTCATGTCAGTGGTTTATGCAGGAATTTTTCTTGGGACCCATTTTGTGAAAAGTATAAAAGATATTTTTGGGAGCAATTGTTAATTGATAATAACTTCTTTAAGCCCTTCTATTAAAGTTTTTCTTTTGGATGAACTTGTTTTGTTTACTAATTATACATTTTAAAATGTAACAAAATAACAATAATGTTTAGTACCGTATTTTATGGAAGAAACGCCGCGGCGTTTACGAGTTTAAAAGTTAATTTTTTTCCAAGTGCGGCGTTTACGCCATGTGCAGCATTTATGATTTTTTTAAATACCAACTGAGTTTCCTTAATTTAAAAATTCATAAAAATATTTAAAATCAGATTTAAATATTTTAAATAAAATTTCAGACATCTTAAGATATTAAAAACGAGGCATCCTACACTGCTCAGAAAACTTTGATTAATGTTAGGTCAATGTAACGCTGTCGACAAAAGTAGCGTTCCAATGGATGCGGCGTTTACAACGGGTGCAGCGTTTCTTCCATAAAATACAGTATATGAAATGGAATTTTGTGAAGTGTGCCCAAATTTTGCCTGGATTGGCCCATGCTTGTTTATAGTTTAAAAAAAAAGATCCAACTTTTATTATCACACATAATACAGAGGAAATTTATAGGTATCGTGTAATTATTATAATAATTACTGAAATTATATAAGATTATAATTCAAATTTTTGAAAAAAAAATGCTGTTGTAATCGATTAGAAAACTGTAATGCATTTAAAAACTCAAAATATTGTCTGCAGATATGCGCTTACCCCCCTTCCCCCCACCACCACCACCATCACAAATTTGCTATTAAAATTGTTAAAATCCAAAACGTGCACTTGAAACTTTTATTAAAAGACCATTTACCTATAAATGTTCTGTTTCATTCATTAGTTGGACATTTTTCACTCTGTTGGTTATACGCCTTGTTAGCAGTGTGAAAAATTGCATATTTAATAGACATATATGCACATTACCGCAATTTTTCATCTCATTTTTGTTTGTCATATCATCTCCTAGTAATTTTGCTGCAATACATAATTAAGTTTTCTAATTATTCTTTAACATCTAAATTTTGTCTGTTATTGTATAAAATCAGTTAATACCCTTTTTTTTTCCTTCTGGGTGTTACTGTGCTGCATTTGTAACATTTTGCTGAAAGCATTCTCAATTTTAATTTGTATTCTATTCTATTCTATCTTCACCAACGTTGAAAAGGTCTTTTATTTATTTTTTTTCCCCACAAACTTAAAACATGAATTTTTATTTAAAACTAAATTAAATATTTCTCTGATTTGATGAAGGTTAGAACCTATAACAACCAAATTATGAGGTTATCTGTTTGCAGTTCGGTTCAATTTCAGGCTAAGTGTAGATTCCTGCAAGTTGGGTTAATATCTCTTGAGGGAGGGCGATTTATCGATGTCATTTTCATTTTTGATCAAACAAAAATTTTCTCTTTTTTTTCTTTAATTTGTTCTTTGCATCAAAATAGTCTATTAACTCTTTTACACATACAGTTGACTCCCTAAAATCTGCATAGCTTAAATCCTGAGTTTGTGCAGATTTTAGAATTTTGAGGATTTCTGGTCACTGTTTTGTTTACATTTCTTTAAACAGTAATTTGCAGGGGTGGGGAAATACATCATTTTACTCGCCACTGGTGAGTGAATTTTCTGACAGGGCGAGTGAAATTTTAGGTAGTCTTTGAAAATTGCAAACTACAGAGATATGCCGAAAACTACTATCATCTCTTGTTTATATTTCTTAATTTTATAGGGGGAAAATATGAAAATGCATTATAGTAATAGTAACCAACTATTTTTGAGTTGTGTGATTTTGTCATAAAACTTTTCGGTACAGATGTCATATTCGCCCCATATTGGCGCGATTTTTTTCGGTTGCCAATTTGGCGAAAACATCAACAGCATAAACAACATAATCCGGGTTACCACATCAAACAAAATAACGACACTTTGACGCAAGTTAAGTACCTGTTGCCTATATGATATTGGCGACAGAAAAATATCGCGCCAATATGGGGCGAATATGACATCTGTTCCAACTTTTCAACTGTACATTGCAGTTTACTGGCTGGTAAAATAATTCCTTGGCTGGTAAGATTTTCTAGAAATTCCCCACCCCTGGTAATTTGAATTTAATAATGCACTGGAAAGTATAATGAATGCTTACAATAAAATAAAATGTAAATGTAATGTAAGTAAATGTAATAAAAATGTAAAAAATAATAAAATTTAAGAACATTTTAAAAATGATTAAAATATTAAAAGTAAATTTCAAGTTAACAATTAACAATGCATAACTAAATATAGATGACAATGTGAGAAATTTTTCATGAATTATTCAGTGAAACTCTTCTCATGAAAGTATGTTAATTTGCATCAAAAACTTTAAATAACAAAGTTTTATTTCATGTTTAGCCAGAAGGCTTTTAGTAAGCAAAAAAGCTTGATTAATACATAAATGTATTAGGTTAAAAAAAATCGGCATCACCTCTGATATCATTGCTATCTTGAATTTTTTTAGAAATAAATTTATACTTTATCAATGAGAAAGCATGAGTTCAGTCATATTGACCCGAATTATATATTAAAATGTGTACAGATGCAGGATGATATAAAAATTTTAAAAACCTTGAATTTTTCACCTATATCTTAATTGTATGTTTCATTGTTACATCTGCAATGATGTGGAGATTTGAGGGAGTCTACTGTATCTGATTTAAGCTCCATTTTTCAAATGGTATAGTGCATTTTAGTAAATAGACAGGTATGTGTATTTGTGAATAATATCTTGCATCTATATATGTATGCACACATTAATAGCTTACATTTTTCTTCTGAAATAGTTTCATTTTTGTCCAAAATTCTGATAAAGATCCAATTTCACTTTGGTTTCAGACTAAAAAACTTTCTGTGTTTACTACATAAAAGTAAAGAAAAAAAATATGGATTTTGCTGTTTATTTCATTCACAAATATAATCGTAACTTGACCTTTAGGTTTCTTTGATTCGTTGTTATTTTAGTATCAGAGTTGCTTTTCTTAAAAAAAAAAAAAAAAAAATCAAGTATTTATAATAATTTTCATGAGTAAGTCTTTTCCAATTTTAACCTCTTTGTTTGAGTATGAGAAGTTATTTTGTAAATTTAATTCTTCTTTTTTAAATAATTTGGAGGGGGAGGGGGGGGAGACAGAGAATGTGACATTTTAAAATTTTTGTTCTTTTATTTTTATTTACTTAAAACTTTTTTTCTAGGTTAATAGAAGTTAATGTTTACTATATTTATTTTTCAGGAACATCATCGTCAGTGAGCTTATATTGGCGCAACTAGCTTATGGCCATACAGGTGAACTTGTCATCCCTACTTCGGAAGTATATAGTGTTCCAAAATACATTAGGGACGAGGATCTTTATCCAACTACCTACAAAAATTCAAGACAGTTTATTCATATACAGTGTAAGTAAAAAATTTATTTTTTTTAAATTAATGTTTTAAACGTCTCACTTTCTGAATAATGTTAAGAAAACAAAGAACTGCTGGATTCTAGCTATGTGAATTCTAAAACCAATGTTGTAACCTAAGTTAGATTTTCTGAATTTTTGGAAAACGTTACTTGCTTTAAAATATACATACTCTAACATTATCAGACCTGCCAACTGCTATGAAAAAAAAAAATCGTAATTTCTATGATTTCGAGCTAAAAACTCAGATTCTGTAAAAAGTAGTCTAAAATTACAATTCTCTGCAAAAAACACAAACACATTAAAATATACAGTATGAAAAAGTATTTCTATGTATATCTGTATGAAAACAAGAGTCTCTAATTTTGTGTGCTTGTGCATATACACAGCGGTAGAATTGAAAAAAAAAAAAAAAGTCACTGGTCCCAAGGACCAGTAAACATCAGAGTTTACTGGTCCGCAGACATTGTCACTGGTCCACTACATAAAATTCTATTAAGTACTTTTAATCCTTTAAGTGACTCCCCCACCCTCAGGGTTGGCAGGTTTCTGCCAGAGTATGCCAAATAGTGGTTGTAACCGGTTAAAACCGGCATGGCAGAAACTAAGAAATAAATAAGAACTTTAATGTGCAATGATTCATAATTCCCACATGTATTTGATATGTAAACAATTAAGTTAAAATTTAAAATTAAAGATTACGAATGTTATTCAAAGTTGCAAAAAAGTTTCAAAATGATCATATAAATATGCTTTATTTATATAATATTAATTTTTCCTTGCCTTTTCTTTATGCTCATATGTTAATTTTGATCACATATACTTAGGATAAAGTAAATAAGCTAGTCAGTTATTACTGTATTAAATATGCTTTGAACCTTTGTAGTTGTTTGTTTTGTAAGTGCAAAATGTGGTTAGCACATTTTCATAATAAAATTTAAAATTATAATTTGCTAAAAATTAAACAGTACATAAGCAAAAACTATAAAATTATTAATTTATGTATTTTATTTCCGATTATTTATTTCAACTGACTAAGTTTTAATGAATTTTTATTTATTTATTTATTTATTTATTTTTTTAAATAAAATAAAATTCTGTGATTTGTGTTTGATTGCAGCTTTCTCAGGGACGGGAAAATTTACGTTTACCTGTCAGAGAGGGAAAAAAGTTACTGGTCCTGTGGACCCCTAAATTTTTTAATTTAGTAGTCGGATTGAATTTTAATTTCATTTTATTGATTGTTCTGCAGTTTTGTAGTTAAATGCATATTTATTTAATTTCTTTCTTTTTTATATTGCAGGTCTTTTAAATCAATCATTATACAGAAATCTTGGAGTTACGAGTTGAACAGCTATTTTTTTTAACGTAATAAGAAAAATATCTCTTTCTACAATGCGCGTCGTATCTTAAAATTTTTTCAGAATAACCTGATGAATAACAGCAAAGTACAACAGCTTCATGGACAGATATAGTGCCATTTTAAAAGGAAGATACTAAGGATTAGAATACATATAGACAGTGCTTAATTTAAATCTCAGCTCTGGTACTTCTTCGTTTTTAATAAATATTTAAAAAGTGATTGGAATTCACTGTACTTCGTAGCTGCTGTGCTCCTGAATCCAAAGGAACAACAACAAAAAAAAGCAAAGCCCAAAATTATCTTTCTTTGCATTCTTCCTTATCAAAGTGCTTATACAGCACGCCACACATGTAAAAGCAAGCGTTTTTTGTCTGAAAGCCAACGATGAATACCAGAATTAAGTGCAACTGTATCAGCCATTTTTACTCGTTGTAGTTTTATGTTTACTCTCTACATTTTGTTCTGTTTATAAAATAGTCTTACTGATTAACATTTTAGTTTGACACAGTGTTAAATTTCATCAAAGCTCGTTGGAGCTTAGCTTCAGCGCCTCTTTAGATAATATTTAATTATTAGATGGAACCCATTGGCATTTTTAAATACTGTTCATCGAAGCCCACCAGAACAACGTCATGCACTGTGTTTTGCTAGTTGATTAAAAAAAAAAATTGTTGGTTTTCTGGAAATTTCCTACTCCTAATTTTAATGTTTTTGCAGTTGAGAATACATTCTCATGTGTAAGAAGACGTGGTGGATTAAGAGACAATCCAGATTGCAGAGATTTTTTGTCATCTATATAATGTGTGATAGTTCACAATTTCACAAAAAAAGCAAGTCTACAAATTGTAGAAGTAATAATGCAGCAAAATTTAGGTGCAGTGTGTTTTATTTTTGCTTATTTAGTTTTACTTTGAGAGGACTGGCTAAAAAAATATTAGTATTAATCTTAGGAGAAATATCTGTGTACTTCAGATTACATATATATGTTTTATTTTTCACATTTGAAGTTTCTGAAACTTTTTTTTTTTTTAAGATTTGAATGACAAGTTAAAAATGTTTACAAAAGTTACTGTTAATAAAAAATAGTCAAAATAATAAATATATATTAAAATTTAAACTGAATGTACTTTGTTATTATGTAGTAATTATTGTTTTGCAGGCTCGTACTGAGGGGGTAGAGCTGGTACAAATTACTGGGACCCAGCCCTACTAGAGGATCTGGCTTTGACCCTCGTTAGTTACAATATCCAACAAATAATAAAAATAAAATTGCTATTTTTATATTTACCTGTTTGTAACAGAATCCTGGTTCAAACAGAAAATTTCATGATCCTGCCAAAAAGTATATTATGCAATCAAACTTCCTAAGATACTACAACAACAACTATATTTTTATTGATTGTGTTTCGTCTTAGCATGTCTCATTGTATTATGATGTGGTGGGAGGCGCGAATTACTACCCAGGCTAGCAGTCTTTCTGCACGCCCCTGTTTTGTACTAAATAGAATTCATAACATTAGAGCATATGATAAAAAAGGGCAGAGTGCTGCATCCTTCAAATTTTTTCACATTTGAATATATTTTTCATGAGTTTTTTAAGCAAAGTAAAAAGAGAAATTAGAATAATTTCTCCACCCTAGGTCAGCCGAGTACTAAAATAAAATCATAATAAATAATATCATTTGGTATATTTTAAATAACATAACTATAAATTTTTATTTATGTGTTGTACATTAAGGAAATTTAAATGTTTATTAAATTTATAATACAATTTTATTTCAAATATTAAATATAAATTTAGTAATAATTTGAATTTTCTTAACATGCAATACACGAAGTTATTTAAAATTTTCAAATACATTTATTAATTTGAATTTTATATACATTATAAAAATGATTTAATTATGCTTAAGTATTACACATTAAAGAAGTAGAAATTGTTGTTTTCTTGTTGTAAACAAGAAATTTCGAATAGTATCAAAGATAATAATTTGTGAAATTGTTGAGCAAGAAAAAAATGTAAGGGAAAGGGGTTGTTTTGGTTTTGGTTTAATAAAAAATAAAAGTTTATGAAGCTAGAAAAAAGATAAGGGAATATTTTTCAGGAAATGTATTTGTTTGATACATAAAAGCTAGAAATAAAATATTATCAAACAGAATGAAAATTATAAAAGACAATTTCAAAATAGCTGAATAAAATCCCATTTACCTCTAGAACTGTATGAAGATATTGCTATATAAAATTTATGAATTAATATTCGGCTATGTGGCCAAATCACAATTTGTTACATAACTACTACTGTTATAGATAAAGCATAATAAACACCAGTAATTTTTGGAAATTTGTTAATGAACAGATTTTCTTTCATTTAAACAGAAAAAGTATATAAATAATCATAAATGACTGACATAATGTAAAAAAGTTTCATAAAAAAATAGAATGCATTGATATTATGAGAAAAAAAAATTGATTTGTTGAACCATGTTTTTTTTTTTTTTTTTTTTTTTTGTCTCTCTCCCTTCTCTAACAGATATTTACCTATTGCACTTTTTGACATTTCATCATCAAATTGCCTAACACTTAAATTGTTGAACTAGATTTAGTACTTTTCTCTTTAATGGTATAACTTCATTAAACAAGGGGAAAAAGAAAAAAAAAACTAGAAGCTTACCTTATTTTTACAATTGTTCTTATTTTAAAAGTTTGAAATTCTGAGTTTTTTACAAGATTCTATATGACAGGTTAAAAATGTTTACAAAAGCTACTAATAGTAGTAAATGTACAGTCAAAATAATAAATATATATTAAAAATAAAACCGAATGTACTTCATTATTATATAGTGTTTATTGTTTTGCAGGCTCGTACAGAGAGAGGTAGAGCTGGTACAAATTACTGGGGTCTGGCTTCGGCCCTCATTTTTAAAATAAAGCATAAAAAAATATAATTGTACTTATTTACCTAAAAAAAATTTAATTAAAATATCTAAAAACTAATAAAAATGAAATGGCAAAAATTGCTATTTTTATATTTACCTGTTTGTAACGGAATCCTGGTTCAAACAGAAAAATTTCATCATCCTGTCAAAAAGTATATTATGCAATTAAACTTCCTAAGATGGAAACAACTATATTTTTACTGATTGTTTCTGTGCATGTTTCATTGTATTATGATGTGGTGGGAGGGGGCCCAAATTCAAATTACTACCACAACCCACAGTTTTTCTGCACAGCCTTGTTTTGCACTAAATAGATTTCATAACATTAAAGCATATGAAAAAAAAAAATAATCAGTAAATAGTATTGATATATTTTGCTTTTCTCATTTAGAAATAAAAAGCATTCACAGCCTTTGTCATATATTTTAGTTTCTATACCCCTTTCTGAGAAATTCTGCATATTATTGAAATTTTAAATCAACATAGTGTAGTAAATATTTTTTTCTTTTGTCAAAATAAATAAAGAATTTTAACTGTCAATTTTTGTTTGTGTGTTATTTGGAATTTGTATTGTATGATGTATTTGTTACAGGGAGAAAATAAATGAAATTCTGAAATTGATTATTCAATGGAGCACTTGTTATATGTTTATTTATTTATTTGTGTGCATGTGAAATTTAAAATTATCTTCAACGTAATTATCTTCAATAATCTCCATCGTGCAGATATTTAATAATGTTAAAATATTAAGCAATATTATATAAAATTATTTTATTATAGTGAAATCTTATGTATCAGATCTGTGTATTTACTTTCATTATTAAATATATTGCACCCTTTCTTCAAAAGTGCCACAACTCAAAAATTGTGATTTTTGAGTTATGGCTGCCATCCAGCTTTCTTTTCATGCCACTAACATTCACCTACAGTGCCAGATAGTGCAATGAAAATACAGCTAAAAAATAACAGAATTTTCTGAAAAATTTAGTTTTCGGAGTTATGGCACTTTTGAAGCATGATACATTGTGTTGTGGTTGCATATTTTTAAGACAGTTTCTGAAAAACATATATAGTGCTCCACTGTGTTTGGCAAGTCATTAAAGATAATCGATTCTCAGTTCATATAAATATAGAAAGAAAATTGATAAAAATTGAAGGTGTGCTATATCTCTTTCATTCTTAATTAATCCCTACCAAATAATAAGCTGTCCTTTTTATAGGAATATATCCAATTGAAAAAATGTTGTAAAAAAAATTTAAATTTCAAGTTGTCCCCCCCCCCCCTTTTTTTTCAGTAAAAGAATAATGAACATTATTTTCTGCGAGAGAACCACAAAATATGTCTTTTGAAATAAAAATTCATAGAAACAAGGAACCAAATATAAACTTTTACGAAGATAAATATGTTGACTTTTGAATGGCTTCTAAGATGATTAACAATATTTAAAAAAAAAAAAAAAAATTGCAATTGAAAGTATCCCTTTAAAATTGACTGTTTAGGGATTTCCTATTAACCAGCAATAAAAGACATCATGCAAGTGTTCGGTTAAAGACAGGATTTTGTTATAGACAATTACTATTTTGACAAGTTGTATTCTATTCATATGACATAAATAACTATATTTATATAAAGACACAGAACTTGTAAAAATGGAACCTACCTATAACAGAATTATGTCTTAAACAGAAATGTTCCATAGGGCTACGGAAAATAATACTATACAAATACACCTGATAACACGAAAATTTGTGTAAAACGAAATTTTTCAGCATTATTTACGATTTCATCTTGACAGGTTTTACTATATATATATATATAACCTGAAGGAAAAATTCTGGACACCTCCCCCCCCCCCCCCCAACGAAATCCTGGTTACGCCACTGAAAGACACTTTGTATACAATTACAAAACCTCTACAGATTCCTTTTATGTAGAAAAATTAGATGTTCTTCACTTATATAATAGAATTAATGGATTATTCAAAAGAAATTACGATATACGTGAATTAAAATAGATCTAATTTCATAATATATATATAAATGCTCAACAGAACCTTTACTAAATCTGAAGTAACTTTTAAAATAATTTATTAAAGCCTTGTAATATCTTTGAAAAACATTGCAATTTATTTTAATCTTTGATTTATATATATATATTTTTTCATATTTTATAAATAAAATTATTTTATTTGCCTTATTTTAATGTTCAGAACAAATAATTCACACAAACAGCACAGTATTATATGTAAAAAGAATTTTATTTGATAAATATAAAAATATTAAAGCAAACAATATAAAATATATTTTTGAAAAAATTTAAGAAAAAAAAAATCAAATTATCCTTTTAAACATGGAAAAAAAATTGCTTCGTTTTACCACAACAGTTATTTTAAAATAGTTAAATTCCGATTGTTTCCGAACTTCAGATTCATAAATTTCAAAACAAGCGGCTGCCGTTTTTTTTTTTTTTTTCCCCTTCACTTAAATTTCAAAACAAGCAGCCGCCGTTTTTTTTTTTTTTTTCCCCTTCACTTAAATTTCAAAACAAGCAGCCGCCGTTTTTTTTTTTTTGGTCCCCCATTTGTCGCCAATTAAGCGATATATCGCCATATTAGCAACCTCGCTTCCGTTACGGCCGTAGTTCCCGCGTCATCCGCCGCAATCGCTACTGTCTATGCGTAATCCCATGTTAAAGAAATTGCCATTGTAGTATATGAGAGTTGATTCTCTGAATAGGTCTCCATACTCTGTGCTAAACTTTATTGGCAAAAAAATATATATTAGTCTGTGCTGCCATCTGTTAGAGATTTGAGAAAATGTTAACGTTTCATTCCTAACAGTTGATAATTCAAGGTTACTTATTACTTATCATATCGATGGCAGAGTGGTCTTGGTAAAAGTGCTATTATGCGGATGATTCTGGAGACTTCACACTAAATATATGTATATGTATAAATGTATATATGTATAAATGTATACATACATGCATGCATGTTACATATCACATAACCATCTTTCAAATGATCCAATCTTAATGATATATGTCTATCTACAAGCCAACATCCTCCTTGCTAAAGCAAAAAAATTTTAATAATATATTAACGCAAATAATAAATCTGCAATAAAGAATTTAAAAAAATGTAAACCAAGCCAAATTACTTTTAGGTTAGGTAGTCAGAGCCCGATCAAGCTGAAGTTGGGCCCAGGGCCTGTTAAAAAGTTTGGCCCCCCTACCTCCCCATTCCCGGTGACACTTTCAGAAAAATAAGTAGGTTTATTTGATGAGTTGACAAAATTGTTTGGGTAAAAGTTTCAAGTTTACAAAAAAAAAAAAAAAAAATTAACTTACAAGAATAATCAAGAAAATGAATTACCGTCCACTTTCTCAAATAAGCATTTGTATAATTCACAAACATCTATGATCCACAGTTTATGTTGCAGAATAAATGAGGATGTCTTTTTCAAAACTCGCCTCATCCAAAATCATAAAAATTGTGTTTTCCCTAACAGTCTAGTAATCATTTTAAACTATAATTCTGACATTGTAAAATCCTCGTTTATATAGAAACCAATGGACACAGTATGCAGTTTTTGGCATTTTCCCCAAATTTGATTTTCTGGATACGGCAAGTTTTGAAAATTATAGGTACTCTCAAATTGAAAAGGACTTTTACAGAAAAATTAAATATGGAGGTTTTTTATTACAGTAAAACTTTGTTTTTAAGTCAGGGACAAAAATATAAAATGCAAGCAGTGGAAAAACTTAAATTGTGAGAAAATACACACAAATTTGTGGGCCCCTGAAATGGGTGGGCCCAGGGCCGAGGCCCCGGAGGCCCGTGCGTTAATCAGTCCCTGTAGGTAGTTTTGAATTGCTCCAGACAGATGAAGCAAGAATCTTTTTCTTTCTGAAATGATATAATTTTGCTTTATTTAGTGCTGCCATCTCTAATGGAGTGATCGAAATAATCTGTGCAATTATATATGTTAAAAATTCAGCAATTAAATTATTATTATTTATTAGTTAATTTATAATTAATCAATTATTGATTATATATTAATCATTTTATCAATAACTAGCGGACTTCGCCCACTTCACTGGTCGGTTTCTCTAAAAAAAACCTTGAATCAAACGAAATATATTCAAGGCCGTAACGAGCGAGTAATGTGAGGGGGGGGGGGCTCTGAAATATTTTTGTGGGGCTAACATCTTTTAACAGTCCATATCTCTTGTGCAAACAAAATACAGTAAAACCTATGGAACTGTCTATAAAGGAATCGCTATAACACAACCTGTCTATAACGGAAAAGTTTTAAATCAAAATTCTTAATGGAAAAATAATTTGTGATCCGGTGAAAAGAATATAAAACAAAATAGGAGGTATGTACCTGTTGCGAGGAAAGAATGAAGAAAAATCAGACATAGAGCACTGATTTGGGTTGTGCTTTATAGACCTCATTTAATTCAACCCATTCAGAAGTAATCTATATTAATAAAAAAAAAAGATGTTGTGTGCGCGGAATGGCTAGTAATATCTACCATACGTAGAGGTCTGAAAAAGCAGGTGAGGATAGTCCAAAGCAAGTCCGGTTGCACCTGAGGCTCAGATTTTCTATTTTGTTTGTTAATTATCCGATATATTATTTAAAAACCATAATAAACATCACAAAATGACGCGAAAAGTCATAGAATGGTGGCGGAAATCAGAGTTGGGCAAAATACATCGAAAAACCATTTTCGATACAAAATACAAAATACATTGGCTTTACAACTTAAAATACAAGATACAAAATACTTTCCAAATTTCAAAATACAAAACACATGTATTTTGAAAATACATTTAAAATACAAAATACATAAAAAAAAAAAAAAAAAAAAAAAATATTATGCATTAAATTGCAGTACTCAAATGGAAATCTGATTTGCAAAGCTAATTAAATTTTTAGAAATTATAAATTTCGAGATAAAGAAACAAAATCAATTGAAACTCAACGAAAAATAACAACAACAACAACAAAGATTGCAGCAACAATGTATTTAAAAGTGCATAAAATTTACAAGAATAACTAATAATAAATAAACTACCCTTTAAAGGTAGTTATTTACTAGAAATAACTAACTGCATCAATTGATTGTGGATCGGATAAGGAATCTCTTTCAGGAGCAGATAGCACCGCCCGCTATTGAGTGTATGAAGCCAAAATTAAGACAGTATTGATTCTCAGAAAAAGCATAAAAAGTTCAGTGCAATTGCATTCAATAGGGACAGAGATATAAAAATCTCGGAAATCCTAAAAAACACAGCAAAGAAAAAAAAATCATCTGTAGCACGATATACACCACGATATGCACCATGCTAACTGAATATGATGAAGTTTGATGAAATTCAGTGCTTTAGATCTTGAGATATTGTTCTCATGATACACCTGCCAACTTCAGATTTTTTAAAAATCAAATAAATGCACTATGAACCAGAAAATTTATTTTAAACAGGTACCTTTTATCTACGTGGTACTTATTTGACTTCAATTATATTTACAAATACGATCATTTTGACTTGGGGGGAAAAAACGAGTTTAACATACATATTACGGTAATGATAAAAGCTTAGCATAACAACATTGCCTCTTGAGCGATGCACCCCAAATATTATCAGCATTAATTTATTTGAAGATCTAAAATAATATGAAATTGGATTAAATTTTGAATTGGATTAAATTTAAAAAAAAAAAAAAAAAAAAAAAAAAACTTGTGGCTGTACGATTCATGAAGGATTAGGGCCTACAGTGCCTAACTCTGTTTACTTGACCCTGGCCCCCGAGGTGCTATGCAGCATGCACCCCGACTAGGTGGTCAGCACAACGCGAGGCCCCCGGTGTTTAGTTCCCAAGCAAGCTTGGTACTCATTTTATCGACCCCAAAGGGATGAAAGGTTGAGTGAAACTTGCCCAGCCGGGAGCAGAACTCGCAACCTGTAGCGCGGCAGACAGGTTGGTTGATTGGTTGATTTTGTGACGGCCGATTATCTACACTGGGGATATAGGCCCGAGGGGGAGTGCCCTTCGTGGGGGTCTTTCTAAGGGAACCTAACCCGTATTAACGCATGGAAATCCATGGTTCGAAGAAAACCACGAAAACTCCGAACGATTAGGCCGACGGGCGCGATGGGGATCGAACCCAGCACTTCCCGTCTACCAGTTTCGAGAGCACGCGGCAGACAGGCGTGCTGACTACTACGCTACTGGGCTTAAATTTTTTCCATTAGTTTTTTAGGTATAGTTATCTTGGAAATCTTGAAAAACACAGCATAGCAGCGCCACATGCCGATCGGCATACACTAAAAGCTAACTGGCAATTATCTCTGTTCAGGTCTATATACAGTTTGATTAAATTCTGTACATTGGTTCTTACAATATAGATATCACGGAATAAAATAATTAAGCATAGCAGTGCCATCTGTTGGGCGATATAAACTAAAGCTAAGTTATGCCAAAGTCTATCTTAATCTGAAGTTTGATGATTATTAAACTCCATGCATTAGTTCTTGAGATAGAGTGACCACAAACATTATATCTTACACAGACTAACAGACAGACACACATTTCCTAAAAATAGTTAAATCGCGTTCAAGACATCCCGAAACGTGTAAATCAATCAAAAAACGAAAGTCGAAAATTTTCACAATTTCAATACTTTCTTCTTGTGCATCAGAAGAATGTAAAAATAAATCAGTCTAGTATCAGTCTTTTTAGGGTTCCGTATTTAAAAAGTAAAAAGGAACCATTATAAGATCACTCCTGTGAGTCCGTCTGTCTGCCACGGTCCTTTTACTCGTAAACTATGGAACGTGGGAAGTTCAAATTGGGGGAAGTAATAAAGACTATTAACCCACATATATACAGATTATTAAACATTCGCAAATATATTTAGAAAAAATGTAGAGGGGCTAATTAAGTTACCTGGGAAAAAAATCTATTCTTGTGGGGTCTATCGTGTGGGGTATCGTGTGAAAGCTTTCGTAACGCTGAACTCAAAAATAAATTTCTTTTAATTTTAGGTATTATATTTTCAGAGATATCGATGAAAATGTAGTGCAAAAATATGCCCCCCCCCCTCCTCTATTTCCAAATCTACTGAAACTAAAATTATGAAAAAATTAGAGTTAATAGACGTTAATTTAAACCTTGCACGAAAATTATAGCGATTAGCCTTATAGGTCACATAGTTTTTGAGAAAAGCGCATTTTCCCGTTACAAACAAATTTCGATTTACGGGCATTCAGCAAAGGTGCTGAGGAGCACTGGAGGTACCTATCGTAGCAGAAGTATAAAAGCATTGTTGATAATGATTTTCGAAAAAAATCGTCGGTAATCAGCTGGGATATTAACCCTTAAAGACACAAACGGTTTGGGCATACATAATGACAGGGGCGGCGTACTCTACATACCATCGGCTTTTAAAGCCTAGATAACAACTTTTAATGATATATTTGTGTAATGCAATGCCCAGTTGCAGTATGAAAGCAATGAATGTCAAATTCTTAAAAACAGACTAATTTAATTATAATTAATCACACAAATACTATGGGATTCGCGACTCGTTTGCATTGAGTGGATCTCTCAATACGCCTCCCGTGTCTTTAAAAGGGAATTAAAAACCTATCTGGAAGAACGCGCCACGGGTCAAGGCGGTGTTTCAACTTTGCGACCTCCTTTCGAAGTTCGCTTAGTACAATGCCAAGTTTAAACTTTGAAGGAGGGTTTTATTTTAGCTACACTGTAAAAAAAAAAGATTATTACGACTCTGAAATCAATGTTATGGAATGCCAAATGAAGTTTAAATATGCACTACTTTTATTGTCACTACCGAATTACGTTCATCATAAACTAATTAGGTTAAGATTAAAAAAAGAATTATACAGAATAGCAATATTTTATATCATTTATTCTTCATATCTCTTCGAGCTTTTTTGGCATACCCATTCCAACTTTTCTAGTATATATAGCTATATCCAACCCTACGTTGTATAGTATTTTTACAAAGTCTTATTATTCTTTTAGCAACGATTTTTTTATAATGCAGTTAATAATTCATATATTTATTGTACGGAACCCTCTGAGTGCGAGTAATACTCGCGCTTGACCGTTTATTTAGTTATTTATTTTTTAGTATATGTCTACAAAAGAACAAATTTCATAATAATCTCATATGTACAATGACACCGAATAAAATGGTTTAAATGTATTTTTTTTCTCTTTATATAATGCGCATGTGTTTAATAAGAGCTCCTAACTATGCAAGATTTTTTAGGCCTTCCACTAATAAAATATTTGGGGCACAATTTTTCGATTATGATGCTTTTAGAAATAATGTACACTAAATTTAATATATGTATTATTGAATGAAAAAATAGAAATGAAAAATTTAGATAATTTTTAACACAAGTTGAATTATTATTATTATTAACAAAAGTGCCAATTCTTCGTATGAAGTAGTTTTAAAATTAAAACACTCAGGTAAAATATCAAACCATATATAAGCGCAAAGGAATAAAGAAATCATTTGGACTTACTATGAAAGTCTTGAAACTTTTAATATAAAGCAGAAAATATTTGAAAGCTCTTACATTCGTGAAAAATAGCACTTATAAAATATTCATAAAAAGTAGGAATAATTCTAATGCAAAATTTGCAAAGTCATCATAGTGAAATCGTTCCTTTAAAAGTTGATTGTAGCAATTTTCTTACGGTTACTGTGTTATGTATTTTTTTTTTTTTACAAAATTCATATAATTAATGAAACAGGTGAATTTTTAAGAAATCGTAATTCGATATTTTAAAATAAAACAACTAGACCAGAAAAAAAAAATTAAGCTCTGTTCAGTTGTCGGTAATAGAGCGCTGCACCTATGCAACCCTGAAATATCCTTCCGGTCTATCACAACACATGTTTTTTTTTTTTTTCTTGTACACACAGCAACACATACGCACAGCAACATTAAGATATATATAAAAGTTATTTTTATAACTAATCAGCAAAAATACGTTTGCTGTAGCTAAACAACATATTCATCAACCTCCTTATCTTAGCAATAGTCGAAAAGTGTGTTTATATTAACTTCCAGAACAGAATTTGAAAACTAATCAAAACAGGAAATCCTGTACTTCCTTTTAGTAAATCGTATTTTGAAAATGTATTTCAAATACATGTATTTTCGATACTGCCCAACTCTGGCGGAAATAATGTTCCGCAATTTTAAAAACTGCTAAGAACGGATTAATAATATTTTTATCTCGGCTAGACGAATGGAGGTACGGAAAAGAAAAAAATCTATACATGGTATTATGGCATTTTTATCTTTCTAACGGTGCAATTTATTTAAGAAATATTAATATTAACCCCTTTAAAAAATTCTTTTGAACCGTCCCCCCCCCCCCCCGCATTCTTTATCTTGTATAAATTTGATCGTTCGAAATACCGGGAAATAAAAAATACTCGTTGAATGTTGGTGCCTTCTTCACTTCGACAGTGTAATCTGTTTTAAAAAATATTAATATAAACCCTTTCAAAAAAGTTCATTTTCGGACGACGTTTCGGTATTGTTGCATATTTTTGCAATGTTTAAAAATCTGCATCCGCATTTTGGGTCAAAATATTAAAAAAACCCCACTTATTTAACATTAATTTTTCTTACGAATGGTTCAATCTGTTTGAAAAAATAATAATATTAACCTTTCCAAAAAAGTTCTTTTTCAAAAATCACTACGGCGACTCTTTTTTTTTTTTTTTTTTTTTTTTCATACTCTAAAACTCTGCATCGTCTTCGAAAAAGAAAATAATAATAATAAAAAAAAAAACATATCAATTTTTAAGCGTACATTTAGTTTTAAAATGACATCTCGGTAATTGCTCTGAAATTTTAAAAAATTATCTACTAACATTTAAGCAAATGTTCTAACATTTAAGCAAATGTTAGTAGATGATTTAAGCGAATGATCGAGTATAAATTTTGATCAGCAATTATGAAATTTAAGATAGGATTAACATTGCACATACTCTTATTAGGTAAAATTATTTATGCGCTAATAGGATAATACATTAAAATTTTAATGTCGTAAACCAACTTTTTAGCTGTTCCAGTAAAATTTTAATTTAGAAATATTGAGATTCAAGGGGGCAAAATAATTAGTTTGAAAATAAAAATTTCAGTTTCAAATTTTTAGTCCTAATATGGTAAATTTTCTGTTCCACAAGTTTTTGCAATTTTCAAGACAATCTTTAGTAATTATTTACCCTTCTGAGGAGTTTCTTGACATTCCTATAATAAAAGGAATTCGTTTCAAACAATTAGCCTAATATAGTACATTTTGTCTTCTGCGATTTTTTTTAATCAGATTTTTAGCGTTTTTTCGCGTTTCATGCCGATTTTTCGACGTTCGGAAAAGATTTCCGGTTACAATGTTTTGGCTCATTGGGCTAAATTTTATCGTCCTGCTATTTTTGAATTTGTGGCGATTTTTTGTGCAATTTTTAGTATTTTTTTCGTTTTTTCAATTTGCGATGATTTTTCCCCATTAATAAAAGGAATCTGGTTTAATCTTTTAGCCCAATATAGTAAATTATGTGCTCTTTTCAATAAAGGTTATTCGGAATCCGTACAATAATTTTAGAATTTGCGCGATTTTTCAAGTTTTGCGACGATTTCTTGAGATTTGTAAAAGAAATGCTGTTTTCAACTGTAGCCCAATAAAGTAAAGTTTGTCTTTTGTGATTATTGAAATTTTGACGATTTTTTAATGCGACTTTTAGAGTTTTTTCCCGATGTGCTACGATTTTTCCACATTAATGCAAAGAATACGGTTTCAATCTTCTAACCCAATATTTAAATTTTGTTTTATTTTCAGTGAAGTTTAATCGGAATTCGTGCAGCGATTTTTAAAATTTTAGCGTTTTGTTCTATTTTTTGATAGGCCCAGGCAAAGCTACAGACGGGTCAGCTAGTTATAATTATATATTAATTACATACTTTCAAAATATCTGAATTTAATGATAGTTAAAAGAATTATTATAAGTGTAATGCCCATATTCTTAAATACTTTTATCAGAGGAAACGACTTAAACTTTTTAGTTAGAGGATAACAAATACAGAAAAAAAAAAAAAAAAAAAAAAAAAGAGAGAGGGAGAGAATGAAAGAAAAAATATTTGAGAATGCTTACATGTATTTCCTGAAATTCGATGGCCCAACATAATTTCGGAAAAGGAGCACTTACCATAATTTTCGGTGAACGTCGTCCTTTTTCGAAAGTAGTGAATAGTTTTTATTATGTAGGCAGTGTTGTAGTTGTAAAAAAAAAAAAAAAAACAGCGTATACGCTAAAGTCATGAACGTCATCTCTAAAGTATACGCTATATCTTTATTTGAGAAACAGGGGGTATACAAAGCTTCTTAAAAACATCCAGAAGGTATACGGAGTATACCTGCGTATACCCACTACTAAACCCCTGTAAGTAGGTGAATATTATACGCGTTTCCTGGTCTCAAAAAATATTTTCTCTCTATCGACAGCGCGTATTTGACATTCAAGAACTAACTTTTTTTCCTACTTGCCAAAAAATTTCCAAGTTCTCACATTAATGCGCCTAAAAATCGAATAGCGTTCTCCATTTTCCTATACATTTCGTACATCTTGAGTTACAGCTGATTGCTACTGGATGACTGCTATTAGGTCGTTGTCATATCATGAAAACCTGTCTAAAACGTCAAATATGCCATTTTTTTCTACTAGATTGTTTACTGTTAGGGGCTGTGCATATATAACGTTATCATTTTAGGGGGGAGGGGGGGGGTCTGGCACATGATATCGTAAGATATCTCTAGGGGGAGGGGGGGGGTTGACTATTGATATCGTTATCATTTTCTGATCCAACCAAAAATTTTTCCCTTTTTTTTTTGTAACTTGGTCTTTACATCAAAATAGTATGTTCATTTCGATTATATTTTACAATTGTCATAAGCACATGTTAAAATCGTCTTTTCTTGGTCTAACATCTACTTTTATGAAAATACAAAATTATTACTAAAATCATTAAGGGATTATAAAATTATTTAATTCCAAAATATGGAAAACCCCAACCTTTGGAATTCCTATTCTTCTGTATGCATATATAATCCGCTGTTCGACAAACCATATGCGAGGTATGTTTGAAATGGTACTTGTGTTTACTACTAAATAAAATAGAAAGATTGTTGTCCACCTGTTTTGTTGATAAAAAATTTTGTCTGCCCTATCTCCTGTGGGAAAGTTGCAAGAAGACATTATTATGTTGAATGCATTGTGTAACAAAAATATGTTATTGAATACTTTTAAATAGTAACTATTTCATTTAAGTGTTATTTGATATAAAGTTATTTCATATATAAAGTGACATTTTTATTGACTTCTCTTCATTTGAATCAATAAAGTATTCGAAAAATTAATGCAACCATATTTGTATATCACTCCAAGCAAAAGAAAAAAAAAAATTCCAAAAATCTAATAAAATTTTATACATTGATAACGATAACGATATCATTACCGGGGGGGGGGGGGTCGATAAATGATAACATATGATATCGTAAGGGGAGGAGGGGGTCCAAAATTTCCAAAAACTATATATGCACAACCCCTTATAGGGAAGCAGCAATAAATCTTTTCCGCGAATATGTCAGAAAGTAGCTAGTTTAGATTTGAAAACAGGTTTATAAAATGTAAAACGCAGTTCAATTCTTTGTCATATCTGTAAATTTTATACTTTTATCAATAACTCAAATGTGTCAGAAATTAGCGGGTTTAAACTTGAAAACAGATTTAAATACAATATCCACTGTTTAAATTAAGAGATTTTTGTCAAAAGCCTTATAATAAATTTTACTTTATTCATACTGTTTCGTTTAATGCTTAATTGTCATAAGACAAATTGAAAAAAAAAAAAAATGTTTTTTTGAGCAAAAGAAAACTAATCGTTAGGGGCCACCGTAATACTGACCCACTATGGATATAGATAATATAAAATATGAAAATAAAACATGTGATATTTGCTAAGCATTGGACCATGTTACTTTTATTCATAATTTAATTTATTTGGACTCCCTTAAATATAATTAATATAACCCCTTAAGCTAATATTACTTTTTGTTGCATTAAAATATCTGAATTTGTTGATTTTCTGTAAGCAAGTAAACGCTATTGGTTTACAATGGAAGTCTATGGGAATTTGGCGAAATATTAGAAATACCGCCAACTTGGCGTCACTTTTGGCAGCCAAATTTGGCGATATACCGTCAAGTTGGCGACAAACTTGGCGGTATTTGGCGACAGAACAGGGTCCCCCCCCCCCATGGTAAACCCCCTTATAGGTATGGAGAGGCATTAAATGCTTGACATTTACGATAAGCCATTATTGGCATTTAATCTTATAGTTTGGCGATAGTTTTTGGGTCGGCGGGATAATCGAATAGTACCGAATTGCGTAAAAGAAACATCCTTATAACTCGAAAAATTAGAATCCTATTAACTAACAGTTTACTGCGTCGGATTAAGCGTCTCATTTCCAATTAAAATATATCTTTGAATTGAAATTTGAATGAAACACAGGGTCATGAAAAATCGAAGAGTGTGAAAAATAGAATTGCAAATATCTCGGCAACTAATTATCCGATCGAGTTCATTCATGATGCAAAATTTATGTTTTTTTATTGTCTTTTATATTCACTCCTTCAAATAAACAATTTTGAAAATTTTTGTATACCTTTTATCAGAACGAATATTTCAAGAGTCCGAAAAAAATAGTTCCGGTAAATCCAGGTTACTGATATACAATAGGCTTCTTCCCATTATTACTCCCTAAGTACACACCGAATTTCCAGTCTCTATCTCAATTTGTTCGGGAAACAGAGCGATTACAGACACGTAGACATACAGACGGACAGACAATTTTTTTTCTTCTAAAAATATGTTTTTCGGAATCTCCAAAGTCTGAAACGTGTAAATCTGTCAATTTTTTTTTTCGATTTTTAAAATGATTACGAGATTTACCCTATACTACGCATGATAGGTAAGTAAAAAATAGAAAAAGTTCAAAAACCAAACAGGAATAAGACTATTTCGGTTTCCTAATACACCCCCAGTCGCAAATGCTCTACCGACATCCATGGCATGAAACAATTAATGGCGTCCATTCATTGTTTTTTCTTATTCCATTTGTATAACTTGACAGTCTTATAGCTTCGTAATTCCTCCCTACAAGCATACTCATTAATAAGCGATATTTCACAGTTAAGAGGCTTCTTCAGTCAAACGAAAAGACGCATTCGCTAATGCTAATCCTATGGAAGAAATTTATAACGATATCTCGGTCGCAGATCAATCTCAACTATTCAATGCAAAAGAAATCATTTAAAAATATTGAAATGCGACCGAGATATCTTTATAAATTTCTTCCATAGGATTAGCATTAGCGAACGGATCTTTTCGTTTGACTGGAGTAGCCTCTTAAGCAAATCTACTGTCAACTAGGTGATTTTTTACAAAGTTTTATTATTTTAATTGCTTCATATCGCCAGTTTTTGGTGCTGTTTCGCTGTAAACACGCATGGTCAAGATGCAAACGATTAGGCATTTTTTCAGCGCTCCATTAATTACCGAGAAGCTCGAATAACGCGTCTATTTCCGTTCAGTCTGAGGAGGTATTGCTTTTGAAACGTCACTAACAAGATTTGACAGATTAGTTACCATATACCAAACATGTGGTGGACTGGTTCAATTAGTAGTGATGTGGACTCGATTTTTTCAGGAGAAGGAAAATGTTCCTATTTAGTATGCACTTCGAGATTTTTACCGGAAGGTAATATAACAAAACTAATATGCTTCTGAAAATTTTAAAAAATGGCATATTTGATTTAAGGCAGTTTAACAAAAAAAAGTTTTTCTTCCAACAATTTTTTTTCAGATTAGTTGAAATATACGCATATTGTTGAAAAAAATATAATATAGTGAAATGGTTAGGGGGGGGGGGGGGGTAGGGGCTCAAGAGGATGCTAGGGAGGGGCTCAGCCCACTTGGCCCCCATCTGGTTACGGGCTTGGTGGGATATATTATATCCTACCTAATTTTAATCAACATGTACACCAGAAACTTTTAATAAAAATTTACCTTTCTAAATTTGGTGGAAAAAACTTAAAAAATTGCTTTTCCTTATTTTGAAACAAAATTTTTCGAATATTCCGGTGTGAATTCAACATTACAGAAAAGCAATTACTTGTTCCTGAAAGGGTTAACGATATTAAATGATAAGTGAAACATTTACATACAAATAGAGATTCATTTTAAAAAAATAATAATAAATATCACAGCCTTTGGCGCTTCTTTAAAAATGAAGATTATAAACATGAAAAAAGAAAAGCTATAATAAGTATTTTTGCCCAGAACTGCTCCATACGAAACAATTTTTAACCATATCGACGTAAAAAACTATATTTCGCAGAAATTCAGTCAGGCTGGGCCGTGCCGAGCCGGGCTTGGGCTAAGATTTTAACAAAAGAAATTGTTTTTATAAACGCTTTTTTAAATTTCGAAAATACATTGGTTTATAAGGTGTCTAAAGATAAAGAGTTCTTTTCGGAACTGTGGGTAATTCCGATTTACTCATATATTTTCGTTCGTGGTTATGTTATATTTTCCTATATTAAAAAACAATTTTTTTAACAGTGCATGCATACAGAATTTAGAAAACTTTGGCGAAATAAAAGGGGTGCCTAAAAGGATAAATTCAGCTGTATAGTGGCCAGGGGGGCGTTTCTCTGCCACGCTTAGGTCCACAGTTCGATTACGGGTGGCTAACTGGGAAAGGTTCACTTCACCTTTCATCCTTTCGGATTGATGAAATGAGTACCAAGCTTACTTGGGAAGTAAAAACTGAGGGTTCCGAGCTAGACTGACCACCCGGTCGGGACATGTTATGTTCTATATCATCTCAGGGCTTATGGTCAAGAAAACAAGGACCGTCACAATAGTAACGAATTATAGCGCCACAGGTTTAGTTTAGTTTAAAAGGATTCTGTACTTTCCTTAGTTTTAGAGGGTAACAGGGCACTGGCGGCAAATTTTGAGCACCATTTTTATGTGAAACTTTGAAATCAAATCGTTAATAGTGTATTAGTGAATGTAATTATAGAACATATAGACCGGGAGCCGGCAGCAGAGACAATCACCTCATCGAGTTCACGAATGAAATTCCAGGATTAGTTAAATCTTGATTCGCATATTAACACGCAATCGATCTGCCAAGTCATATCTTGGTGGAAAACCCGATTTTAGCGGCTGACTCGTAAGTTTACCATTGTGTTTTCCTGCACCAAAAGGTATGAAAACATGCATTGGGACATGCACATGGACTGGGAGCAGGAAAACACAATGATAAACCTACGAGTCAGCAGCTAAAATCGGGTTTTAAGGTGTTTTCCACCAAGATATGACTTGGCAGACTGATTGCGTTTTAATATGCGAATCAAGATTTAACTAATCCTAGAATTTTATCCGTGAAATCGATAAGGCGATTGTCTGTGCCGATGTAATAGTAAAATATATTCATCGTTGTTCTGTTATCCAAGGCTGTCGTATAGATGGCTGGTGATTTCCCCAACATGGTTTATTAGTGAAAAATTGCAGACCCAGGTATCGACCGGAGCAGCTCAGTGGTTAGAGCAACAGCCTGGTACGTTGTAGTCTCGAGTTCGATTCCTAGTTCTGGATAATTTTTCGCTCCTGTTGGAGTTATTGTATGTATGTCTGTATAATATTTATATATACCTTTAATTTCTTTTATGTTTGTGCCGAATAACTCTGTGGCTATTCGTAAGCAGTTCTTTCTCATCATGCTTCAGAGCGAAAACAAAGAAATCGCAGAGCCTATCTGCGGATATCTACGATGTTAATTTAATTTTCTTTCCCTGCTTCTTTCTAAAATACATTCGATATCCCTATATTTGACAAATACCTTGAAATACAATTATGTTACAAATATATTTGTCTACAGCCGATTTAAATTGTTTTGGAGAAATGGAAAAATACGGGCAAACAAGTTAGTGTTAAAAGCTTAAATTATTTTCTACCTCGATTGTATTTACATATTTTCAGTATCATTGTGCTTCTAATAAAAACAAAACGAAATTCGACCACAACTTAAAATACTCATGCTTTATTTTTCCATGGAAAAGATAAGTATAAAATTAAGCAAAAATGTATAATACAGAAAAAATAAATTTTCATTCACAATTCGTGCATCATTTCATACTCAATAACTTGGCACTATAATCGAGAGCTTTGATGTATAGTTCATTGGCCTGAGTGGGATATTCTCGCATGAAGGTCTGCCACTTTACACTCTGGACGATCTCTCTTGTTTTTCTGCAGTATAAATCTGTGGCTTTTTGTAGCAGTTCTTTCTCGTCATGCTTAAGAGCCAAAACAATAAAATCGCAGAAACTATCCACGGATATCTCGTTCTTCATGTAGCATAAACATTCCGATTTCAGCTGGTCTTGTTGATACTTGTCTGCCACTTCATACAAAGCACACACGTTATCACAGGACAAAGTATCCACTTCTCCCGTATACACGAAGTATATAAAGGATTGAAATATATCTGGCTCACAGTCGTCGATGGACACGATGCCTGTGTTCTTCTCTTTCATCTCAGTCTTAAACATCGAATTAAAATAAGGATTGCGGATAGCTAGAATATTTCTATGTAGTCGGAATTCCTTGTCTTTCACACATACTGTTACATCGCTGTGTTCTCCACCGTCTATTAAATCTGCCAAGTCTTCGCCATGTTTTTCAATTGCTGCAATAAAAAAGAAAATACAATTAATATCTAAGATATAAGAAAAACACATTTTTAGAAAATATGTATTCGAATGGATAAAAATCGAATTATTCAGTAGCCATGATTGAGTTAGCTTAATGGTAACCATGCTTCTACTAATAGCAGAGCTATAATAGCGTTGTTGTAGAGCTTATCTAGATTTCCAGAAACCTAAAATTGAAAAATTCAATAACACGATAAGATAAACGCACCAGTAGTGGGCGACTTAACGATATCTATCTAATTATTATTAAAGTGTTAGTGAATTACAAAAGACCTATACAGGGTGTTTCTAAATGAATATCGAGGTTTTAACGCCTTGTAGTGTCTATTGTATAAAAATTAAAATTATACTTAATACATAAAATGAAAGAACAATTCAAACAGTTTGTTCGTACCTGTGCACGCGCACGCAACGTTTCTTCCGTCATCCGTTAGAAAGCGCTAGTAGCAAAAACGGCGACTAGCGAACAGAAAGCATTTTGTGTTCTGTAGTTTGCAAAGACCGAATCTGTAGTTACTGTGCAACGTGCGTTCCAGATTAAGTTCAGATGTGATCCCCCAAGTGATAATAACATCCGTAGATGGCATCGTCAGTTTGAAAATACCGGCTGCCTTTGCAACAATTACCCCACAAACACTAATCAATGTTTGGGAAGAACTGAGCTATCGACTTAATGTGTGTCGTGTGGCGAAAGGTGCTCACATTGTACACTTGTAACTTGTAAGCTTGTAGGTAAAACTGTTTGAGTTGTTCTTTAATTTTATGCATTAATTATAATTTTAGCGTTAAAACTCCGATATTCATTTAGAAACACCGTGTATATACATATTTTAGCTTAGTCCTAAACTTCCTGTATCAGAATAAACATTCAAAGTTTCAAAATATATTCTTCGGAAAAAATGAAAAAAAAAAAAATGTTACTTTCCTCTATGCTCCAGTACTAGTGGGCCTAGTCAATTGCTGATGCATGAATCGTTAAATTTTCGGTTTAATCCAACTAATTATTTACAATGTAACAGAATATGTCAGCAGTTGTTTAATTTAAAATAAAACATAATATTAAAGAAACAACGTTTTAAATGAAATTTCTAAGAATTTGGCAAAAAGTTTGTTTTGGAAGACGCTCTAGGAAATAAACTGGAGGAAATTAGAAACTAGAAAAATTCTGGAGGAGTGGGACAGAATACCTCCTCATTGACTCCATACCTCAAAGGAGTTCAAAGTTGCTGGCCATCTGGGGAAACCATACCACCTACTAAAATCGTTTTTCTTTGTAGGAAAGGGGCTATGCATATATAACGTTATCAACATTTTCTAATTTTGGATCCCCCCCCCCCCCCCCCCGATGTTATCGTTATCAATCTCTAATTTTTTTTCTTTCTTTTTATACGCTGTGACACATGATACACGCATATGATTATACATTTACTAGTCGCATACTTTACGGATTCAAGAAGACAATAAAATATCATCAATACATGATATAAATTTATTTCAAATAATATCTAAAAGAGTTAGTTGCTATTTAAAGGTGCTTAATAACAGCTTATTGTTACATAATGCATTCAAAAGTAATGTTGTCTTCTAGCACTTGCCCCCTGCCCGGGTGAATTAAAAGCAGAACTTATAAACAAAACAGTGGACAACATTCTTTGTCTTTATGTACTGCTAAACGCAAGTATCACTTTCTACATAATTATGCTCCTGATTTCTCTAACAGCGAATTATATGCGCATAAAGCAGAAGAAAAGCAATGCAAACGTTGAAGTATTCCAAATTTTGGAATGAAATGATTTTGTAAAAATGTAACGGCTTTAATAATAGCTTTGTATTTTCATAAAAACATTTAAAAATAGTAATAATAAAAAAGATAACAGACTATTTGGATGTAAGGAAAAAGTTACTGAAAAAAGGAAAGTTTGGTTGGATCGAAAATGATATCGATATCAAAAAGCAACCCCCCCCCCCCCAGCGATATCTTACGATATCAAGTGCCAGACCCCCTCCTCCCCCTAAAGTGATAACGTTATATGTGCACAACCCCAAACATCTTTTTTAATTAGTTTTTCTCATATGCATAAATTGTTTTTTCCCTTTTGTATCCAAATGCTCAATACAATGCATTTCTTTCTGCCAAACATGTGTAATTTTTTTTCGCATATAGCCTACCACGTCTGTCGATCATGTATCAATCATCTAAACAATTCCTCAGCACCAAGATCCCTCCACAACCTCAATATCCTTTAACTGTTATGAGCAGTGTATATCATTTGAAAATGACAGAATTTCATGACTTATTAAATACATATTTAAATAAATAAATAAATGTTACACCATAAAGTAATAAAATAAAGCTCAATTTAAACTGCTGGCATGATATTGTAAACAAACATCTCTTAGCATTGGATTATTGCAGCTTCTTCATCATCAGGTAAACACCAAATTGTAAAATCCATCTCAGCGTCAGTAACAAATGTAACTTAAAACTTAATAATGAAAACTTTTGATTAAAAAAATACGAAACTAGGATGTTTTGCGATGTAATGATTAAAATAAATAAATAAACTAGAGAACAGGAATTCTGCTTTTTCAGAATTTAGTGTGCCCCCGATGACAAAAAAAATATATGTATATAAATATAGACACAGTAGAGTCCCGATTATCCGAGTTAATCGAACTTATACCTCTGGAATGGATCATTTTCTTCTGATGGACTGATGGCTTCCATTATTATGAAACAGTCATTATAAAAGAAGTGTTAGGTGAAGATGAAACAGCAGCCGTAAAAAGTTAGAACTCTGATTTTCTGGTCAGAATGGGGAAAAAAGTGACTTTTTTTTTTTTTGGCTGCTCTTTCATTTTCACCTAACATTTCATTTATAATGACT
Source organism: Maratus speciosus (assembly GCA_963932465.1). Classification (NCBI taxonomy): domain Eukaryota; kingdom Metazoa; phylum Arthropoda; class Arachnida; order Araneae; family Salticidae; genus Maratus; species Maratus speciosus. The sequence continues at coordinate 128,923,129 of OZ010797.1, forward strand.
GTTTCATAATAATGGAAGCCATCAGTCCATCAGGAGAAAATAACTCGGTGAAAGCGGAAACTCCGATAATCGGGACTCTACTGTAGTTCAGTTTTAAGACTTATAACACGCGATTTTATTTTACATAAAGTGACGTCATCCACATCCACTGAAGAATTCATCATTTGCGATCCAGTGTTAAACAACATCTACAGTAAAGTACGCTTAGGACGTCATTATCGCTGAATAATACACAAATCCAAAAAAGAGAGATTTCGTCATTCAAAAAACTCGACAAAATATCGGCTATCTAAAGATTCACAGGCCTTCATTTGTTTGTATTATTAATATAGATATTTAAAATTAAATTTAGTTTCTAATAGCTCCCTGCTTTTTCAGAAACCCTTCATTTATATTTTTTCAAAATAGCACGTACTTTAATTAATTTTTTTTTCAGTTTTTATGGGAAAATGGCAACAAAAAGATATAATTGCTATTTTTCTTTCACTTTGTACAGAAATGGAGTTCTTCCGTTGCCAATATTAAGCAAATGGTTCTAAAAACTACAAAAGAAAATTAATATCTCAAAAATAAATGGAGATGCAGTTTTCAAACAAATTTCATTAAAAAGTACTTTTTTCAGAATACGACGGTATAAAAATTGAAAATGCGCGATGCTTAGAAGTTAAAAAAATTGCTATAGAATATTTAATCGTGCTGCTTTGTTTTACTGCTGGCTTCTGTAAGGTAACGTTATTTTTTGGAGACTACACACAAGTTGGGAGAAAGAAATAGCATATCGTACCGGGGGGCTAATAAGTACCAAATAGAGAAAAAGTACTTAAATAATTTTCTTAAGTAAAAATTTTAATTTCATGTAAGTCTTTTCTCCCGTTATAAACAGCAGATTTAGCAAGTATGTAATAATATGTTCATTTGAATACTTTCCTCATTAGCATTAGAGTTATGCAGTACAGTGAAACCTCTATGTGTGATCACCTCCATTAAGCGACCACCTCCCTGAACGATAATTTTTTCTTGGAACGGAATTTATCCCCATTGGCTCGATACTAATTTTACTTCCATTCAGAGACCATCCCAGTTGAACTCCCTCAGAAATAGAATACCGTATCGGGGGCTAACAAAATGATTCACGTTTAATAAATAGCAAATCAGAATGTTTGGCTTTTGGCACAGTTTACAATAAAAACCCTTTGCATGATCAGGATTGAAAATTAATTTTTGAAAATCTGGGTTTTTTTTCTTCACGAAGGAAAATTTGAGAGAAATAAAAATATTGTACATGGATAATTGTAATGTATGGCATACCTTCTACTCTTGCTGTGTCACATTCATGGTCAAACCAATTCCTGAATGCAACAACCTTTCCACATGTAGGGCATCTCACAGTTTTATCCAAGCAATTCTTCTCGTGAGCTGAAGCACATTCAGCAACCAAATCTTCTTCACAGTGAGAACACTGGACTCTCGTAATGTCACCTGTAACAAAAACCGTATTAACGTGAAAGAAAGGGCATGACTATTATAATTTGCAAAAAAAATTACAAATATAAAACATTTGAATTAGTATCAAAAGCTGAGAGGAAAATAACTCTTTAGCTTTATAGACAGACTACATTGCATTCAATGAAATATTATGTCATTCAGTAAGTGACTAAACATACCACAATTATCCTTGTGGGTTATTAATATAACAAGTATTTACCCAACTAGCCGCCTCTGGCGACCAGTTTAGTCTCCCTCAAATATATCTAAGCTTGCAAAATGTTACTTTTATTCATAAAGTTATTTTGTTGCGTACCTTCACTAAATTACAGATTCTGGTAGAGAAATCAACAAATCTATGCGATCAGGGCAGCATTTTGTTTATATATTATATATATATATATTTGTCATGGATGTCATATTTATTGAGAAAAACCACTTAGCTCACTTAGGCATTTATTCTTCATGTCCGTTTGCTTATCAGTTGCAATACGCTCACGAATGCTGCGGATATTTTAAAATCTATTAATTCATTTTATGTAATTGGGTCCACTGCCAGAAGGTGTATATCTTAGCTAATAGGATTTGGTCAGTGACTTTTTTCTGTAAAAAGTCTGGTACTACTTAGTTATCCCGTCGACTAAAAATCTATCACCAAACTATAAGATTAAATGCCACTAATGGTTGATCGTAAATGTCACATTCACTTGACTTTAAGCAAGTTACACATGTTTACGCCATCAAGTGATTTTTATTTGGACGTTTTATTTGTATTTTTATTAATGTTATACTAATATATTTGTTTTTTCGTTATTTAAAATAAAAATTATGTCAATTTGCATAATTTGGCGAGTGGTTTGGCGAACCAAAATATCGTTGCTAATATCTTTTTGGGAGAATTTCTCCATTATCCCTGTCTGTCGACCACTTTACACAAAAAAAACTATCGCCAAATTATTCGCCAACTTTAACACCTAATAAATAATGGACGTCAATTGAAACCGATCTATTCTACAAACGTATCATTCTATTTTTACGCAGTTTTTATTTTAATTAACGTATAAACCAGTAAAATATCTTTATGAATACAGATAAACGTTGAATTAAAAATCTCTTCATGAAGTAACAAACAGGTGTAACGAATTTGACGTCAAGTGAATGTCACGTCAAGATCATTCATTCTTGTTGTGTTAATGATTACTTCGATAAATTAATATTTTTTTCGTTCACTGAAGAACGAATATTTTATGTTTACTTCGGTGGAAAGAGATATGTGCTGTCAATCTAATTTAAACTGAAGTTATCTCAAAACCTATACATATTTTTCAATATAACTCATCTCTGAAACGTTAAGTGTTTTAAATATTTTTCTAAAAAATCAAAATTTAGGCAGTTTTATTTAAAAAAAATTTTGAGTAAAAATGGCTGAACTTTTGGCGGACGCAAATTTCGCCAACAGCATTTCCCCCCTCGCTACCTTTTATTTTTCGGGAGTGTAAATTAGAAACAGCACTTTGATGCTGAGATAAAATATTTTCGCATATGTTATTTTTATTACTATTAATTATTTATTTAGATATTTTCCCATTGCATTGGCATTTTTTAAAAAGCTTGGTGCAATTCTGGCTTCAAAGAGGAAGATATGTTACCAAAATATATAAACAGCTCTGAAAACAAACCTGATAACTTTCCTTTTTGTTTATATATCTAATTGTGTATATTTATAAACATTTTATTCATAAAAATTTTTATGCAAAGAAATTACTTCTGTTTCTGTATAAAAAAGGATAAATGGCTTCTTTATATTTAATAAATTGTATTCAAATGAAAAAAAAAATGCTTGTGTATATGCAACAGTAAATACAGGGACGGCCCAAGGAAATTTTGGCGCCCGTGCGAGCACTCATCGGGACGCTCCCCCCCCCCCCCCCCACACACACACAAAATTGCTTGACTTATGTTCTTAATTTTTTTAAATATTTGTAATTTTTATACATATTTTTATGAATTATTTAAGATATTAATTTAAAGTGTTTAAAAAAAAATAAAAGTTTCTAAATTTCATCCCTTCCTCAAGTTTGTATTTGGTAAGTTGTAAGATCAAGTCTCATAAGGGAAATTTGTATTTTACAGTAATTATCAGTCTTAATCAGAGTTGCCGGCTTTTAGCCAGGCCAAAAAAAAGCCGGCCGGCTTTTTTTGGTTTTAACCATTTAAAAAAGCCGGTTTTTATTATTAAAATTTGGTTTACAGCTAATTCATATTAAATTTAGATTAATTTTTTTTTTTTTTTTTTTTTTTTTACACACTTATAAATATTTTCTACTAAAAGAATTATAAATTTCTAATAAATTTTGTCAAATAAATAAGTTTTGACCGCTAGAATGCAACAGTGAAGGCATTATATCTAAAAAAAAAAAAAAAAATTAAATATTGAAAAGAATATAAGTTAGACTTTAAACTGGTGTTTTTTAAAATCCTATATTACATAGCCTGACATATACTACACATTTTAAAGATTATATTTCATTAAACAATCACAAAATGTAGCACATCAAAATGAAAACATTCTTAATTCTTACGAGTCCATATGGAGAGATAACGTTACAGTCGTAAAAAGAGAAATTAGAAAAGGGTATAATATTTAAGGAGAATTTGGTACATAAGTGTATAAAAATAAATCTAGCAATTATGCAAATTAAATAAATAAAATACATTCTGGAAGTAAAATTGAAATGAATTTTTGAAAAGTTTGTTGCGATTTAAAAGGGTATGCATATTCATCGATATGCTGTTCATAGTACTGTTTTTAATAGTGAGAAATTATATTTTTATTATATGATTATGTATGACTTTAAATATTAATGAGAAATAAAATAAGACTTGTATATTAATAGCTCTTAAAATTTGTTAAGTAATAAAACATGCAACTTAGTAATCATTGTCCTCTTTAATTTTATAAAGCAGTAAAAATGAAGAAAATTGGGGGGGGGGGGGCGGTTAAAGGTCAGTGTAAACCAGATAAAGCAGTTGGTATGGCTCTTAAAATTAGCTGACATATTTCCAATTCTCACTTCAAATCACTAGCAGATCCATCTAAGTTTTTTTTTTTTTTTTTTTTTTTCAGTATATTATGTCTTCATTATTGAGAAATTGGGTTACTTATTGTACTCTAAATCAACTAAATGTCATTAAAACTAATTAAAAACACTTTAAAATGTGTAGTCTATAATTAAGATGCTTCACTGTATAAAAGCCAATTTTGGCCAAAAAAAAGCCGGTTAAAACCAATAAAAATCAACCGGCATGGTTTTTTTTTAAATTCAGCCGGCTTTTTTGCAACCCTGGTCTTAATGTGTAACATTGCAATCTAAAAGTAAAACACAATGTATTGGACGAAAATAACAATAAGTTAATTAAAATAAGAAACTTTGTTAGATCAAAGTTTCTTATTTTAATTAATTAACTGTTTGGAATACTTCTACAATTAAGGAAAGATAACTTCTAGTAAGTAGCAACTATGAAAGATGAAAACAGCAATCTTGTCTTGTTATTAATTTGGTACATAAGAGGTACGGATAAATTTCATATTTAAATATCAATTTTCGTAAGGAGTGACCTTTTCATTCAGTTAATCTCGGAAACCTAAATATTATTATTTATAAACATAAATATTCTTATTCTTTCTTATCATTTTCTGAATGGTTCGCTTTTTCTTCTTTTAAAACAAATGATGATGATTTTTACCACAAGAAAAAAAAATCTAGTAATCTTTTAAGTAACCTAAAATAACTATACATTAAGAAAAAACTATGATTGAGAATACGAGTTGTATCTGTAATAATAAGAAGTACGCTTAAGGTTGTCCTCAACTGCTCTGCTCTGACCAAACAAGCGCAAAACGTTTTAAACATTTACAAATTCATTTTTTAACGGAAAGATATAAAATTGGAAGGCCTGACTACGGAAGCGATTTGGAATCGAACTGTGTTTTCCATTTTTTGATCAATAAATTACCTATTGAGTTATAAGCGATTTTGATCTCGTGACAAAGACGCTTTCCGCCCTTCCTTGAGTGGTTATTCATCTTTCGCGCGGAAATTCGATTCAAAACTCCCACTTTGACACTGTTTTCTGAAAAATCTATTGCGTTTGCAAAAAAAAAAAAAAAAAACCCAGTTCGATTACATAGTTTCTGAACAACATCTGCTAGTTTCATGCGTTTTCGAACAAAAATAAAACTTATGTCATAAAGTTGCCCTTTTGGATTTGAGAACAGCCTTAACAAAAAATATCCCACCAAAAAGTTTGGCCTTTCCTGGATTTCCTTCTATTGACGCCCACGCTAGAAGTAAACAAACCACCCCAAAAATTTGCTTTTTTTTTGGATGATGTTATGATGTTCTTTGGGGATGATGTTTTCGATAATGAGAAATACGTTTATTAGATTTGCAAATAATAAATGCATCTCACAGTGTAAGATTTTGCAAATCTAGCGGGAAAAAAGTCCAAAAATCGACTTGCAGTAATTTCATTTTTAGATGTTTCAAATAACATCTAACACATTGGAGGAAAAAAATGTACAGTGATAAAAATGTACAGCCTAACTCCACAACAACACTATCAAAAATCGGCTCAAAAACCAAATTTTCTTTCAACCTTTTTAGAATGGCGATTCTGTAGTTGTAATTGCCATTGATATTTTTTGGCTAAAAACATACTTATTTTGTAGATATTTTTTAATGATAGTATGGAATCTTTGCAACAATGTAGATACTTTGTATCTTACTGTTACAATAGTTATTTAGAAGTGTTATATTTAAAAAATAATTTTTTAAGACAATATAAAAATTATTTAAAAATTTAATAGCATATTGCTAAATTTTAAAAATCTGCCAAAAATTTTGTACACGATTGTACATTGTAATATAATTTTTTTGTAAATATGTATGCATATAGATATAGAATAAATCAATTTCAGCTGCCACTATTTGCAACTCTTGAATATAAGTAATTTTTTTATCAGGTACGGAAGTGTAAATTTCGAAAAGAGAATTATATGAGATTTAAAAAAATTATGTTACTAGACATGAACCATTTTCCTTTAATTCTAAAAATAACCTGATAGACTATATTACACAAATATAATCTTCAACATTGCTCATCTGTTATGTTAGACCAGATTAAGCGGCTGACCCATTCATTTATATTTGGCAGTAATCAAAGATGGAGAAACTGACATCTCTTAAAGGCAGAAGTAATAATATTACTACCAGAAAAAGGTTGGACAACCAAACAAATTTTTTTATTTAAGTGGACCGAAATCAAAAGACAAAAGTTGCATTCGTTATTCCCGGAACACAAATTTTTAAACACGCCATTGTGTTTAAAACTGAGACAATCTAGAAAAATAGGATGCTATGGATATGTTAACAAATATATCTGAAAGACCCTAAAGAGCAACGAAATTTTAAAAAATCGTTCAAAAAACCGGATACTCGTCATATAAAAAAGGGCTATAATGAAGAAAATCAAAATTTTATAATGGGTAAATCCACAGCCATCATCTACTTCTTACTCTAGATCTATAAAGTTTAAGTTCATCATGGAAACTGATCAGTCAATAACAGAAGAATTTGAAATTATCAGAAATTAAATCTTTATAGCTCTTGCACTAACTGTAGTAGAATTCAATGTTCAGACGTATGACATAGAGCACAAATTTGAAGACACAGTGGTAGATAGCACAATTTGCAGCATTCTATCTTCAAATAAAGCAACTTAAAAATGCAATGTCTGTAACAGAAAATTCAAGGTGGTGAATAACTTAAAAATGATTCGATAATATACGAATAATACTCACAAATTTTCTTGGAGCTTATCGGCATAACATGCACCATTAAGATTTATAGAATGCCTCTTACATATTGATTATAGATTTGATGTAAAGAGATAGCAGCTCCGAAAACCTGAAGAAAAATGAAGTATCGCAGAAAGAAAATAAATATAATTGAAAGATTTAGACTTAAAAGAGAATTATTATTAAAACTCCAAAACAATGGCAAGATAATATTGATGTAGGAAATAGAAAAAGGAAGATTTTTTAAGGATGCTGCAGTGGCCGCTAGCAATATATCTGCCTTTAAGCATTACAAATCATAACAGTAACATCTCAATAAAAGGCACAAAGGGGTTTAAACCCATAAAAGTTACCGGAATTTAAAAAAAAATTCTAAACTTAGTTTAGAAGTTTAATGAATAATGCGCTTTCCGGAATTATTTTTGTAATAAAACCTTCTTCAAGCGACCCGGAAAAAATGGAATTTGTTTCGTTCTCGTCAAAGAAATGGGTCGCTCATGGAGGGAGTTCAACTGGGATGGTCTCTGAATGGAGGTAAAATTAGTATTGAGCCTATGGGAATAAATTTCGTTCCATGAAAAAAGGGTTGTTCAAGGCGGTGGTCGCTTAATGGAGGTGGTCGCACAGGGAGGTTTCACTGTATCTTTTCATAATGCATAACCATTTTATCTCTAGTAAGATCAATTTTATTACCTTTATATCGGTAATTTTCATAAATGGACCCGCTAGATTCGTGAAATCTTACACTGTGCGGCGGCGGGATGGGGGAGTACAAAGGAAGGCTTTTGAAAAAATAATTTTCATGAGTGATTTAAAAAAAGAGGGGGAGTAAAATTTTAGTTTTTCTCTTTATTATAAAGGTACGTTTAAGTATTCTGAATTTACGTCTAAAGTCTTAGCACCGCACTGAAATTGGATTAATAAAAGTGTCATTATAATTGTATGAATATAGTTAAACGACAGGTGTAGGAGCACATAAAACAAAGCGGACACTAATAATAACTTAAAGGCTTAAGCTAGTGCTTAAGCCTTTATAGCTATATAGTTTTTTTATAGCTATATATCGTATATAGCTATTTTTATAGCTATATATCGTATATAGCTATTTTTATAGCTATATATCGTATATAGCTATTTTTATAGCTATATATATAATATATATTTACTAGCTATATAGCTTAAGCACTATAAAATAGCTTAAAGGCAATTCCATTCAGATAAAAAACAGAAGCCGCTGCCTACATGTGGAAATTCAGCGCCCTTGAATTATTTTTTAAACCCAACGAAGAATTCTTTTTCGATCCGGCCCCAGCCTAGCTATAGAAAATTTAAAAAATAAAATAACGCAGAATATAAAATCATTTTTATCGGTGCTCTTGTGGACGTCCTTTTATCTGGTTGGCGCCCCGTGCGGTGGCACACTTCGCACACTCCTTGGGCCGGCCCTGAGTAAATAGGTTGCCAGAAAATACGTTGCCAAATTTCTTTCCTCGCCAAACACCTTTTCGTCAAGTACCTATACTGAAAAAGTACCTTTATTTATTTACTTATTGTAGTTTAAATGAGATGAAGAAAGACGTGTATTTTAAATGTATCTGATTCAGATATATGTATGAAGTTTTTGTTTATACGTTTTTAAGAAGATATATGTATGTAAAATACATATATGTATTTTCTTTATATATATAAAATTGACAGGTCAGATTTTACTTTTAAATGATTAAGATTGTGAAATGTTGATTTTGGACAAAGAAAATTCTTGTCAAAGAGCTCTTTTTAAAACATAGAATTTTGTAAAGGGTCCTATTTTGAGATAAAATTTTTTGTGAAGGGTCCTATTTTGAGATAAATTTTTTTGTGAAGGGTACTGTTTTGAAATGAAAATTTTTGTGAAGGATCCTTTAAAGCAAAATTTTCCCAAGTGGACACATCCTGAAAAAACTCGGGCGGGTTTTTTCGGGTGGGCCCACTTGAAAAAACTCATTGCGGATTTTTTCAAATTTTCTCGTGCTTTCACAACTGTACCATTATTTAATCTAAGGTATGAGAATGCAAAGATAAATGACAATTTAAATATAGGGTAACTCTAAGATAGATGGCCATAGTTTTTAAAGATTGAAATAAAAAATCTTAGAATGCAAATAGAAGAATCATGTATCCATATTTCAAATTCTTATACATATGCTCATCATATTTTGGACAAAAAATAATTAAATATCGAGAACAAATAGTGGGAAACAAAATTGAAATTAAAATGGCAGATGGAGATGGCCACCCAATACAAGATAGAAAAAATGAAGTTGAAATAGCAAAAAATAACACATTTCATGTAGTTAATCATGAAAAACACATAGAAATCTGTAAATATGCAATTAAATCACGAAAAATCAGTGGATAAAATTTGAATAAACAAAATTTGAAGTATAATTTCAATCCTTCTCTTTTCGTAAAATTTTACCAAATTTTCGGCAAAGATCTTGACAGTTTGTACAGGTTTCATGGAGACACTTCTGGCACCTTATGCACTGTATCCAGTAATCCTTTTTGGTTGTGGTATTATATTCTTCTCCACAACCAACACAGTGATCCTCCTCCAATTATATTCCCTCGGAATCTGTAGAATTTAATAATTTCAAATTTATTTATCTCCTTCGCTACTGGAAGTGTCAGGTTTTGGTTTTGTTTTCTCGCGTTCATTTTAGATTTTTGACGGTTTTAAGTTTATTTATCAGCTTTATCTGTTTCTGTGATGAACGTTTCCAAAATTTTTCCGTATTTTCTAAAACAAAAACACACAGTTAGGCCCTATTATATTATGGCTATTGAAATATTTATATTAGTAAAATTTAAATAATTATATCAATTAATATAATCATAAGCATTAAAATTATATACTTATTTAAAAAAATAATTATATTTAGTTAAAATCCTCACTGCGTATAATTTTGAAACGTTCATTATATAGGTGGCTATCTATCCTAAAATTGACGGACATATTGCCACCCAATTTAAAGCGTCACTCCGCCATTGTACGTCTTTGTTTTAGATTTAAAAGCAAATTCTGGATTATATAAATGCCTTAAAAGTCCTTATAGTCATAAAAAATGTAACATAGGTACTGCAAAACATTCAAATACCTAACTCAACAAAAATATTCAACCACTAAATTAAATAAACATTAAAATTACACTTTCTTTTCATGATTGAAAAACTCCGCTGCACGTCGCAATGAATGAACACGTTGAACTATTTCTTACAAACAAAGCTTATGCTGCAATCTATGGCATAGTTTTTCAAATATTTAGACTGGCCATCTATCCTAGAATTACCCTATTTCAAAAGAACCAGATTTAAAAGAATTTCTAAACAGAGATAAAACGGCCAAAACAGAAATTAGCTGAAATGAAGGAAAATCTTCATGTCTGTAATCTAAAATGCATCCAAATGCTTTAAATCTTAATTCATGCCTAAATATGGCACTTGAACACCATACTGATTACTTGCCAGGTGTCATAGCTTTTAAGATTAATGATCGCATTTATTATCCTGCTTTAATGTTCATTTTTTAATTTTAAGTTGACCCTGATCTAATTTAAATATTTTAAAGCGTTGTATTTTGTTCGATTCAGATCCTTATAAATTATGGTAACCAAAAGTTGGCTAACGAAGGATTGTATTATAAACAAAATTTGTATTGACATGTTTTACTAAGCGCAAAAAATGCTATACATTTAAGGGGGTCCGAGACGCAAAAGTCTTCAACTTTTCTAAAAATATTTTATTGCATTAAAAATTTCTCTCTTTTTTTTTTTTTTTTTTGCTTAAAATGACGTTTAAATCATGCTTCTGTCTTAATTATAACAGGAAATATTAATTTTTTCGTTTTGGTTTGTTTTTAAAGTGTAGTTTTTAAGCAATGTCTATCATGGAAACGACTTCTTGTGAAAATGCGTTTTTCTTTGTGATGGGTTTTTTTCATCCTTTCTCGTATTTAAATTGTTATAAGTCAAGAACCGCTAAAGATAAATGGTTGAAACTTGGAACATGTGTTTTTTAATTGCTTTACTTTCCTTTTGATACAGCAAATTTGAAAAAAATATTTACCTTTGAAAATATGATTTTATTTTTAAAGTTACATATTTTTTTTTAAATTACGCACTTTTTTATTAAATTTTAAATTTGAATTTTTTTAAAACATTATGAGATGTTTTATCACGTGATATTGTTTACAAATAATGTGGTTCATCACCACAAAAAAAAAAGCTCGATAAATCAAAATTATTTTAAAATGTGTCCCGGACCCCCTTAAGTAATTATCTTTTTTCCTGTATTAAAAAAAAAAAGAAAAAAAATCACTACACAATTAGTCCAGGCAATAGAGACCGTATAGGGGCTCTACCTAGCAAAATTCATGGTAGTTCTGGAAAAAGGCTTACAATATGATTTTTGGGTAGCTGAATCCGAATTTTTAACTTCCCACCAAAATTTCCCCGGGCAACCCACCCAAATTTTGGTAAAATGCCCCCCAAAAAAGGTTTTTATTAAAAAAATAATTTTTTTTTGTTTTGTTTTGTTTTAGGGAAAAAGTATCTAGAAATTCAGAAAGTAGACAAAATTCCAACAAATTAGATATATGACATTATGACTTAGGATGAAGGGGAAGGAGGGATCTGCCTCGGAAAATGCGCGTGGTGCTGCGTGAACTAAGTTGCGCAAATCCACTTAACCACTCACATGTGTACATTCGCCCTCCCATCTCCCCTCCGAACTTTCTCTATAAGGTTTACTTTGTGTTTTTTGGGTCGCTGAATCAGAATTTTTAACTTCCCCCCCAATATTTTCCTCCCGACGCCCCCCCCCCCTCCAAATAGTTGTTTTTAACTTAAATTCCTTATTGTTTTAGGGGAAAAGCATTACGAAATTCAGAAACTAGACAAAATTTGCAACAAATAGGATATATGACATTATGACGTAGGATGAACGGGGAGGGGGAGGGCTGCCTCTGAACATGCACTGCGGCGCTACGTGCACTAAGTTATGAAGTCCAGGCAATAGGGGATTTTACCTGGAAAAATTAATACTAGTTCTGGACTTCGACTCACTTTATGTTTTTTGGGTCGCTGAATCCGAATTTGTAATTTCCCACCAAAATTTTATTCGGCAACACCCCCCCCCCAAAAAAAAAATAAATAAATAAATAAATAAATTTTTGAAAAAATTTGGTTCTTGAGAAAAACGCGCGGGGAATGTTCCGAGGCAGCCCCCTCTCTCCCCGTTTATCCTACGTCATAATGTCATGTATCCTATTTGTTGCAAATTTTGTCTAGTTTCTGAATTTTGTAATGCTTTTCCCCTAAAACAATAAGAAATTTAAGTTAACAACAACTATTTTGGGGGGTTTTCGGGGCGGGGGAATTTTGGGTGTAAGTTCAAAATTCGGATTCAGCGACCCAAAACACTTAAAGTAAATCTTATAAGGAAAGTTCGGAGGGGAGATGGGAGAGCGAATGTAAACATGTGAGTGGTTAAGTGGAAGTGCGCAACTTAGTCCACGCAGCACCGCGCGCATGTTCCGAGGCAGATCCCCCCTTCCCCTTCATCCTAAGTCATAATGTCATATATCTAATTTGTTGCAAATTTTGTCTACTTTCTGAATTTCTAGATACTTTTCACCTAAAACAATAAAAAAAATTGATTTTTTTTAATAAAAACCATTTTTTTGGGGGGGGGGGGCTTTTTACCAAAATTTGGGGGGTTGCCGGGGAAATTTTGGTGGGAAGTTACAAATTCGGATTCAGCGACCCAAAAAACATAAAGTAAGCCGATTTCCAGAACTACCATTAATTTTGCTAGGTAAAATTCCCTATTGCCTGAACTAGATAGGAGAAGCCTGAAGCGAGAAAGATAGTGGAGAGATGACAGCACCGCTAAAGGAAATGGGATTTTACGGTAATTTACTTACATTTATAATTTTCTCACAACGATGATAGATCTTGGGGAAAAGACTTTTTCTCTGGAGCAGAAAATAAGAATTTTTTTCTGACTGACGAACTCAGTCTTAACCCTTTCAGCGGCAGAAATATTCTGTTCGTAAAATAATGAAATAATTGACTGACACCAGAATTTTAAAACGAATTTCTTCGAAAATAAAAACTTGCTCTTCTACACTTACAGTATAAAAGCAAAATTTTATTAAAATATTCTTGGGGGCTGTTGTCAGTTTTAGAATTAAAATTAGGTGGTCACGCCTTGTGACCACTTAAACAGAAACTGATAAAAGAATTTAAAATACCTGAGGATTATAATCATATCAGGGAAAAATCACTTATTATCACTAAAATACAGCATACATATATGATCTAAAAGTGATTAAAGAATATATAAAAGTCATTAAAAATCTTTTAATAGCAAGCCATCTAGTTTCGTATACTTCTGACGGCGACTTTCTCAAGGTTTGACAATAATAAATAAACTATTTCCGCATAAAATTGAACTTTCAAATTTATAAAATTTCTGACACATGTTTATCAGTTTCAATATTCAATGTTGTGCGGAAATAGTTTATTTATTATTTTCAAACCTTGAGAAAGTCGCCATTAGAAGTGTACGAAACTAGCTAGTTGTTATTAAAAGATTTTTAATGACTTCTTTATATGTTCTGTGAAATTTGTAGTGTGTAAATGTATATTTTTGGATTGTTAGATATTTCCATTATTTACCTGCACCAACACTTGATTTGGTGTAGTACTCTATATGGCACACTAGGGTGAGGACATCCGACGACGCCAGCTCGGACCTCTTTTCAGAAAGAACAGATCTCTTCAAGAACTCAGGAGATCCGTATGCCTCTGCCTCTTCAAAGACATGTGTGAATTGCATCTCTTGATCTATCTTCCCTTTGGAAGTTTTCACGCCCAAAGACCACGCCAAGCTGATAGCGGCACCATCCAATTTTCTAACGAGGTATGCTCCAATGTATCCAACCGAGTTATACTCTTTATCATTCGGATATATTGCAAAATACCACGATTCTCCTCTAAATGAAAACGAAGGACTCTTGTAAGGTTCTCCATCTGTTTCTGGAAGTGAAAAAAGATCGTCTATTTGCCACTCGAAATGAAACTCTGTCGTAACGTTGCGTACTTTTCCAATGGACGTCATGTCAAAGATTAGTAAAATTTTCAAAACAATAGACTCTTCAATTTGCTCCAGTAGACAACCTACAACAAAAGGAAATACAATTTTATGACTCATTTTAATTTTATTTTATTGAAGGCATGTTTGTTCAAAACAAATACATTTTTACGGCAACGCTGGAGAAAATATATTTGTAATAATAGTAACAAGGTTCAGCCGTCGAAAATCGACGTTAAAAGGAGTTTCAAACGATTTCAATAAAGCAGTTTGAAAGATCGTTTTCAATCGTCGTTCGATTCGAATTTATATCTTCTGAAACGCATCCATTATTTTAAGCTAATCTATTTTTTATGTAAAAATGTATTTTACAATAACAATATTCAATCTGCAGATGAGGCAGATTTTTAATGTTTTTAAGTAATAATTACTTCGTATTGTTTTTTTCGTCCCCTTTCCACAATCGGGATGGTTGTTCCTTTTCCACAATGTTATTCCACATTTCCTTTCCCTCTTATAAAGTGACATATCCAATGGATCTTAAAATAATAAAATACAATTCCTTGTATACTTCAAACAGTTCAACATGGTATTAATTGTATGTTTAAGTTAAACTGAAAATCTATCTTTTTGTTAACAGATTTTAGTTTAGCTCCAAAATGCTGTATCTAACGAGTAATCTGACCTTACGATTCATAGTTTTTTATTTTGGTTGTGTTTATTTTGTATAATTTTCTTACTTTTTAAGTTCCTTAAGTCAATCAATTTCCAAATGTGGTAACTTCACCAGTGGCTATTTTAGATTATTGAAGCAAACAGATGGTCATTTTGGAGACACATTAAAAAAAAAAAATAATAATAATAACAATAAGTCATGCTTTACAATTATTTAAAAAGCTGTTAAACTGAACGGCAGTTTTCAAATAAATTTCATTTGAAAGTTATTTTTTCCCTATTAGATGATGTACGAATTAAAATTGTACGGTATTTGGGGCATTCTCACAATCTTTTGACTTTTATGTCCCTGAATAATAATTTTTATTTTAGTAAGTATTCTTGTGTTTTTTTATTTCATATACTGGGGAACATCCCATTGCATGATTGCATAACAATATTAACGAGATAAATAAGTTTTGGACGATCTTGGGGGTCTAAATACCAGGAAAACTCCTATACCGTCCCGTGTCCCTGATGTTGATTTTTAAGTTTGGAGCTGTCTGTATAAAATTGTTTCAATAAATGTAATTCGATGCCATTTTTTTCCGAAAATAAGACAATTGTTTTATATAAATATGTAGCAAAAAATTAACCTGCAGACATTTTTACGGTTGATATTATTTTTTGAACTGTGTCTCTGGGTTTTAGATTCCTTACTATCCATCTTCTAAAATTATACAGAAAATCACTTCAGATGCAGCGACATAATTTTTTCCAAGTTTTTTCTCATGCAGAAGTATGCTAGAGAAAGAATGTCTAAAATTCTTTGACAGGAAATTTACTGCAGAATTTAAATCAGCATTTAAATATCAATTTCAAGCATCCTGGCTTTATTGGTAGTCTTACCGTCCCTGCACTTTTCGAGGTAAATTAATTTTTTATTTATTTATTTAATCCAATCTAAATAACTGTTTCTAAAAATCAATGAACATTGTGGCTATCATTTAGTCTTAGCATGATTTCCCTAAAAATAGTGGTAATTTTCCTTACCGCCCCATCCTTATCATCCCTTTTTTTCCACTACCGTCACTTTTTTCCGATACCATCCCCTTTTTTTCTTTCGTCCCTTCTTGTCCTTTCACCCCTTAAAGACAATGTTATACCAAAATTTTGTACTAAAAATACTACATTGTTATTACTTCTTATTTGAATGTCCTGTGGGTACTATGCAGATTCATTATAAGTAAAAATTTAGAAGAAAATAGAAAGTTATAGTGGTAAAATGGTAAGGAAAATTAAACTCGCAAGTTTAACTTAAACCTCAGTTAAATAAAAAATAAAAAAAGTCGCTGCTGACAATTTTTTCTTTATGTTGAATCATTAAGGCATTCGTCTGTCAGATTAAAATGTTATTTTAGCAAGTTTAATTTCACCAGATTTTTATTCCCGAAAATCAAAAGATTGTGAGAATGCCCCATTTAGAAGTGATGTAAAAGCGATAGAAGCGAAAGCGATTGCGCCGTTCGTTGTCACCCTCTCGTTATATGTTTCTAAAAATTGCAAATCGTCCAGTGTCCAAACGTAAACTACGGTGGTTTTATTATGACAGGCAAATCCACAATGAAAGAAATAGGACTTTGTCGCTAAAAAGGAATTGTTAAATGAACTTATAATAATCCTACAAAAATAATTCCTATAAAATATCAACATTAGATCATTTCATCTAACTAAAAAAAGAAAGTAATAATTATTTCAAGCCTTTTTTTTACCGTAATATTATTTTAATAATTTTAATTTTTCTAACATTCTTTACTTTCGTGAATTAATTTATTAAAAAATTAATTCATCCTACTTATAAGTTACTGAAAAAAAAAAAGCAATCGGTAACATGTAATTAAGATAAACAATCAAGATGAAGTAATCAATAAAGTCTCCAATTCTAATCTTCATAATTAAGAAATGAAAAATCAGTTAAAATTACGTCATGTTGGCACAATGATACCAGTTTTTCTCTTTAGTTTTATCAATGTAAAAATACATTTCAAGCTAAGCATAGCGTCATTTTTACGGGCACAATCTTTTCAAGTAATAATAAGAATCAGTGAATATGACGTCATCACTGACACAGTTATAACATCGAATTTTATACTCATGGAGCAAATTTATCTGTTTTCTGATTGGCATCGTTTTCCTCATCGGAAATATTTCGCTTTACATATTACTTTTTATCACACATTATTTAGTGTTATTTTATTTAGGGTAAGGTGGCCTAAAATGATCCCCTTAAGGGGAAAACTTGTGTAAAATAACATAACTGTTTAAATGAAACTTTGGTCCTATGCTAATGTTTTACACTACATTTTGCATTATAAAAATATCTTAATAATATTTTAAACCGAAATTGAGTAATGGTACCAGATTTTCTTCAGCCAATGAAATGGTAGTAAAACGATCCACATGGATCATTTTACCCGGCAACATGGCCGTCCATTTTAGGTAATATAACTGGATGACGCCGAGAAACATAACAAACTTAGCAAGTGTAATTCGCATCTAAAAACATACTCTATTAAGTAAACCAAGTCATATTTCTGTACATGAAAGACTTTACATCTAAATAAATATGAAAGTTAGTGCTTAAGGGTCATCCATATATGATGTCACACTTATATTTTTGACCCCTCTTCCCCCGTTTGTCACAAAGTGTCACACTTCAACATAGCCTACACCCCCCCCCCCCCCCTTGCCACCATGTCACGCTATATTATATATAAACATATAATTGCAGTTCAAAAATAAAGTACTATGTTATAATAGATCATATTTCAAATTTTATTTTGAAACTTTTAACTATGTGTTTTAATGACATTTGTGAGCATAATAATAAAAATGATTTGTGTACTTATCAGAGTTGGGCAAAATACACCGAAAAGTCATTTTCGATACAAAATACAAAAATTTTAGAGCCTAAAATACAAAATACTTTTCGAATTTTAAAAAATCCAAATACAAAATACATGTATTTTCAAAATACATTGAAAATACAAAATACGTTAAAATTTTAAAAAGTTTGGGCGTAAGGTTGGAGGTCTGCACGGGCCGTGCCTGGAGGGCCAATTTTCATTCACGACACTTTGATCGAGCCGGGCTTGGATTTCACTCTTTACGGATCAGGCGCGAGTTTTGTGTTTTTCTAAAGGCTTGGGTCGGTCAGGACCTCAGCATCACTCATTCCGGTCTTGGCCTGACTTCTTTTTTCCGGGCTCAATCGGGGCTTAGTCCCTTGGGGACGAGCGTCTTTTACGGAAATTTTAATCTTTTATCATCGGTTTTTCATAACAGAAATTTTGGCCTAATTGGATCAAGAAAATGTCCTGATTAAATAAGGCAAAATATACAATAAAAAATAACTGGTGGGAATAATCAAGATTCTGAGCACCTTATTCGGCACGCATACTGGTCGCTCATCCCGAAGGGGTTAACTTCATTCTTCATAGAGGTCTGCACTGTCCAAAATTTTCAAGCTCGGTCCCGACCCAACCCGTATGAAAATGTTTGGCCCGCCCCGGCCTATAGGTCAAAATTAACATTTTTCCCCACTGGCCACTGGCCAGTACACTGAATTTTTTCACTGGCCAGTTTTTTTTTAACCACTGGCCAGTAACAAAGTTATGTACGCTCCATACAAAATTGTGTTTTTTCTAACTATCAACATTGTAATTTACTAATATGTATTACTTACCATTCGATATGATTACACTCAACTGAAAAATTTTATTTTAATTATTAATTGCAATGAAATAAATTCACAGGAAATTTTCAGAAAGGTTACATCAGAGGGGGACCCCACCCTCCCTCGGCACTACTAATATGCATTTTTCTGCGACCATTTAACAAATTTCGCGGTTTTTTTTCGCGACCTTTTGACGAAATCTGCGTTTTTTCCGCGATCTTTTCACAAAATTGCGTTTTTTTTTTGGTTTTTTTTGTAATCTTTTAACGAAATTTGTGGGGTTTTTTCGCTATTCTTTGAAAATGTATTTGCATTTTTTTTTAAGATTTTTTGACGAAATTTGCGTTTTTAGGCGATTTTTTGACGAAATTTGCGTTTTTTCCGCGATCTTTTGATGAAATTTGTGTTTTTCCGCAATCTTTTCGTGACATTTGCGTTTTTTTTTCACGATCTTTTGATGAAAGTTGCGTTTTTTCCGCGATCTTTTCACGAAAGTTGCGTTTTCTCCACGATTTTGACGAAAGCTGCGTTTTCTCCGCGATCTTTTCGCGAAATTTACGTTTTTCCGCGATCTTTTCGCGAAATTTGCGTTTTTTCCGCGATCTTTTCACGAAATTTGCGTTTTTTCCGCGATCTTTTCACGAATTTTGCGTTTTTCCGCGATACTTTGCAGAATTTTGTGATTCTTTTTCGCGATTCTTTGTCGAAATTTACGTTTTTCCGCGATCTTTTCTCGAAATTTGTGTTTTTCGCGATATTTTGACGAAATTTGAATTTTTCCGCGATTTTGTCACGAAAGTTGCGTTTTCTCCGCGATCTTTTCACGAATTTTGCGTTTTTTCCGCAATCTTTTCACGAATTTTGCGTTTTTTCTGCAATCTTTTCACGAAATTTGCGTTTTTCCGCGATCTTTTCAGGAATTTTGTGTTTTTCCGCGATACTTTGAAGAATTTTGTGATTTTTTTTCGCGATTCTTTGTCGAAATTTGTGTTTTTTCCGCGGTCTTTTCACGAAATTTGTGTTTTTTCCGCGATTCTTTGACGAAATTTGCGTTTTTCCACGATATTGTCACGAAAGTTGAATTTTCTCCGAGATCTTTTCACGAAATTTGCGTTTTTTCCGACATGTTTTGACGTAATTCGCGTTTTTTACGTGGTCCTTGGGCGAAATTCACGTTTTTTCGCGATTCTTTGACGGAATTGGTAATTTTTTCCTACCAACGATTGACGAAATTGATTTTTTTTGGCGACCATATCGAAATTAGCGATACTTTTATGTCCGAATTTTCGGAACCAAATGCCTTAAATTTTCGGAAAATTCGAGACAGAATCACCCCTGCTACTTTCTTTTCTAACGTTCGGGAGAATAGCGGATTTGGACGCCGTAAATTCCAAACGAATTTCACCCCTTTCCTCCCTGGCATTGATCTTTCAACCATCGCGTTTGGCGAGTGGTGCCCATTGAGCTTGGCGAGTGAAGAATAAATCTTCATATAATCTACGAAATTTCACGTTATCACGATTTAAATCCAAGGTTGGGAGAGCATAATTATAGACTTCACGATTCAAGATATTTTTATTGGGAGAGCATAGTTTGTAGAATTTACGATTCGTTTTAAATCATATTTGGGAGAGCTAAGTTCAAGAATTCACGATCTGTTTTTAAATAATATTAATGTAAACAAACATATTTCACAACTGAAAATGGCGCTGGTGTTTTTCAGTATAAATCCAAGTCAAGCACAGGATAATTAAAAACTTTGTATATTTACACTTATAAATATTTACAGTATTTACAATGAAAACATTTGGATACTATTTCTTTAAAAACATGTAAATATTCCACACTGGGAATTCAAGTTAATCATATTAAAATTTCACCAATTATGTTCTTCTATAAAAGAAGCCACGAAAATAGCATAATTTAATATTCGGAAATAAATTTCCCCCCTTTTTTTTTAATTAAACATCATTTCTTCTAATAGAAGACCACGATAAAAAACCTATTCGCAGCTTATTACCTGCTGCGTTCAAGATTCACATTCACAAAACCAGCTAAACTAAAAAAGGAACAAGAAAGAAAAAATGTTTTTAATATTAATTCTCTAGTCAGACCACGTGACCTGGGATCACTGGCGCCTAATCAGTCCGGCTGATAAAAGAAGAGGTTTGCGAAATTTCACAAACTCCCCCCCGATGAACAAGGGTTCATCAAAATGGGGATTCAAAATAATTAAAGTAGAAATAAAATTATTCTAAAAAATTATCAGTTACACTATACGTAAATACAATACAAAATCAAAATATATACTTACATACTGGACTTCAAATAAAATAATAAACAATTTAAAAATTTGCCAACAGGTTTCTGCTACTAAAAATACAGTTTAAATCTATACAACCTTTTCTGGAATATTCAATACAAAATAAATAAATAAATAAATAAATAAATAAACTAAAAATTAGAAATATTATCAAACAAGAAACTTTTTTTTTTTTTTAAGTGAAAAAAATATTTTTTTTTTTTTTTAAGTGAAAAAAATAATTTTTTTTTTTTTTAAGTCAATAAACAAAAGAGTTCTTGAGTCTCTAATAATATCAGAGGTTTTTTTTTTTTTCAGTTCTATTAATAAAAAAGTTCAGAGTTTTTTCACTTCTAAATTATACACAAGAATCAATAGGTCTTTTAATGATGGAATTATTTGCCTTCAGTTCATAAGACCTCATTTTTTTTTTTTTAAATCTCTGTCCACAAATACCTAACTTCCAGAAAGTTCTTGATACATGTTCATATGCATAAAAATCACATCATATATTTCAAAGTCAGAAGTTTTATTCTGGTCCGTGTAGTGAGCAGATTGTAAGTTGAGAAGAAACTCATTTTTCAAGCGCTTCCAAAAATGATTCAGAAGAGTCTCGCGCAAACGGAAGCGTTTCACTAAGGATTCCTTGGTTGCAGGTAAACACAAGATATGCTTTAGAGTTGCTATAACTAGTTGACCAGGGCGAACACTAAAGTTCTTGGAGATTGCACATTTGTTTAGGACTGATTTTATGCATTGTCTGGATCTTAAAATCCAAATTTTTTCACGAGTTCATACTAATGTACTGGGCACTCCTGAATGAAAAACTTTTTCATGTGCATCTTTCACGATTAATTCAGTCAAATTATGTTTTGCAGGAATCACAAAGGGATGTTTTTCATAAAATGAGGAATCAGACTTTTGTAACAGTCCTCGTACGAATAGCAAACCTTCATCTGACAACATAGGAATTAACTGTAGAAGATTCAATTCTTTAGGGATACTCTTGTTACATTTCAAGTATTTTGTAACTTCGGGAAAACTTTCTTTCTGCACTAGCTTTGACAAAAAAATTTCAGCATGTAACATTTCCTCAGCTGATAATTCTGAAAAATCTCTTTTATCTACCTTTAATTTTATGTTAGAAATAAATCTAAACACCCAAGCAGTTACTCGATACAATTTCTTTAGGGAGCTATACTTTTCAAGAATAAAAATGGGAATTTCATCAGATTTATTTGTTTGAACAACGCAAGAAATGGTGGCTGCTTTTTTAGACTTCTCTTCAGAAACATCAGGTAATCGAGATGCAGCAATTTTAACCCTAGGCCACTGATTTTCGGGAAGGGAAAGAAATTCAGGAACATACACATTAGGGTTAGCATCAGGAAAAACATGCAATTGGAGATGCTCCTTTTCCATGATCAGGTTGCTAAAATACTGCCAGGGAATTTTCAAGTGAGCGAGATCAGGGATTTCTGAAAGCCAATTTTGCCAATCATTTTCTAGTTCACCAGAAACAAAAGGGGCAATAAATCCGGCTGAATCAAGGAACATAGTTGCAATTTTCAAAACATTGCGTTTAGTAGAAGAATCATTGTTTAATTTTTCTAACAAGGGTCGTAATTCTAGTCCTAATGTATCTTCTGTATTGTTCCAGATCAAACCTAAAATTTTCAAGGAAGTATTTGGGGGTTCGAAACTTGAAACAGGAATGTTTTCATCATCTAAAACATTAGAATTCAAGTTAGGGACATGATACAAACATTCGTTTAATGATAGAGAATCATCATATTTGGAAGAAGCATCATAGACTATGCGCATTTTTGTTGTAGTTTTGTCGTCACAGATAACAGGTCTGTGGGTCATGTAATAGGAATTATTAAAATGTTTCTCGATGCACAATTCTATCACACTCTCATTAAACTGCTCTAGCAAAATGGAGTTATATTCCTTAATTAAAGAATCGTTTTTCAAGAATTTATTTTCTAAACTAGAAAACCGCTTCTTTGCTACTTCAAAATTATTTCTAAGCAATTCGCGAGAATCTTTCCACAATAATTTTGCTTCATAACGCCCATTTACGAATTTTAGATTTTCTTTAAATTCTTTTATTACCTCATGATCGGTAATGTTCTTTTCATTGCTTTCAGCAATGCCAATTGATTCAAGATCCCAAAATGCTTTCAGCTGAGTATTTATATTTTCAACTGAAACACGCAAACAAGCTACTTCTTTTTTATTAAACTCTATTTGCCCTTGCACCGTATGACCGAAAATAGTTTCTGCAACGTATAATTCTTTTGTCAATTTTCCCTCGATTCCCTTTAATATTTTCCACAAAAAGTCAGACCCTAGCAAAATATTTATTTCCTGTTCAAGACCTGTATCAGCAGGCTTAAAGCCTCTTGTTCTCATTATGTCTAGAAGTTCTGGTTCTAGTGTTTTCACAGAAGATCCAGTTATATTATCAACCACAAGTGCTTCGATATTTATCGAGTTAATAGGTTGCACAACACTGGATAATTCTAGAGCAACAACTTCATAACAAGATTCATAAGGGCATCTCCGCCCAAAAGGATAAACTAATAAATTTTCTCTTCGCAATGGCTTCAATTTTAATTTTTGTACTAGAGATCTCTTCACAAAACATTTTTCTGAACCACTATCACATAAAACGCGAGCCAACAAGCATTCCTTACCAGCAGACACAGAAACTGTACAAGTCTGCAATAATGTAGATTTATTTTGTTTATATTTTTGTTCCGACATCATAGATACAATTGCACCTTTCATTTCTTTTTCAGGATTTTCTTTTGCTGTTTCTTTAAAACAAAACAAAGAACCATGGGTAGTGTTACCACATTTGGAACAAGGGTTAATTTTTGTTCTACAGTTTACAGATAAATGTGACTTAAAAAAGCATTTGTAACAGCGACCTTCTTTCTTTAATTTATATCGTTTTTGTTCATCAGTGAATTTCGAACAATTTAGTCCTACATGATCAGAAGACTTGCAAAATATGCAAAACTGTTTTGTAGATGTATTTAAAGCAGCAGCTGAAGGTATATTTTTCTTTTGAGGAAAATTTTGATATTTACTTGAAGGATTTTCATATTTAGTTTTAGAATTTTCATAAGTCTTGCTTTGGGAATTATTTACTAAATTAGTAGCTTCACGACATCTTAATTCCGTTTTAATAAAATTTATTAAATCGGTGACTTCACAGTCCTTATCGGGGTCACGTTTTCGATGGAAATCTAGTATCAAATTTTCGGGTAACAGTCTTAATAATATTGGTAGTAATAAATGGCCGTAGGAGCCTGATGTCACTCCTAACGTATCAAGATTTCTCATACAAGTTTCGATATTATCATACAACTTTCTTAAAGAAATAACATTGTTAGAGGATTTCACTGGTTCAAGATTTAGAATTTTGTTCATATAACAGTTTATTATATTTTCCCGCTTACCATACCCCTCTTCTAACAATTTTAAACAAGTAGAATAATTTTGATCTGTCAGTTCAAAACCAGATACAATATTATATGCAGGACCAGACAACAAAGATTTCAGGTATTGGAATTTTTCAATTTTTGATAACGATTCGTTTGAATCTATCGCACTAGTAAATAAGTTAAAAAATTCTAAGAACTGGCTTGCATCACCAGAAAATTTTTCTATGTTAAGTTTAGGAAGCTTCACTGCCGAAACTGGTTTACTTCCAATTTTTGAACCGTTACTTGATTCTAGTACAACTTTTGGTTCAGTTTCGATTTTAAATTTTTTAAGCCTCATCTTAATTTTAAATTTCAAACTGGATATTTTTTCAGAATATTCTTCTACCGATTTTAGTTCTTTTTCATATTCAGTTTTTTCCTGAATTAGCTCATCCATTTCGGAATCTAACTCCTTTAGTTGAACTTCCTTTTCATTTACGAGCTCTAACGATTCCATTAAAGAATCGCAATCAGTTTTATCAATATCAACAGATAATAATGTATCACATTTTGTGATTAATTTCGTAATGGCTGCACGAACAGTAGCTCTTTTACTTTTAAGCTTATCAGGCTTATCCATGTTTAAATTTAAATTCAATTTTCAAAATAAATTATCATGAGAAATGTATATTTTCAAGAAATCAACAGTCATGCAGAATAATAAAGGTATTTCTTACCTTTTTTCCGGGTCTTGAGGCACCAAAACATGAAGAATAAATCTTCATATAATCTACGAAATTTCACGCTATCACGATTTAAATCCAAGGTTGGGAGAGCATAATTATAGACTTCACGATTCAAGATATTTTTATTGGGAGAGCATAGTTTGTAGAATTTACGATTCGTTTTAAATCATATTTGGGAGAGCTAAGTTCAAGAATTCACGATCTGTTTTTAAATAATATTAATGTAAACAAACATATTTCACAACTGAAAATGGCGCTGGTGTTTTTCAGTATAAATCCAAGTCAAGCACAGGATAATTAAAAACTTTGTATATTTACACTTATAAATATTTATAGTATTTACAATGAAAACATTTGGATACTATTTCTTTAAAAACATGTAAATATTCCACACTGGGAATTCAAGTTAATCATATTAAAATTTCACCAATTATGTTCTTCTATAAAAGAAGCCACGAAAATAGCATAATTTAATATTCGGAAATAAATTCCCCCCCTTTTTTTTTTATTAAACATCATTTCTTCTAATAGAAGACCACGATAAAAAACCTATACGCAGCTTATTACCTGCTGCGTTCAAGATTCACATTCACAAAACCAACTAAACTAAAAAAGGAACAAGAAAGAAAAAATGTTTTTAATATTAATTCTCTAGTCAGACCACGTGACCTGGGATCACTGGCGCCTAATCAGTCTGGCTGATAAAAGAAGAGGTTTGCGAAATTTCACAGCGAGTGAGGACAAAGTTAATCGCTACGTTTTAAGTGTTACTCGACGCCTGGCGAGTGGCGAGTGCTAATTTTGTGCTATACCCGGTCTGGCCTATGCAAGAATCAGTAAAATCTGGCACGGTCCAACATTTTTTGCACAAAATGTATATTTTTAAAAACCGTCATTATTCTACAATTAAATTGTTAAATTTATTATTTTTACAGAATAGTACATATAGTATCTCTAGGCAATGAAGTTAAAGCACAGAAAAAGAAACTGTGAAAAAGAACCTGCCTATCACGAATCCTGTCTAAAACTGAAAAATGTGTTGATCCATACAAAATGAATATAATAACACGCGTGAAAAGAATACATTTACAACAAACTATGTACCTGCTAAGAACGAAACCTGTCTATAACGGATTTTTCTCCTTTTCTGTCGATTCCGTCTTAGAAGATTTTATGCTATAGCATTTTTCATATATTTAAGTCTCCACGCCATGGAATGTGTATTAGCGATATAAATGATAACTAAGATTTTTCCATACAAATACAGATTCATTAAAAAAATAAATATCGCAGTCCAGCATGTTTTCTTAAAAATGAAAAGTATAAACATGAAAAAAAAAAGCTAAAATAAGTATTTTTTGTCAAAATTATATACAAGACGATAACCATATTGGCGTAAAAATCAATATTTTGTTGAGATTCAATTGGGCCGGGTTAATCAAGGTTTTGCACGAGCTGGTATCGGGCCGAAGTTTTAGCTTTTATATTGGGCCGCAGAGCTTGTTCCGAATTTTTAGCTTTTATACCAGGCCGGGTTCGGGCCTAACCTTTAGCTTTTATACCAGGTTGTGCCAATATATATATATATATATATATATATATATATATATATTGCACAGGACGGGACGGGCTAAAAAGATTTTTCTACGGGTCGGGCTCGGGCCGAGATCTGTTATTTCGGGTCGTGCATGTTTCCATAGTAATAGTTAGAAAAATAATAGTGTTTTTCATTTTAAATAATATAGTGAAGTTTCTTTTTAAAATAGGTTACCAAACCAGCGGTGCAGTGGAGGATATACGGAGATATACGTCGTATACCATCTGGATTATTTTTAAGAAGCTCTGTATACTGTCTGTTTAATCAATAAAGTTATAGCGTCTACCTCTGGTTTCACAGCCTAAGAGAGAGGGCTCAGATGAGGATATTTAAAACATAGATATTCCCCCCCCCCCCCCCCTCCGACAGCTTTTATTAAGGTTTTTAAAAGAACAATTTTCAGCTGAAACTGGATCCGCCGGAAACCGTGAATTTTCTTACGATTTCAGTAGTGTCAAGCAGAACAGACCACAGAACTCGAAATAGGGCCAAACCAACTCGAAGCCACCCACAACGAAAAAATGAGCTTCCACCCGATCCAAACGGCACCGCTGGTTGATATGCGTTCGGATAAAATCTGGTTACTTACATGGTGCAGAACAGTAATTCACGTTCATTTTACTTAATTCCCTTAGCACCTTAGCTATTTAATATCGCTCATTTTGACGTGCAGTACACGGTGATATATTAACATTTCATGATGATAGATTAATTTTTACGAAAGTTAATGCTTATGAAACAAAAAAAAAAGGTTTATAGTATTGTCCTGGCGAAATCGAAACGTTTTCACCTGCAAACAGAAACCTTTCTTAAAAAATAAAAAGAAAAAAAATAAGAAAAAAAATAATAATAAGAGAGAGCGAGATTGAAAATCGAAGCATCAGTTCAAGAGTTGTGCGTGGATATAAACGAATTGCATAACCCCCTTTGTTGGAAGTCGGTTAAAAAAAAATTGTACATAATTCACTAACGCACGCCTCGATCACTGTAACGCAAATATGAGTGCTTCCCATGAATAAAAAATAAGAAATAATTTAAAGAGAAATATAAAATAAACAACATGCTAAATGTTTTTGTTTAAATCCTAAGAATATCATAATATGCGGAAATGACACCAAATAATGCTTTTTCTTTTTTTTTTTCTTTTAGTAGTGTGCTTTAGTAATGATATTTTAAGTTTAATAAATTAAAAGTGCCTGTAATCAATGCATCGCTCTTCGTCGTGGTCTGTCTTAAAGTTCCATCAATCTTGAACGAGTGATTTTATTAAAATGACTTTAAATTTTCATAATACATTGAATATTTCATTCATTTATATTGTAAAACTGTATTTAAACACATACATACTGTATTTGTAAAATAAATATATCAATAAATAGAACTATATTTTTGTAATAAAATTCATTCTCCATTTAATAAAGATCACGAGTGGGGTAAATTATATTTGAACATTAATACAATGAATACAAAGGAGCTATAAAAAGAAATGTTTCAATCAATGCATAACGGTATAAAACCAAAAATCTTACCTTTAAATGCGTTTTAAAGTTAGTTGTGGCTTGAAAAGTTCCACTTATAAAAGTAGACCTTGTTTTACACATGCATGTTGCCTTAAGGGTCCTGTCCCTGCCGGCGAAGACACTTACGAGCTAATGCTAATCCTATGGGAGGGATTTTTCTAATATCTCGTTTGCATTTCGACATTTTTAAATAATTTTTTTTTGCATTGGATAGCCGAGGTCCGTCTCTACAGCGCACCGTGGTTACTTTTTCGATTTTGGTTGCAGATATTTTTTAGAATGACACTTTCATTTTCAGAACCGGTTTTGAAAATGAAAGTAACTTATTAAAAATATCTGCGACCAAAATCGAAAAAGTAACCAAGGTGCGCTGTAGAGACGGACCTCGGCTATCCAATGCAAAAGAAATTATTTAAAAATGTCGAAATGCAAACGAGATATTAGAAAAATCCCTCCCAATAGGATAAGCATTAGCTCGTGAGTGTCTTCGCCGGCAAGGACAGGACCCTTAACTTTTTAACACCATTATCAACAGAAATTATTTTTAAAAAAATTCCCGCCCAATACAGCGCAACTGTATTATCCCAAATTATTAATCCACTTGATATATTACCAGCGGGAGCTAAGTCATTCTTTCATGAGTCTTCTAAATAACTAACTGCAGTATATTTCTATCGTATTTAAAAAATAGAATACACAGCAAAACTCTAAAAGATTCTTCCTGTTTATCACACAGTAGTTTTTCATTCTCATAGCAATATTAGAACTATAAAACCTAGAACGTTTTGTAACCATTCAGCAAAAATGCTTCAGCAGAGCAGATGCATTCATTATAATTCTAAAAGACGAAACAAAACAGTCACGCCCGTATTTTGCTTTTGTGAATCTTAGATTTGCGGTTTAAAAAAAGTGGGTAAGTGTGATCATACATCCCACAAAGGGTTTCGTTTAATATTCCTTTCAAAACACTTTCTTTCAAAACGTCCAGTACATTTATCGCCATGGAATACCTTCTAAATTTTGGCAAACACATCCTAAACTATGTTAAAGTTTCAAACATATTCGCCTTGTTATATTTCCTAATTTTGTTCGCCCCCCCCCCCAAAAAAAAATGCTACGATATATCACATGACGGGTATCTGCCAAATGTAGAAAAGTGCCCCCTTGGGGCGGAGTGGGCAGATGGTCACCATGATTTTTGACGCGGCCTGATTCTAAAAATTTATGTTATGGTTTATAAGCCATATTAAAGTTTCAAACAGATCGTCCAGTTATATTTCTAATTTTGTTCGCGCACCTCCCTCAACCCCCCCCCCCCTCCTCGAAATGCGACGCGCCCTTCTACTTTATAATTTATTATCGTGTGTTATAAAGTATCTTAAAGTTTAAAACAGATTGAATAGTTAGATTTCCTACTTTAAATGAAATAGCGGCCTGTTAATTCAACATTCCACCACCAGGGAGCGCACTGTATTCTTAACAAAAGCGTATCTGAACGAAACTCCTTTACACAACCCATTAGTAGATATGTTACTCGAGGGGGTGGCGGTCTTCAACAAGAATTTAAAATAATTGTTGAAATTACTATTCGGAAAGTGGTAATTTAACTTTTGACATATTTATATTTAATAAGTATAAGTAGCATGTATCTGAGGACTCCATCAAAAAACGCACCTGAAACGGTATGAAACAAAAAAGAAATATTTTGCCCCTCCCCCTCTCCCCACCTTCCGAAATTTCACACGCCATTTTTTATAAACTTTTTCTAATGTGTTATAAACTATCGTAAAATTTCAAACAGATCGCCTTGTTATATTTCCTAATTTTAACAAAAATGTTAGTTCCACATTCCACCACCAGAGAGCGCACTCTATTCTTAACAAAACTGTATCGGAAGGAAACTCCTTTAAACAACCTATAAGTAGATATGTTACTCGAGGTGGTGGCGGTCTTAATAAGAAATTAAGATATTTGCTGAAATTAGTATTAGGAAATAGTGGTAACTAAACTTTAGACAATTTTATATTAAATAAGTAGCATATATCTCAGGACTCCCTCAAAAAGTCACCTAAAGCGGTCAGAAACGCTAATTTTTTAAATAGAAATCTAGCGCCCCCTCCCTGGAATTTCGCGTTACACTTTATCTTATGTGCTATAAAATATCTTAAAGTTTCAAACAGATCGACTTGTTAGACTTCCTAATTTTAACAAAATCGCGTTATGTTAGTTCCACATTCCACCACTAGGGAATGCACTCTATTCTTAACAAAAGCATATCTGAACGAAACTCCTTTACGCAATCTTTCCGTAGATAGATGGGTCGGGATGGTGGCGGTCTTAAACAAGAATTTAAAATATTTGCTGCAGTAACAAACGCTAAGATTTTAAAAATAATTCTAGCTCCCCCCCCTCCCCTCCTCGAAATATCGCACTCCATTCTTTTTTACACTTTTTAGGGTTTCGTTCATCTCACGAAACCCTATTCGTCTCGCTCCTCTGTCTGTCTGTCCGTCACAGAGCCCGTTCTCAGAAACTATACATGTTAGAGACTTGAAATTTTGGGTACTTATAGCTGAACACCTCACATCAAACAACAAATCATAAAATTTTGAAAAAGTTGGTAATTAACCGAATTACGGGCTAATTAACTTCTAAAATGAACCAATCCACCTTTTTAACGCAAATTCAAACGGACTTTCTCGAAATCATCCGTGTTTCTCCTAAGGGTTGCCAGTAAAATCAGCCGAATGCACGGTTACCCCGGAGGAAATTAAGCCGAAAAATGAAGTGGAGATTTTAAAGCGAAATCGTATATCAGAAAATATTGGTCCGAGAAATTTGTAAATGGAATAGACAGACGCAGAAAAAAATCTACTTTCATTTGGTATAAAGTTCACATTTCTGCGATGTGTATAAGTTAAAATATCCACTAAAAATCGATCGATAAAAATTTATTTTCTTTAATTGGAAAGACAAGGAAATAAAAAGATTTCAATTCGGCGGGAAAGCAGGTAGACATGACGACGCTGCGGTTTTCCATAATAGCATATTTTAATACGAAATTTTAACTTTTTAAATATTAAATTTTTTGATTAAATTTTTTGGCATCCCGATGACAAATTTCTCGCTGATTTCATGGATACCCATATTTAAGTCCTATCCAGCAGGACGGTCGTTCTGCCAAGCCAAGCTATAAAAAAATGCTAACCCCGCCAAACAAACAAACGCCAAGAAACAAAAGCCAGAACAGCGTAACTGCTTATTATACTGAAGACAACTTGTCCATGTTAAATCTACCAAACGTGGCATTTTAAAATTTCAGATAATTAAGAAAGCAAGTATCGCAGAGAAATAAAATTAAGACTAGAAGAATCTACTGAAGAAAAGCTTCAATTTGAGACCAAACTCGTCTCTATAAAATAATTATAAACAGAGATACAGGATTTTTTAAAAAACGTCGAGATACTGAAAATGATTAAAAAATCCTTCGTCAAACATATATTAATTCAATTAAGCTACAGACTTAAATAATGGACAGAAAAAAGTATGGAATGCATTTTCGGACTGGTAATTACTCGATCTATGTGCTTTTATAAAATTTAGTTTGAAAAAAATAAAATTTCTATCCTTAATATGCAAAAAACTGTTAATTCATTCTAAAATTATCAAATTGTGCCAAATAGTGATAAACCCGCCAACGAGCGCGCACTATCCTCATTATAATAGCACAAATCCACTTCAACTTCAATCTGGTAGATGAATATTTTCCATCAAGATTATTTTTTCTAATAAAACTGCATAAAAGTTAATTTTTAGAAAGATTTTTAAAATAAAAATGATTTTATAGAGAAATGGTACCTTCTAAGAAGTATGCATTCAAAGTTAACGGCATTTTAGGTTTCATTCCTAATGTAAACAAAACTTTTGAAAATGAATTGAGTTGAATATGAAAAGGTTTTCAGGTAAAAAAACAAAGGAACAGATGTCATATTCGCCCCATATTGGCGCGATTTTTTTCGGTTGCCAATTTGGCGAAAACATCAACAGCATAAACAACATAATCCGGGTTACCACATCAAGCCTTTTAGCGCAAGTTAAGTACCCGTTGCCTATAGGATATTGGCGACAGAAAAAAATCGCGCCAATATGGGGCGAATATGACATCTGTACCAAAACAAACAAACACAGAGGTCATATACGCATATTGGCGCGATTTGTTTCTGACGCCAATGTCATATACGCAACGGGTACTTAAATGGCGCCAAAGTGTCGTTATTTTGCTTGATATGGTAACCCGGATGTTGTTGTTTATTATGTTGATGTTTTCGCCAAATTGGCGTTGGAAAAAATCGCGACAATATGGGGTGTATATGACATCTGTGCCAAATCTCCTTATTATTGAACTTATTTCAACATATGAGCAAACGGAAGCAAAGACGAGTCTCAGACGCATTGGGGTATCCTTTTAGTGCCAAAATGGCAATTTTATTCCATACCAACCCAGAAATTTTGATGATATTATCCTTCATATGACAATCCAATAGAAGAGATTGCGTGTGTTTTACATTAAATCAAACTTTGTGCATTTTATAATAAAATAATTTGTGTGTGTTTCTAATAAAAGTTTTGGCACAGATGTCATATACGCCCCCTAATGGCGCGATCTTTTTCTGACGCCAATGTCATGTACGCAACGGGAACTCAATTGGAGCCAAAGTGTCGTTATTTTTCTTGATATGGTAACACGGATGTTGTTGTTTATGCTGTTAATGTTTTCGCCAAATTGGCGTCAGAAAAAATGGTATTTATGCAAAAAATGGTACCAATGGTCGCAACGTAATATTGGCAACGGAAGTACTTCATTTTTGTAGAAAGTAAAGGAAAAATAGTTTTAAAATCGTAATTATATATTTTTGTTGCCATTTTCTCGTAACAACCAAAAGAAAATGTAATTAAAATACGTGCTATTTTGAAAAAAATATAAACGAATGATTTCTGTTAAAACAATGGAGCTATTATATACTATATTTAATTGTTAGATCTATGAATCATTAGAAAGCCGTTTTTTTTTTTTTTTCGATTTTCTTGAATGACGGAATCTTTTTGCTGCATTTGTGCATTATTTCGCGATAGTGGTGTGCTATGCATGCTTTACTGTAGATGTTTAAGAGTAGATCGTAAAAGTGGAATTCTTAAGCGGATGCGAATGACGTCATTTTACATAAAATAAAACGTGTTCTTTAAGTCTTAAAATTGAAATTTGTTTTGTACTGCAGTAGAGTCCCGCTTAACCGAGTTATTTTCTTCTGATGGGCTGGTGGCTTCTATTATTATGAAACAGCCATTATAAATGAAGTGTTAGGTGAAGATGAAAGAGCAGCCGTAAAAAAAAATTATGGCCATCCCCCGCCCCCCCATTCTGACCAGAAAATCAGAGTTCTAACTTTTTACGGCTGCTCTTTCATCTTCACCTAACACTTCATTTATAATGGCTGTTTCATAATAATAGAAGCCATCAGTCCGTCAGAAGAAAATGCAGTAATGGAAATGCCGGGGGCGACACTAAATTCTGAAAAAGCAGAATTCCTGTTCTCTAGTTTTTTCTCTAGCTCTTTTCTTTTCCTTTTTTTTTTTTTAAATTAAATAATGAAAGGCATGTATCCTAAACGTTTGTATTTTAAATTAAAGTTATGCATTTTATATAAAATGAGTGAAAGAATTCAAGTTTAAGTAAAATTAAGGCAATACAAATGCATGAGAAGGAAACAATAATGGGCGATTTATCACCTGAGCCCGCTAGCATAAAAGTAACGAGTTCATGATTTCTCTATCAGAATCTTCTTACTTGGCGAAGGATTGAGATAGTTAATTAAATTATGAATAAAAGTACATGATGTAATGCTTAGCATACATTTAACAGGGATCAAACTGCTAGACAGGGGCGAAAATAATCTATTAAATTCGAAATTGAAAAGAATAGAAAAGAAAAGAATTTAATAAAATTGAAATTTCTGTGATACCGTTCGGAATAGAAACCGACAATTTGGCACATAGTGGTTATTTTAAATACTCGATAAGAATAATTTCTAAAAAAGGTAGAAACTAAAAGTTCGAAACAACATAAAAGCGTTCTATGAACGTTCTAAATTATGATTTATTTGCAATTGTTAGTCTGAAATAATTGCTGAATATGCAAATTGTTAGAAACATGAAATTTGACGTGCTTTTTACTTATAAAGCGTAAATGATCTCACAGAAAAATTCCTAAAATATTCGAAATTTGAATGGATGCAGGCGTAAAAAAAAACTTCTATAATTGCGATTTCTGTAATATCGTTCGGGATAGTGGTCTGAATTTCGGCATGGCGATTTGTTTAAACATGTAAATGCACGCTAAGAACTGTTAGTAAAAAATCGAAATCTTAAGAGGTGAACCGAGCGGAAAACGTTTTAAGAACGGTTTGCATTATGATTTTAATGAGATTGTTTGGGCTAGGAACATAAAATTTGACACAGATGTCATTTTCTAAGCCGTAAATGCTTTGCGTTTCCTAATACATTAGAAATTTATAAGTGTACAAGAGCAAAAAAATTCTTGTATTTTTGAATCTGTGATACTGTTCGGGATAGAATCCTTGAACCTGGCATGGTGGTCACTTACAAGATGTAAATGCTCATTAAAAACTGTTTCAAAATAAATCGAATTTTAAAAGGTTGAAATGAGTGGAAAGCTTTTTAAAAACTTTCTAAATTTTGGTTTGAATGGAATTGCTAGAGCGTAAACTTGAAATTTAACATGATTACGGCTACTAAAACGAAAATGCTCGTCCTAAGCAATTTCTAAAAAATTCAAAATTTAAGAAATTGCAAGAGCAAAAGTCATTCATAAATTAAGATTTCTATAAAACTGTTGAGGGGAGAAACTTAAAATTTGATATGTTGATTACTTTTAAGATGTAAGTGCTCGCTAAATGCTATTTCTAAAAAAATCGAAATTTAAAAGGGTGAAACGAGTAAAAAAGCTTTCTAAAAAGGTTCTAAATTATGATTTAATTTGGAATTCTTAGCCTTAAGGAAATCGAAATTTGACATAGTTGTAACATTTAAGACGTAAATATTCCTTAAAAAATCGAAATTTTTAACGGCGCAGGAGCAAAAAAGTTCTAAAATTGGGTTTATCTTGATATCCTTAAAGATTGAAACCTGAATTTTGGCAAGCTGTTAATTTTAAGATCTAAGTGCTCGTTAACCCTCTTGATCCGCAGCCTGAGCTATGCTCGGGCACGCATTTTCCCGTCAAATTAATACTATTTGGTTATTCCCACTAGTTATCTTTTAAAGAAAACTTTGATTTAATCAGAACATTTTCCCCGATTACGATAGTCAAAAATTTCTGCTTTAAAGAGCCGGTGATAAACGATTAAAAATTTTGTAAAAGACGCTCATCGCGAAGAATTACTTACACAGCGAGTGTGTTAAGAACTGTTTCGAAAAATGAAGTCTATCTTTAAAGAGATTAAACAAGCAGAAAACGTTCTAAATAACGATTTAAATAGAATTGTCAAAGCACGACCTTGAAATTTAACATGGTTGTAACTTTTGAAACATTAATGCTCTCAGAAATAATTTCCTAATAAGTTCAAAGTTTAAAGTTCTAAAGTCAAAAAGTTCAAAGTTGTAAGTCAAAAGTTCTAAAATTCCAATTTTTGTGATACCGTTCGGGGTAGAAGCCTGAATTTGGCATACTAATTATCTAAAATATGTAAAGGTTCATTAAGAATCGTTTCTAAAAATATCTGCACTGTTTTGTATGTCGTCCTTCATTCTCGGATTAGCCGTAGATATTTGCAAAGGTAAAACAATTTTGCAAAAAATAAAATAAAAAGTTATCTTTAAACAAATATCTGACTAACTATCTAACAATAAACAAATATCTAACTAAAAGACCAACTATTATGTCTATATGTTATTTCGACTCTATCATTTTTTTTACAAAATTTTCATTCTTCATAAAAATTAAAATACCATATAAATTGAAGAAGATTGATACTTTGAGAATAGAAGTTAGCTTTCATTGCTTTTAAATCCTTAATTACTCTAAGAAATGAATGATATGTAAACAAAATGTACACATATTGGGTTTCCTTTCTACTTACAAAGGTTCTAATAAAACTCATTTTAATTTAAGTGAGTAGATTATTTAAATTATATATAATTTGTTTAAAAAAAGAAATGATATCTACTAAAAAACAACTTTTCAAAAGTAAAAAAAAAAAAAGATGAAACTTGTGGCTAAAAAATGGTGTGATATCATATTTCCAAGCTTATATTATGGTACTTTTTTAACATTTTCCACTAAAACATTTATGTAATGATAGAAATCCTCTTCTCCTGTACTAAATACATCATAACGTGTTTCTAAAAATTCAAATGTTTTAAAATTATGCATCATGGGCTTGGCGGCCATCTTTCCATATTTTACACGAATTTCTATGTACCCTAATCCATAGTTAAAATCCGAAATTCAAAATTGTTACTTAAGCAGACATTTTAAGCTTTTCCGTTACGGACTTGTATTCGGAGAACTTTGTGTCTTAAAATAATAGTGACTTATCTAAAGGATTCATCTAGTGATTTATTTCATAAAGTAATTAATCATTTAAAGGCAATAAAAATATATTTCTTTTCTCAAAATATTAGTCTTTTTCAATTTATCGGATGTTTGCAGTTGAAAACCAAAGTTCGACATTTTTACCACAGCACACATTTTATGCCTTTCCTTCACGGAGTTGTGTGCTTAGAAATTTGTGTGTTAAGGTAATGGTGACATATCTTCGCTATTCCTTTTATGATTACTTTTTTAGAGTAATTAAGCATTTAACAGCAGTAACAATGAACTTTTTTTCTCAAAATAAAAGTCTTTTTAAATTTATTTGTCCGTAGTTAAAATCAAAAGTTCTAAATTGTTATTAATGCAAACTTATTACCCTTTACAAACTTGGGTGCTTAGAAATTTGTGTAAAATATGGAAAGATGGCCGCCAAGCCCATGATGCATAATTTTAAAACATTTGAATTTTCAGAAACACGTTATGATGTATTTAGTACAGGAGAAGAGGATTTCTATCAACATATACGAAGTCACTCGACTTACAAATGGTAAATGTTTTAGTGGAAAATGTTAAAAAAGTACCATAATATAAGCTTGGAAATATGATATCACACCATTTTTTAGCCACAAGTTTCATCTTTTTTTTTTTTTATAGCTTGGCTTTTTTTTTTTACTTTTGAAAAGTTGTTTTTTAGTAGATCTTAATTACAAGCTGAAATATTAATTATTATTTAATTAATCGGTTTATTCCTATCAAATGCGTCGATTAAAATGAAGAGACGCGCTTATTTAACCACGAATTAACTTAAATTAGGAAATCTAATAATTTGCCTGGGCTTTTTGAACAGCGATATGAGATAAGTATAGCTCATTCATCATCAGAAAGTTTACTTCATACCACTATTTTCTAATAGTAATTTCAGGAAATATTTTGAATTATTGGTTAAGACCGCCACTCAGTCTGTTTGAAACTTTAAGATAGTTTATAACACATAGAAAAAGGTGTAAAAAAGAATGGAGTGTGATATTTCGAGGAGGGGGGGGGGAGGGGGGAGCTAGAATTATTTTTAAAATCTTAGCGTTTGTTACCGCAGCAAATATTTTAAATTCTTGTTTAAGACCGCCACCATCCCGACCCATCTGTCTACGGAAAGATTGCGTGAAGGAGTTTCGTTCAGATATGCTTTTGTTAAGAATAGAGTGCATTCTCTGGTGGTGGAATGTGGAACTAACATAACGCGATTTTGTTAAAATTAGGAAGTGGTCGATCTGTTTGAAACTTTAAGATATTTTATAACACATAAGATAAAGTGTAAGAAAGAATGACACGCGAAATTCCGGGGAGGGGGGGGAGGGCGCTAGATTTCTATTTAAAAAATTAGCGTTTCTGACAGCTTTAGGTGACTTTTTGAGGGAGTCCTGAGATATATGCTACTTATTTAATATAAAATTGTCTAAAGTTTAGTTACCACTATTTCCTAATAGTAATTTCAGCAAATATCTTAATTTCTTATTAAGACCGCCACCACCTCGAGTAACATATCTACTTATAGGTTGTTTAACGGAGTTTCCTTCCGATACAGTTTTGTTAAGAATAGAGTGCGCTCCCTGGAATGTGGAACTAACATTTTTGTTAAAATTAGGAAATATAACAAGGCGATCTGTTTGAAATTTTACGATAGTTTATAACTCATTAGAAAAAGTTTATAAAAAATGGTGCGTGAAATTTCGGGAAGGTGGGGAGAGGGGGAGGGGCAAACTATTTCTTTTTTGTTTCATACCGTTTCAGGTGCGTTTTTGATGGAGTCCTCAGATACATGCTACTTATACTTATTAAATATAAATATGTCAAAAGTTAAATTACCACTATTTCCGAATAGTAATTTCAACAATTATCTTAAATTCTTGCTGAAGACCGCCACCCCCTCGAGTAACATATCTACTAATGGGTTGTGTAAAGGAGTTTCGTTCAGATACGCTTTTGTTAAGAATACAGTGCGCTCCCTGGTGGTGGAATGTGGAATTAACAGACCGCGATTTCATTTAAAGTAGGAAATCTAACAATTCAATCTGTTTTAAACTTTAAGATACTTTATAACACACGATAATAAATTATAAAGAAGAAGGGCGCGTCGCATTTCGAGGAGGGGGGGGGGGTTGAGGGAGGTGCGCGAACAAAATTAGGAAATATAACTGGACGATCTGTTTGAAACTTTAATATGGCTTATAAAACATAACATAAATTTTTTAAATCAGGCCGCGTCAAAAATCATGGTGACCATCTGCCCACTCCCCCCAAAGGGGGGCACTTTTCTAAATTTGGCAGATACCCGTCATGTGATATATCATAGCATTTTTTTTTTGGGGGGGGGGCGAACAAAATTAGGAAATATAACAAGGCGAATATGTTTGAAACTTTAACATAGTTTAGGATGTGTTTGCCAAAATTTAGAAGGTATTCCATGGCGATAAATGTACTGGACGTTTTGAAAGAAAGTGTTTTGAAAGGAATATTAAACGAAACCCTTTGTGCGATGTATGATCACACTTACCCACTTGTTTCTATGTGTTATAAACTATCTTAAAGTTTCAAACAGACTGAGTGGCGGTCTTAACCAATAATTCAAAATATTTCCTGAAATTACTATTAGAAAATAGTGGTATGAAGTAAACTTTCTGATGATGAATGAGTTATGCTTATCTCATATCGCTGTTCAAAAAGCCCAGGCAAATTATTAGATTTCCTAATTTAAGTTAATTCGTGGTTAAATAAGCGCGTCTCTTCATTTTAATCGACGCATTTGATAGGAATAAACCGATTAATTAAATAATAATTAATATTTCAGCTTGTAATTAAGATAGGACTTAGATATGGGTATCAATGAAATCAGCGAGAATTTGACATCGGGATGCCAAAAAATTTAATATTTAAAAAGTTAAAATTTTGTATTAAAATATGCTATTATGGAAAACCGCAGCGTCGTCATGTCTACCTGCTTTCCCGCCGAATTGAAATCTTTTTATTTCCTTGTCTTTCCAATTAAAGAAATTAAATTTTTATCGATCGATTTTTAGTGGATATTTTAACTTATACACATCGCAGAAATGTGAACTTTATACCAAATGAAAGTAGATTTTTTTCTGCGTCTGTCTATTCCATTTACAAATTTCTCGGACCAATATTTTCTGATATACGATTTCGCTTTAAAATCTCCACTTCATTTTTCGGCTTAATTTCCTCCGGGGTAACCGTGCATTCGGCTGATTTTACTGGCAACCCTTAGGAGAAACACGGATGATTTCGAGAAAGTCCGTTTGAATTTGCGTTAAAAAGGTGGATTGGTTAATTTTAGAAGTTAATTAGCAAGTAATTCGGTTAATTACCAACTTTTTCAAAATTTTATGATTTGTTGTTTGATGTGAGGTGTTCAGCTACAAGTACCCAAAATTTCAAGTCTCTAACATGTATAGTTTCTGAGAACGGGCTCTATGACGGACAGGCGGACAGACAGACAGACAGACAGAGGAGCGAGACGAATAGGGTTTCGTGAGATGAACAAAACCCTAAAAAGCAGCTTGAAATCAACAGAAATGTATTTTGAGTATTTTCAAAATACAAAATACTTGGAAAAATCATTTCAAAATACATTACCAAAATACTTTCCTTTAGTGAGTTTAAAATACAAAATACAAATGTATTTTGAAAATGTATTTCAAATACATGTATTTTCGATACTGCCCAACTCTGGTACTTATTTTGTATGAAATAAGATTAAGATTTACAACAAAAAACATAATTAATATACAATAGTAATAAAATATTAATGTGAAAGAACAATTAAAAACAGTAGTATTGTGGAATTTGAAATGGAATTTAATATATTTGGCTATAAATGTTATCTTTACTGTATGAAAACAAAATACTTTAATTTCAAAATAACTTTAAAATTTAATCTGCTGATTTTTAATGCTTTTATTTTAACCAAAATGTGTGATGTCACACTTCCTCTTATCCCCTCCCACCCCCTTGTTACAATTTCATGAGCCACCTCCCACCCCCTCCAAACGCGACATCATTTGTGGATGGCCCCTTATCTTATAACAGATGTTATAAAAACCACTTTTTCAAAGAATTCTATTCAGACGCGTAATACTGCGATTGCTTGAATACCGCTATTGCTTCTTCTTCACTTGACACAACTAGTTTATGTGTTACCCTGTAGATAGCGCGACCTGTCTAGAAGAAAACCTATGTGGATCGTTTTGCCCGCTAGGATCATTTTAGGCCACCTTCCCCTACATAAATTTTAGGAATTGAAAAAGTGTGCGCTAAATAGAGTCGTCCGCCTTTCGGGAGAAAAGCCATTATGGAGGTCTTTTTGTAAATAGATTTTTAACCTGAAAAAATATTTTGACCATTCGGGTCAATCCGAACCCGATCCGCTGGAGTCAAAATCCAACCTGAAATAATGAAATTCACCCCAACCCGCAAAAAAAAAAAAAAAA
Organism: Maratus speciosus; assembly: GCA_963932465.1. NCBI lineage: Eukaryota > Metazoa > Arthropoda > Arachnida > Araneae > Salticidae > Maratus > Maratus speciosus. The sequence goes on from OZ010797.1 coordinate 128,964,719, forward strand.
AAAAAAAAAAAAAAAAAAAAAAATCCTAGAGCCAGAGCCGGGTGCGGGTAACCCGACCTGATGCAGGACTCTAAACGGTATAAAACTAAAAATCTAATATTTAAATATGCTTTAAAGTTAGTTGCGGTTTCAAAAGTTCCACTTATAACGATACACCTTGTTTTACACAATTGGCATTCTGCCTTTAGTTTATCAGCAGTTATTATTTTGAAAAATTTTCCGTCGAATATAGCGCATCGTGTATCATCACAATTAAATTATTCGCTTGATGCGTTTTCAACGGGAGCTTTAAAAGTATTGAATTCGTTTCTGGAAGTTAATATAACCATACTTTTCAAGTACTGGTATGATAAGAATTATAAGGAATCCTGCACTGCTGAAATATTTTTGCTGACTAGTTAGAATTATAATATTCTATAAATCTTGATACTTCTAACTTTGTTATGACAAACTACTACTGCGTGATAGGCAGGAAGTACCATTTGGTGTTTTGCTGCGTATTGTAATTTTAAAATACTATAAAAATATAATACAGTTTGTTATTAGAGCAGTTACGAAGACTCGTGAAAGGGTGACTAAAGACAAAACAGACAATCGCACATTTTGCCTTTGTGGAACTTTGATCTGCGGTTTATATAGCCTTTTAACGTGAAAAAATATTTCCCACATTCTTTTAAAAAATCTGGTCAACCCAAACCCGACCCGCAAGAGTAAAAAAGCGAACCCGACCCGAATCGCAACAAAAAAGTTAAAGTCAAACGACCCGACCCGCAACGGGAAAATATAGCGCCAACACGACCCGCGGTCCGGGTAAAAGCAGGTTACCCGACCCGATGCGGGACTATAGTCTGGTGTATTTCACAGATATCGCTGTGTGCAGAGCTACAAGATTTGACAGGAAGGTATATGCGGGCCTGAAGTTATGCACCTCGAAATCAGTTCTTACATTTTTCGATTAGATATTTTAATTAAATTTTTTATACAAGTCTTTGTGTTATTTCGCGGATATTTCTTCACATTAGTAAGAGGAACTCGGCTTGGTTTCAATCTTTTAGCTTAGTGCGGGGTTTGTGTAAGAAATCGGACTATAAAAACATAACATTTTATTAAAGACAGAATTGCGTGCTGATTGTTGCACAGAGTTGATTACTCAACTCATTCTTTAGCCTCGGCAAAGGGGTTGTAAATAAATAAATCAAATGAGTTGCCAGGTAGTGACTACTTACAGTTTTACACGCAGCTCTTCCCAGTCCAAATTCACAAAGCCATTTTTATTACTATACGCACAAATTTAACCTCTGCCCTTATTAAGTAACGCAGAAATCGAAACACGTTTTCCATCTTCTTTTTAAAGCAAAGGAATATTCTAAAAATGCCATCAAAGTTTTAAGTTAATTTTCGCGTTACGACAGCCTTATAAATAACGGCCATAATGAGAAAGAAATCGATTACAACTCAAAATGCAAATAATGAAAAATGGAAAACGGTATTTGATTCCAACTCACTTCAGTAGTCATATCTGTAATTTTCCTACTTTTATGCATAAAAATGACAGGGTGCGAAGGAATCAAAAAGCTTCGTGCTGTTGAGAGGCAAATTAGTTTTCTTTCCCTCCATATATTTTTTTTCAAATAGCCCCATTTAAATTGAAATTATAAAGAACTAGCAAACCTCGCGGCTTTGCTCGCGTAATATTTGAAATATGCCAAGTGATATTTATATGTCTAATTTTTATTAAAAAGTACTAACTAAATTTTTATTTTATTAAAAGGTACTTATTACTTTTAGGAATAATTCAAAAATTACTATTTAAAACACAGTTTGACTAAACATCATTATTACACTGCATTAGGCAGAAATGAGACTTAAATTAATAAAACGAAATAAAACTAAAAAAATGATAATTTGGAAAATATTTTGAAACTTTTATGCTCAACTAATACGCTCATTTCAGTATTCATTTGAAGTTTTGAATTTTTTAGAAACGATCTTCTTACATCTTAAAATTAACTATCATGTCAAATTCCAAGTCCTACCACCTCTCTCAACATAAAGGGCTGTATTGAAATAGGAACTGTCACCATTAATTTTGAAATCGGTTTGTTATTTCTACCATGAAATATTTAAAGTTTCTAGCCTTTTCAGTATCACAGAAATCGCAATTTAGAAATTCTTTAGCTCCTGCAACCCTCTGGTGGTAGTGGCACAGACATAAAATATAGCTTATTTTTGAGCAGGTTCTATCACCAACAATTTGTCATCATTATTTTTTTAGTCGATTTGGTATTTTATAAGTTTGCTTAAAAATTGTAATTTATAACGCTTTTCGCTCACTTTATCTTTTTAAATTTGGAATTTTCTTTCGACTGTTCTTAGAAAGCAGTTGCATCTTGTAAGTAAATACCATGCCATACTTCAATGTGTTAGACCCCTCAGTTGTGCAAAAAACGCAAATTAGAACATGTTTTGCTTTTGCAACCCTCATATGGTAGTGACAGCAACATAAAATATAACCTATGTTATAGCAGGGACTGTCACCATTGATTTGCAACCATTACTTTTGAAATAGCTTTGGTATTTCCTGAGATTTAGTAGAAATCGCAATTTACAACGTTTTCAGAACGCGCTTTTTCACCCCTTTTTAAATTTGCAATTTTTTCGAAACTGTTCTTAAAGACCATTTATATCTAATAAATATGTATCTTGCATAATTTTAAGTTGCTAGCCCCTACCGATCACAAAAATCGAAATTTAGAACGCTTTTTTGCTCCTGCAACGCCTAGGTGATAGTGATACCGACATAAAATAGCGTCTATGTTAGAACGGAGGCTGTCAGCATCAATTTCCTACCATTACGTTTGAAATCAGTTTGATTCTTCCTGAGATATTGCTGACATGTCGGCATTTAGAACGTTTTTAGAACGCTTTTCGCGCATTTTGCTCCTGCATCTCCTCTGGGGTAGTGGAAACAGATATAAAATATAGCCTATCATGGAGCAAGATCTGTCACCTTCATTTGTACACCATTATATTTGAAATCGGTTCAGTACTTCCTAAGATTGCATAGAAATCGCAATTTAGGACGTTTTTTACAACGCTTTTTGACCCCCCCCCCCCTACCTTTAAATTTTGATTTTTTTAGGAAATGTCCTTAGAAATCATTGATATCTTATAACTAACTACCATTCCAAATTTCACGATTCTAGGCCTTTTCGTAACGCAAAAACCGCAATTTAGAACGTTTTTCTCCTGCACCCACTTTGGGGTAGTGGCACCGACATAAAACATAGCCTATGTTGGAGCAAGGGTTGTCATGTCACCATCATTTTGACGCCATTATTTTTTAGATCGGTTTGTTATTTCCTTAGATTGTGTAGAAACCACCATTTAGAACGTTTTTTAGAACGCTTTTCGCGCATTTTCATCCCTATCAAATTTCGAATTGTTTAAAAACTGTTCTTAAAAATCCGTTATATTTAATAAGTAGCTAATGTTTCAAATTTCATATTTCTAGGCCCATCAATAACGAAAAAATCGCATTTTTAGAACGTTTTTTGCTCCTGCACCACCTTTCGGGTTGTGGCACCGACATAAAACATAGCCTATATGTTGGAGTAAGGGTTGTCACCGTCATTTTGACACCATTATTTCTTAAATCGGTTTGGTATTTCCTGAAATTGTGTAGAAACCACCATTTAGAACAATTTTTAGAACGCTTTTCGCGCATTTTCACCCCTTTCAAATTTCGAATTGTTTAAGAACTGTTCTTAGAAATCCTTTATATCTAATAAGTAGCTAATATTTCAAATTTCATATTTCTAGGCCCTTCAGTAATACATAAATCGCATTTTTAGAATGTTTTTTGCTCCTGCACCCCCTTTGGTGTAGTGGCACCGACATAAAACATAGCCTATCTTGGAGCAAGGGTTGTCACCATCATTTTAACACCAATATTTTTTAAATCGGTTTGGTATTTCCTGAGATTGTGTAGAAACTACCATTTAGAACGTTCGTTTTTAGAACGCTTTTTGTGCATTTTCACCCCTTTTAAATTTTGAATTGTTTAAGAACTGTTCTTAGACATCATTTATATCTTATAAGTAACTAATATTTCAAATTTCATATTTCTAGGCCCTTCAGTAACGCAAAAATCGCATTTTTAGAACGTTTTTGCTCTTGCGTTGAGAACGTATTGTCTCGTTTTTTGCTCCTGCACCCCTTTGGGGTAGTGACACCGACATAAAATATAGCCTATGTTCTAAGTTGGACTAACACCATCATTTTGATACCATTACTTTTGAAATCGGTTCGGTAGCTCCAGAGATTACCTCTAACAAACAAACAAACTTTACTTCTTTATAATATTAGTATAGATTTAACAGAGTTTTGTTGCGTGGGAAGTTGATTTCCACTTGATGACCATCATCACCTTGTAATCTTTTTATAACAAAAAATCAGTTTTAAATAGAAACACTCTGACGTCATTTTCTGAAAAATGACTATTAAAGGTTAAGGAAAGGAAAAGTTATTCCATAGTATCTGAAATTTTATGATATTATGGACGAATGTGACCTTAACCTCAGAATAGTCTTAAGAATAAAAAATATGTATATTTCTTTTTTACTTTCTTCTATCTTGACAAGAAGAAAGTATTGGTTTCATGAAAATTTTCGAATTCCAGTTTTCAACGGATTTATACGTTTTATGGGTCAGAGATTTCAAAAAACATGTTTTTACAAAATGTCTGTCTGTGAGTCTGTCTGTCTGTATGTATGTGACACAAATTTTGTGGGCGCTCTATCTCAAGAACTAATGCACGGAATTTAATAAAAATTTATATTCAGGTAGTCCCTGATATAAATTGGTGCTGATTAGTTTTTGGTGTAAATCGCCCTGCAGGTGGCACTGCTATGTAGCATTTTTCAGGATTTCCGCAAAAGCTCTATCTCAACTAATGCACGGATTTTTATAAAACTTCAGATTCCGTTAATCCTTGATATGAATTGGTGCTGGTAACGTTTTGGTGCAAATTGTCCAACAGATGGCGCTGCTATGCTGCATTTTGAAGCATTTACACGATTTTCGTAATAGCTCAATCTCAAGAAATAATGCACGGATTTTCATCAAACTTCAGATTCAGTAAGAGCTTGACATGAATTGACGTTTTGCCTCTTGTGGTGTAAATCGCTCAACAGGTGGCGCTGCTATGCTGCATTTTTGGAGATTTCCGCAATAGCTCTATCTCAAGAACTAATACTTGGGTTTTCAACAAACTTCAGATTCAGGTATACCTGGATATGAATTAGTGCTGTTTATGTTTTGGTGTAAATCGCTCAACAGGTGGCGCTGCTATGCAGCATTTTTCACGATTTCCACAATAGCTCAATGTCCAGAACTAATGCACGGATTTTCATCAAACTTCAGATTCAGTTAGTCCTTGTCATGAAATGATGTTTTGTACCTTTTCGTGTAAATCGCTCAACAGGTGGCGCTGCTGTGCTGCCTTTTTGTGATTTCCCACCGATTTTCATCAAACTTCAGATTCCGGTATACCTTATTATGAATTAGTGCTGTTTGTGTTTTGGTGCAAATCGCTCAACAGGTGGCGCTGCTATGCTGAATTTTTCGGAATTTCCCCTACAGCTCTATCTCATAACTAATGCACGAATTTTCATCAAACTTCGAATTCAGGTATACTTTGATACGAATTGGTTCTAAATTGATGTAATTTCTTATACTATTTAAATGATTTAATTGACGTGAATTATATAGAAGAAAGTTTTGTGATGGCCACAACATACTAGTTTTATATAAATGTAAGGTGATTGAAGAAATATCATGCTTTATGAAAAATGCACAGTGGACAAAATAAATTAATAATTATTTTATATTGGGATGCACCGAATATTCGGTTTGGCCGAATATCAAACTATTCGGTATGCCGAATATTCGGTTTGGTCGAATAGCAAACCATTTGGCATGCCGAATATCGAAATATTCGGTCGAACCGAATATTCAAAAAAACTTTTAAAGCAAATTTTTAAAAACCTTATACAACTTCTACGTTTAACAGTCAACTTATAAAGATATAAAGGATAATTAAAAACAGAATCATATTTAAATAAAAGAGAATGTTTTTACATTATTTATTTGCTATTTGTTAAGTATTATTTAAGAAAATTAACCAATCACGAGGATTTTCATAGGAATTAATTATGTACAAATGTAAGTTCTGAACATTGTCCAGTAAATATTCTGCTTCTTGCTAAGATTTTAGGAACAACGTTTACAATCTCTGAAAATGATTACCCACTCCAGACTAGTGATGGGCGATTCTCGAGAATTCGACAATCGAGAAAAATCGTCATCGTAAAAAATCACAATCGATACAGCCATTGATTAATTCCTGGAATCTACAATCGAGATGTTTTACAATCGATTATAACGAGAAAAGCTAAAAACAGTTATTGAAAAACTTAGCTATTATTCTGGCCGACAATTTCATAGTAGTGATAGGGCTTAGTGACGGGCTATTCTCGAAAATTTACCAATCGAAAAAAATCGTTATCGTAAAATACACAATCGATACAGTCATCGATTACTTTCGAGAATCTACAAAGGAGATGTTCTAGAATCGATTATTGAAATCATTGTTTTTACATATATATAAGGCAGATTTTATTAAATATAGGGTAACTGAAAACAGATGGAATAAAAAAACAACAAACCAAAGGGAGGCTATAAAGGAGCCATAAGACTGGAAAGGTCTTGTAAGGGTGCCCCCTGGTTGAAAAAAGCTGAAAAAACGCGAGTAGCTATGAAGTGGTAAGGGGAGTTTAAATATCAAAAATTAGAATTTTTCGGCAATTAGCACCAAAATGGCCAAAGAAATAAGAATCAAAAGCACCGGTTAGTGGCAAAAACATGAACTAAAGGTTGATAAAAGGATTGGATCTTTTACCTATTTTTAGAAACTCTTCAACTGGAATACATTAAACGAACCCCCGCGGGGAGCAAAGTAGGGGGAGGGGCAAGAAAAGTGCATAATATGAATAAGTGGTCATAGGACTTTCCAACGATATGTCACATGAAGGGTTCGGCTAAATTTAGAAAAGTTCCCCCGCGCGGGGGCAAAGTAAGGGAAGGGGCGCGGGCGATATATAAAATGAAATAGTAGTCACAGAGCTTTCCAATGATATATCACATGAGGGGTGTCAGCAAAAGATAGAAAAGAGTCCCAACTCCCAGGATTCCAATTATCGTGTCCCCCGAAATATACCCCGCCCATCCTTCTCTTTGAAATTTTCATATATTAAAAATTATTTATCGGAGGGCTCCGTAAAAAAAACCCATCTAAAATGTTTAAAAACGCTACGATTTCAAAAAAGTTCGAAAAGTGCCTCTCTCAGGGCGCCAAACTAGGGAGGGAAGAAGAAAGGTTCATAATATGAAAGAGTAACTTTCCGATAATAACCGAAAACTTTCCGATGATATATCAGATGACTGGTCCAAAAAAAGTTTGAAATCTACCCCTCCCACGTGGGTTCCCTCTTTTATCCCAGAATATACCCGGAAATCACGCAGCCCCACTTTTAAAATTTTATATTTAATAAATAATATTTATCGGAGAGCTCCATTAAAAAACCTCATTTAATGATATTTATTGAAGAAATCTCTACAAATAAAAAAAAAATCACCCCGCACCGCTCCCTCCCCCCACGCCCCTTCCGGAATTCAACTCTGGGAGGAGAAAGGTTCATAATATGAAAGAGTGGTGAAAGGACTTTCCGATGATATGTCAAGGAGAGGTTTGGTAAAAGTTTGAAAATTACCCGCGCCCCCCAGAATTCACTCACCTTCCTCTTTGAACTTTTTATATTTAATAAATAGTATTTATCTGAATCTCCAGGTATGGGGCAGCTTGGCAGAGCTAAAATAAGAGAAACATTGAAAATTCGGGGCAAAATGACACTAAATTTAACAGTAAAGTCTGAAACTAGGACTATACAGAACTGAATACATAAACCACTATGCTTCATAACCCACATCGGTTAATGGGAATAAAAAGATAAGTGACAGTTAAACTGATGGCATTGAGCTCACAGGTTATTCACACTAATTGTATATTATACTCTTATTTCAAAGAATAATGTCCCTCAAAAAATAAATGAAGGGAAATATCCCCCGTTCGCCCCTTTTATACTTAACCAATGAACCTCCAAATCTAATCAGGGAAACTCCTTAACTATAATAAATCAGTATATCAAATCTGAAGCAAATCAGATAATTCTGCATGAAAAAAAGAAACATATCGCTAAATTAAGGGTGGTCTAACCCCTTTAACCCTTTTATACTTAACTAATGAACCTCCAAATCTAATCAGGAAAGCTCCTTATCAGAACGAACATAGAAAAAAAAATTAAAGTAAATTTAATAATTCTCCATGAAAATCCATTTATCTAAATTAAGGGGAGAGGACTTGCCCCCTTTCTGCCCTTGTATACTTAACCAATGAACCTCCAAATCTAATGAAGGAAGCGCCATATCGGAATAAATCGGTATATTAAATTTGAAGCAAATCGAATAATTCTGCATGAAAAACCCTTTTATCTAAATTAAGGGGGAGACTAGCCGCTCCCCTTTATACTTAACCCATAAACCTCCAAATCTAATCAAGGCAGCTTCTTAACATAATAAACCAGTATCCTAAATTTGGAGCAAATCGAATAATTCTGCATGAAAAACCCATATATCGAAATTAAGGTGGGGTCTACCCCCTTTCCCCCTTTTATACTTAACTAATGAACCTCCAAGTTTAATCAGGGAAGCTCCTTAACATAATAAACCGGTATACCAAATTTGGAACAAATCGAGTTATTCTGCATGAAAAACCCATTTATCTAAATTAAGTGGGGGACCAGCCCCTCTTTTCTCCCCCTTTATCCTTAACCAATGAACTTCCAAGTTTAATCAGGGAAGCTCCTTAACATAATAAACCGGTATACCAAATTTGGAGCAAATCGAATAATTCTGCATGAAAAGCCCATTTATCTAAATTAAGGGGAGACCAGCCCCCTTCTCCCCCTTTATACTTATCCCGTAAATCTCCAAATCTAATCAAGGCAACTTCTTAACATAATAAACCGGTATACCAAATTTGGAACAAATCGAATAATTCTGCATGAAAAGCCCATTTATCTAAATTAAGAGGGGGGGTCCAGCCCCCTTCTCCCCCTTTATACTTAACCCGTAAACCTCCAAATCTAATCAAGGCAACGTCTTAACATAATGAACCGGTATACCAAATTTGGAGCAAATCGAATAATTCTGCATGAAAAACCCATTTATCCAAATTAAGGAGGGGGTCTACCCCCCTTTCCCCCCTTCATACTTAACTAATGAACCTCCAAGTTTAATCAGGGAAGCTCCTTAACATAATAAACCGGCATACGAAATTTGGAGCAAAACGAATAATTCTGCATGAAAAACCTATTTATCTAAATTAAGAGGGGGGACCAGCCCCCCTTCTCTCCCTTTATCCTTAACCAATGAACCGTCAAAACTAATCAGCGGAACGCCTTATCAGAATGAACATAAAAAAAATTGAAGCAAATCGTACATTTTAATCAAGAGTTATCGCGTTACGTACATACATACGTACGTACGTACGTACATGCATACATACAGAACCGACGGGTACATTAGCTCTCAGGCATAGATAGCCTGTGAGCTAAAAAGAGATTGGATAAGCAGATGGACTCCTTTGAGAAATTATGACTTAAACCAGAAATGCGGTAAGTTTGACTCTGAAAGCTTCATTTCCATCTCGCATTTCGTCAAATCTCATCTCGATGATTTTTCCAGCATTTCGACGCTTCCAGATGGGAAGCTGCTCGATGGTTGGTTCTCTCGCGGTTTTAAACCTTTCGGGATGGGAAGTCTCTCGAGAGTTTCTATCGCCCTTTTCAACCTTTCCCGATGGGAAGCCTCTCGCTGGTTTTTCTCGTCCTTTTCGAAATCTCCCAATGAAAAGCCTTTCGAGGATTTCTCTCGTCCTCGGCAGAGAAGAAAAGAAAGAAAATTTATCGAGAGTACCAAGGTACGAGATAGAGAAAGAGGCATGACAATGAGCTGTGAAATGAAGCCCTAATTTTCAAAGTTTCTCTTATTTTAGCCCTACCAAGATGTCACATACCTGGAGCCCTCCGATAAAAATTATTTATTAAATATAAAAATTTCAAAGAGGAAGGTGGTTCGGGTGATGTCGAGGGAGGAGGACGTGAGAGTGAACTCATGCGGGGTGCAATTTTAAAAAAATTACCGAACCCTTCCTGTGGCATATAATCGAAAAGCCCTTTGACCACTCTTTCATACTATGAACCTTTCTTCGCCCAAAGGGGGATGGGGAAGGGGCGAACAAATTTTTAAAACCGTAGCCGATTTCTATAATAAATTTAAATATCACTTTAGATGTGAGTTTTTTATTCAGTCTTCTCGTAAATATTATTTATTGAACATAAAAATTTTAAAGTAGCTGCTGTGTGAATTCCAGGGCGAAAGAGTGGGCCCACGAGGGGAGGGAGGGGGAGCAATTTGCAAACTTTTTTTGGACCAGTCATGTGATATGTCATCGGTAAGCTCTCGGATGACGCTTTCATATTATGAGACTTTCTTCCTCCCCCCCCCTCAATTTGGCCCCCACTGCGAGGGTAGTTTTTTCCGTTTTTATCATTTTAGATCGGATTTTTTTATGGAGTCCTCTGCTAAATATTATTTATAATATATGAAATTTCAGGACACTTTTCCAAATTTTGCCAAGACTCCTCATGTGACATATCGTTGGAAAGGTTTGTGACTACTTATTGATGCTATGCACTTCCGGTGGCCGCCCCCCCCCCCGGAGGACACTTTTCCAAATTTAGTCAATACCCCTCTTGTGAGATATCGTTGAAAAGGTCTGTGACTAATTAATGTTATGCACTTCCGGTGACAGTCATCCCTGTACTCTCCCCCCCCCCCCGGGGACACTTTTTCAAATTTAGTCAAGACCCCTCGTGTGAGATATCGTTGGAAAGGTCTGTGGCTACTTATTGATGTTATGTACCTACGGTGTCCCCACCACCACTTTGCCCCCCCCCCCCGGGGGCACTTTTCCAAATTTAGCCAAGACCCCTCATGTGAGATATCGTTGGAAAGGTCTGTGACTATTTATTGATGTTATGCACCTCCGGTGACAGTCTCCCCCAATTTGCCCCTCCCGGGGGACACTTTTTCAAATTTAGCCAAGACCCCTCATGTGAGATATCGTTGGAAAGTCTGTGAATACTTATTGATGTTATACTCCTCCGGTGTCCATCCCTCCATTTTGCACCCACCGGGGGACACTTTTCCAAATTTAGCCAAGACCCCACATGTGAGATATCGTTGGAAAGGTCTGTGACTACTTATTGATGTAATACACCTCCGATGACCGCCCCCGCCCCCACTTTTCCACCACGGGGGTGTTTTTTTTAAATTTAGCCGAGACCCCTCATGTGATATATTGTTGGAAAGGCTTATGACCACTTACTCATGTTATCCACCTCCCGCACCCCTCCCCCCCTTTGCCCCCACGGGGAGGGCATTTTTATAAATTCAGATCCAGACTTCTCATGTGACATATGGTTGGAAAGGCCTAAAAACCTGTGACGACTTAATCATATTATGCAGCTGCTGTGCCCCTCCGCTCGCTTTGACCCCTCCCCCAAGAGATCTGGTCCGAGGTTCATTCGTTTCGATATTATATATTTACAAGATTTTGTAGTGCGTGCACACCACACCCGCCTGCTATCATATATCAGTGCTGTATATAGCGGGTAACCTGTTCGTGATTTCATATTACAAGATTACGTATAAATTAGGGGCCACGATTAAAGGAGGGGCCCGCTAGCAGTCGAAATCGCCTAGTCTTTATTAACATCGACCCATTCCAGTTCACCCGCAGACGATTCTTGATAAATGTATGACGTATATAATACATAATATATGATTTATAAAAGAAATTTGCAAACTGTAGTCATCGAAAAAAATTTATACACAATCGAAAAATATCGAGATGTCCATACAATCGAGAAAATCGAGAAAAACATCTCGTTATCGCCCATCACTACTCCAGACACCGATCTAGGATGTATTTAAAAACTTCCTTTCTTAATCAAAGGGAGAGGAACAGTTATTCTTGCTAAGTTGCCACCATATAAAATTTGAATAGATTGTATTATTTATTTACTTTTACTTTAGTCTCTTCCTGACAAACAAATAATATATGATCCTGTACAATTTTTCTTTCAATTTTTTCACAATTTCTCTTTCATTTTAAAATGTTTGTTTTAGATTTTAAGAAAATTTTATTCATTTGTTTTAATTCTCAGAAAAAGCCATGAAATTTAAAATTTTATTGATTAAAATTTTTTTTATAACTATCCTCTTCTTAACCCTAGATCTACCGGGAATTTTATTCAAGTTTTAATAAAACGTTCTACACCAGAATTTTTATTTAAAACTATTTAACTTATTTATTTACCTTATTTTTGTCTGGTTTATATACTTAGTTTATTTTAAAGAAATTTCTGGTTTGAATGAATATTTTGTATGTACCTGTCGGGTCCAATGGACCCGTCTGGTAGACGGAGGGTTAAATAACTCAAAGCAGATTTTTTTCAGCATAAAGTTTACTTGTAAAAAGCTTTTGTTTATTAGGATAAAAGTTTCTGTTTTAAATATTATGGAAAATTGTTTTAAAATTTAACATTTAAATGCCTTTAAACTTTGAAATATAAAAGTAATCGACAAGCCGAATATTTTGTATTCGGTCGAATAGTTACCATTCGGCAGACCGAATATTCGGTATTCGGCCTAGCAGTTACTATTCGGCTATCCGAATATTCGGTATTCGGCCAAAATCACTATTCGGTGCATCCCTAATTTTACAGTTGCACACACTCTGTGGTGCGCTACTAAATATACTGTATAAATAGTGTTTATTTTTTTCTGATAAATGTCACGATAAAAATACCATTGTTTAATCTGAAAATGAGACAGCACTGTTTTGTGCTAATTACTTTCATCTATAATCTCGATTTATTATACATTAATCACAAATGAATTTGCGTTATTGCAGCAACTATTTATGGAGAAAAGTTTATCACACAGTGTTCATAATATTTTAATTAATTTTGTATTAACATTTTGACATAAAACAAGTAATATAAAAATTTTGTTTTAAAAGTCAATTCCTACTTAGGTCATCAAAGAAAAATTTAATATAATCCCTTAAGCTAATATTAGTTTTTGTTGCATTAAAATATCTCAGTTTGTTGATTTTCTATAAGCAAGTAGGTTTACAATGGAACTGTATGGGAATGTGGCGAAATATTAGAGGTATCGCCAAGTTGGCGTCACTTTTGGCGACTCATTTGGTCGCCAAATTTGGCGATATATCGCCAATTTGACGACAAACTTGGCGGTATTTGGCGACAGAACAGGATCCCGCCTATGGTAACTCCTTATTAAAAATACTTTCATTGATTTTCAATAACCAATGGCCGCCATTTTGTTTCCCATTCAAAACTAAAATTAATTAATTTAATTAATTAATTAATATTGGAAAAAAAACTGTATTAACATCAATTGTCATCCAGTACAAGTTTTAAAAAATTTATTTCAACTTGATAGGATGAATAATGAGTATTTTATTAACGATTGAAAATTTGAACGAGATATATAAATATATATATAAATAAATATAGGGAGAGTGTGAACGAAAATATAGCGTTTTTATGCTAAAACTCACCTCCTATTAGTTACGGTCCTTTTTGAACTCAAGACAGAATAGAGAATAACAAAAACTTTGAATTTGTTGCTGCTTACCCTTTTAATTTTGCTCTATTTATTTATTTATTTATTTATTTATTTTTATTTTTTTTTTTTTTTTTGTCACATTTCTACTGCTTATAGGATTGCACGAAAAGTTTTAAAAAGCTTCAAGGTTTTTCTTTATGTTAATTAAATTATGACAAAAATATTTATACATGAAAAAATATTAGAAGTTAATCAGGGCCCGACATAGGCTATGGAGGGCCCCGTGTCAAGCATCATTCTGGGGGCTCCCTTCTATCTTATGTATAGAATTTTTTTGTGAATAATCTGGAAGTGTCTAGTAAGTACTAAACTTCATACATATTGTATGTATGCATGAATTTTGTAACCAGTACTGCTCACACCTGTATACAGGGTATCACAAAAAGGGGGTCACAACTTTAAGGAAAAATACTAGTAGGATAATAGTAGAAAAAAAATGATAGATTGGTTGACAGGAGTCTTTGCAAACTTTTACTTTGCTTATCTACGTACGTTATAAGATGTCTAAAAGAGAATACCCAAATTGGTCACAATTAATGGTTTCAACTTGCTATGTTACGAGGAAAACGTTAATAAAGAATTGCTTTTGAAAACAATAGAATACCAAGTTAATAAAATTTTAACCATTAGTTTTCTAATAATATGGTCTGTTTTTTTGCATGGGTGGAGCGGGTACTGGAAGCAGAGAGGGGATGGGGGACCACACTCCCTTCCTAAATGTTTGAAAATATATGAATTTTGGTCGCTTTTGGCTAATTATAATCATTTGGCACCTTTCTACGAAAATCCTGATCACTGTCATGGGGATCCCCTAAAAAGGGGACCCGGGGCAGCTGCTCCGCATGCCCCTACATAAGTCGGGCCCTGAAGTTAATTATCGGGGGATTTCGGATTCAAAACCCTCCCAAAGCATTTGAAAACTGATAAGAGGCCTATCAAGCCCCGTGTGCTAAGACGTGTAAAAACCAAAGTAAAGAGAAAAATAAACAGCATTATTTTTCTACCATTAAGCAAACATCACATAAAAAAAGAAAAAGAAAAAAGTTTGCTAGCGGACTCACGCGTCACGCCCAGCATCCATACTTATAATAGCCCCATCAAGGCTAATATTTGTTAATATTTCATAAAAATATAGGCTTGTCCCTCCGAAAAAAAAAAATAAATAAAAAATAAAATAAAATAAAATAAAATAAATGCCTCTTGCACTAGGATTTAAAAATGACGCGGACATGAGCATTTTCATAAAATAATGTCATGTTTGAATTAAAAAAAAATGTTTTTTACACCTTTAATTAGTCGTTAAACTTATCGCTAGACCTTTGCAACATATGAATTATGTTAGGTACGCCACACACCAGGGAGACATGCAGCAAAAAAGCGTGACGCATGCGACAATTTCACCCTGTTAACAAAGAAAAAACCGGTTTGAACAGCAGGATTCACCTCCTGTCTCGAGTAGCGGATAGGGACAATGTTAAAACTTCGACTGCATAACGATAGGGGGGAAAAAACCCCAAAAATCCCTAACCGGTTTCGGCACGTTGTTTTGATGTTTTGTTGGTGTTGATGTACGTTTGTACTCGGTACTTGTCCACGTGCTTTATATTTTATTGTGTGTTTATATTTTATTTTTCTCATACTTTTATTTCTATTATTGTTATTATTATAACTTAAGATATCAATACATAAAGATCATGAATTATAATTATTAATATTCTAATGTTAAAAATATTATGAGATGCTCTCATTATAAATTTGCTATAAAATAGGACCTGAGATAATCATAAAATTAAAATATGTTTAGTTCAATGTATTAATTTAAAAAGAAATTACTCTGCCCTCTCAATTTGGATTTTTATCATATATACACAACGTAACATTTAATATTAAAAACAAAAAGAAAACAGATCATAATAGCTTTTAAACCTTTCTAAGGTGGTAATAATAATAATAATAAATAAATAAATAAAAAAACTGAAGCCACGTTGGCGTACTATATATAATATTTACATCTACATAATGATACTCAGGGAACATGTATTAAATTATGTCTATTTTAATTATAGAAGTATATGTTAGATAAATCATAGTTATTATTTACTAAAGCCTTGACTGACAGAAATCAAAAGATTTAGCTTAAGATAAGAAATAATAATTTTTATTTATCCCTTGGAGACTAATTTGTTATAGCCTTAACCGTTTCCGGCACGGGCAATTTTTGTTGCAAAATGAGGAAATGATTGACTGACACCGGAATTTTAAAACGACTTTTTCAAAAATTAAAAACATGCTACTTTAACTATTCATTGTAAAAGCAAAATTTTACTAAAATATTCTTGGTGCCGTTCGTAAATTTGGAATTAAAATTAGGTATCCCGACCCGGGCACAGTGTGCGGAAAGGGTTAGAGCAGTTGAAACGCTATATACATATCCAGGGTTCCTACACAATTCTGGTAAAAAAAATTCCCTGACTTTATTCAAAAATTTCCCTGACCTTTCTCAGTAAAAATTCGGCTTATATATTATTGTAAAACCCTCCACAATGTACTTTAATCTAGATAAATGCTAGAAAAAAGTTATATGTATGAATTTCCAATTTTTTAATTATTTTTTATATTATTATATAGTTCGCATAAATTTTATATAAAAACTTTAGATTGGATGAATAATTAATCAAGATTTTTTCATTTACGATGATAATAAAAATTCTGATGGAAGTAGTGTATCGAAAATTCCCTGACCTTTTAAAATATTTAAAAAATTTCCTGACATTTCCCTAATTTTTTGCCCAAATTTTTGAATTCCCTGACTTTTCCCTGACCCGTAGAAACCCTGATATCCTTATCAATTTATTTATATGTAATGAGTTAAGTATTAAATAGCATTATTATGGCATAAAAGATGCTTTTAAATTTTAAAAGTAAAAGGTTGTAGATATTTGTTTACTTATTTATATACTTCTACAATGTTGGAAAAATTATGTTATAAAGATTTTGTTTTTAATATTATTTTCAAATATTTTGGACAGGTGACTCCAGAAGTAATGCAAAAGTTTGTTTTTCATTTGCTTTAAACCAGGTTTAAAGAAATCCCTACGAGATTTCCTTATCCCTTCTTCTATAACGCAGGCGTTTTTTTAACATTGTTGCATTAAGGGTCCTGTCCCTGCCGGCGAAGACACTCACGAGCTAATGCTAATCCTATGGGGAGGGATTTTTCTAATATTTCGTTTGCATTTCGACATTTTTAAATAATTTTTTTTTTGCATTGGATAGCCGAGGTCCGTCTCTACAGCGCACCTTGGTTACTTTTTCGATTTTGGTCGCAGATATTTTTAATAAAGTTACTTTCATTTCCAAAACCGGTTCTGAAAATGAAAGTGTCATTCTAAAAAATATCTGCAACCAAGATCGAAAAAGTAACCAAGGTGCGCTGTAGAGACGGACCTCGGCTATCCAATGCAAAAAAAAATTATTTAAAAATGTCGAAATGCAAACGAGATATTAGAAAAATCCCTCCCCATACGATTAGCACTAGCTCGTGAGTGTCTTCGCCGGCAGGGACAGGACCCTTAAGTTGTCCCCATCCGCTACTCCTGTCTCGCAATTATTGTCGCATGTCTCTCTGGTGTGTGGCGCGCCATAAACATGAGAACTTGTGTTAAAAATTATCGTACACTACACTACACTATGTTTTGATTTTTTTCAATGCAATTTAACTATACTTTAAAAAGTCATTTTAATACTGTTTAACAAGTGTCACATAAAAAGTTAAGTTAACAGTTATTAATTAAAGAAGTGTAGGTTTTAAATGTAAGACAATGAAGTATCCGCTCTACATATTACTACTAGTTATTATATATAATGCAAAAATTCTTTAAGTAATAGAATGAAAAAATGACACATAAAATAAGCAAAATTTCAAGAAATGATATGACCAATTTCTGAGAGAAAATACAATAATTGCAGAAAATTAATATACAATATTAATAACTTACAGTTGCTGTAAAATTAACTCTTTGTGTGCAGTGCAATTAGTTTTGTAGTTAAAGAATACACGTTAAACGTTCACTGTAATCATTTAAAATACTGTATCAATTTACAGATATACTTTTTAGGATTACAGAAGAACTTGCTAATAAAAAACATACATAACTCGCCACGTGCCGATTTCCCGCCTTTTTGAACTTCCTTGGCTAAAAAAGTATTAGTCTGTGCTGCCATCTATTAGCGATTTGAGAAAATGTTAACATTTCATTCCAAACAGTTGGTAATTTAGAAACCAAGATCCCTTACCTTGTTACTTATTATAGTATTTTCATGATAAAGTGCTCTAGGTAGAGGGTCTATTATGCGGATGACTCTGGAGACTTCCCACTCAATATATAAACATACATACACGCATGCCACTTGTCACATAACCATCTTTTCAAATGATCCAACCTTCATGTTCTATTCCTTCTACAAGCAGGGCCATCGCGAAGACTTTTTATTGGTGGGTGAGGGAACCTTAAATTGCCAACTCAAATTTCAGAATTTGCCAACTAGTTTTAAAATTTTGCCAAGTTACCACAATTAGAAAATGTAATACAGTTCTTATTTGTGAAAAGTTTAATAATATTCCCAATTAGATTTGTAATTTTTGCCAAATCTATCAGAAATAGAAAGTATATTATAGTTTTTAATAAAGTTTTACAAAAATTCACCAATTAAGTTTGTAAATTTGCCAAGTATAATAACATTCACGAACGTTTTGGGGGGGGGGGGGGGGGGCTCCCCCTCATCCCTCCCCCCCTTAGCGAGGCCCCTGTCTACAAGACAACGTCCTTCTTGCAAAAGCAAGAAATCTTTAATAATATATAAAGCAAATGATAATCTGGAATTAAAAAAAATATAAGAAATGTAAACAAAGCGAAATTGTTGTTATATTAGGTAATTTTGAATTGTTCCAGATGAAACAATTCCAATCATAGGCGTAGCGTCGGGGGGGCACGTGCCCCCCCCCCCCAAACTTCTGTACCTCGGGCGCCAGAAAAAAAAGCTTAGGGGGCGCCAAATGATTTTTTTTTTTTTTTTTTTGTCTTTACATACAAAAATGTAGAATGCATACATATCGAATTCGCCATAAAAATGTTTCTCAGCCGGAAAGTCCAAAAGGAAAACTGAATCAAATGCATTAAAATTTACAAATATATAAAAATATTCATCTATAACAGAAGACTGCAAATGAATTAGAAAAAAGAACTGTTCTCCAATTCCAAATGTATCATGGTTACGCCTTCTATCATTTAAATCCCTTCCTGTGTCAGGAGAATCACTAACATTTTAAAAGGTCAGTCTCCACCCCTGTCTTCTGCGTGAAACTGACTCTCACCGATAATTGCCAAACGCCAACTGATTTCCCTGGGGGAGGGGGGGGGGTGCAGAGGGGGCATTTGCCCAGGACGCCAGAACGAAAGGCGAAGGGGGCGCCAAATGAAGATTATGTTTGACTTTTCTGATGAAAAGATTCCATGAAGGCTGTTCTATATTTTTTTTATCTCTCTCCCTGAGCCGCATTGAACTTTCTTTTTTCCCGCCTTGCTAGGGGCGAAGTCGAGCGACTGTCCGGGACAATAAAAACAAACAAGAGAAGGAGTCAGGGCCGAAACTAAGGGGGGAGAGGGGTATGTGCCCTGGGTGCCACGCGAAGGGGGCGCCAGATGAAAATTTGGTTTGCCGTTTTATGCAATATGTGCGAATTGTGAAATTTGTGTATAAAATATTTTCTAGCCGAAAAATCTAAAAGAAAAGCTGAGTAAACTGCATTAAAATTGTGAAATAGATAAAAAAGATTTGTCTACAATATACAAGACAGCAAATGAATAACCCCATTCTTTTTTTTTTTTAATTACTTTTTTTACATGCATATCACCATATCTGAACTTAGAGATGGTGAGGTCAGGTGACTGGCTGGGACAATAATAACCAAGTGGTCGAAATTTCACAAAATAAAAAGTAAAAACTTAATCATTTTGTTGTTGTTGTTGTTTTGAGTCACAGATAAATTTGAAAATTAGCATTAGGTTCAGGAAAGTATCTAGGCATATCAATCTATAAATTAGAAGAGTGGTATAAGTGATAATTCCACAAAACTGGTGTAGATAGTAGAGGAAGATATTTTACAATACTGGAATTCATTTTTATGCCTACAGTAAATCGTGGTTTTTTAGTTCCTAAAACGATGTGAGTCATATCACTATGAGATTAAAGTTGCCTCAATTGTAATAATTTGTAATGCTGCAACAACAAGTAAAATCTGGAAAAATGAAATGTGTCTATAATAAAATGTTGTCTTAAATGTAAAAAACTACATGGTTCCAACAGAAAGAATACCAACATTTATACCTGCTAAGACGGAAACCTGTATAAAGCGGAATTCTTTCAGATTCCTTTCGATTTTTTCCCCAGGTTTTAGTGAATAAATATTTGACAAAGCTGGTTATATATTTCAATATTACGTATTTTGTTGTTACGTATTTTACTGTTACGCATTTAAAATTTTAAAATAAGTCCGCTACTAGAAACTTTCGTAAATTTCTCTTTGTAAATTTACTTTGCGGAGGAAGTGTGGGGGGGGGGGCACCAAAATCCATGTTGCCCCAGGTGAAAATATAGCTAGTTTTGGCCCTGGAAGGAGTGCACAAAGTAATGCTTTAGTAGCACCATTTAAAAGAAAAAAAAAGAGTATAGCATTTGCAGCGGTACAGTAAAAAATCTCGCACAGGGCGCCATAGCTAATAAAGTCGTCCTTGCCTTTATCCATCAAAATGATTTTTTCTCTTCTTTTTGCCATTTCTAGGCGTTTTGCCACCCTAGCGGAAAGTGAAAAATGCCGCTCTGTTCCTTTTGGTGCAATTAATTTTTGCATTACTTTTGGGGCAATTGTTTTTTGCAACCAACTAGATCCAGTCTTAGAGAGACGAGGCGAGCTTGGGCGGCTGCGCGTGATAAACAAAACAGCAGCCGCCCCTGCTTTTATCTTACTAAATTACATTTCTCGTCCTTTTGCCATTTCTGGGTAGGTGACAACTGAAAAATGTCGCCCATGCCTTTTACTAAAATTACTTTTTTTATATCCAGATCCGCCCTCAAAGGGCGCGAGGTCGGGCAACTGTCAACGGCTGAAGACTAAGGGTTAAAATATATGCAAAATAGAATATTAACTCCCTTTTTAAATGTTTTTTAAAGAATATAGCCCAAGCCGAAACTAAGGGGGTGCAGATAGGGCATGTGCCCCAGATGCCAGAACAAAGGCGGAAGGGCGCCAAATGAAGATTATCGGTTGTCGTTTCATACAAAAATGTATATATATATATATATGAAATACAAAGAAACCCGCAAGCTAATTTTAAACCTATGGGTGCGTTCTTTTCAAATTTCTCGCTTGCATTTTAATATTTTAAAAGGATTTTTTTTTTCCTTAGGATAGTTTAGATTGATCTTTAGCATTGCTATACATTTAGGTTTGTACAACCGGTACTGAAAGTGAAAGTAACTTTATAAAAATAATCTGCAAGCAAAATCGAAAAGTAAACACTAACAACCCGGTTAGAATTTAACCTCAGCTTTTCTAAGGAAAAAAAAAATTAAAACTATTAATATGCAAGCGAGACAATTTAAAAAGAACGCTCCCATACGTTTAGAATTAGCGATTCAGTTTCTTCGCGTAACTAGTGTAGGCTCTTAACGCTCAGGCTAATGTTAATCCTATGGGAGCGTTGTTTACATATTTTCTGCTCTAATTTTAATTATTAAATGATTTTTATTTTTTATGATTGTTATTTATTTATTTATTTTTGCATAGGGTACCTGAGGTCGATAACTTTTATTGTGCGTGAGGAGATGGGGGTAGGGGGGCACCAAAATCCATGTTTTCCCCGGGCGCAAAAAAGGCTAGTTTTGGCCCTGAACGTACGATTGATATAAGATATACTCAGGGCCATCGCTTCAGACGTTTTGTTGGTGGGAGTGGACCTTAAATTGTCAAGTCAAATTTCAGTATTTGCCAACTCATTGAGAAGTCAAAATAAATAGTTCTTGACATTTGCCAACCAGTTTTATAATGTTACCAAGTTACCACAATTAGAAAATGTAATATAGTTCTTATTTGTAAAAAGCTTAATAATATTCCCAATTATATTTGTATCTTTTGTCAAATCTATCAGAAATAGAAAGTGTTTTATAGTTTTAAATTTTTAAACAAATTTGCCAACTAAGTTTGTAAATTTGCCAAGTGTAACATCATCCGCAAACGTTTGGAGAGGGGCTCCCCCCCCCCCCCACTCCCTTTGCGAGGGCCCTGGTTGTACTTATTGTGCAAATTATTAAAAACATTGATTAGTCACAGTTTTAAAAGAATATGTGATTGTGTATTATACATGGGATTTTCAAATAAATTAATATGAAATTTATCTTCACATATTTTAGGATTGTGATTTATTGGGACTTTTACAAAAACGTTAAATGGCAGTGTTTTTAATTTTTTTAACCGTTTGGAAAAATGGTTATTGCTCTCGTCAGGGTAGGAAATCAAAAGCATATCTGAAGGTTTTTATTGGTTTAATCCGCATTTTATTCGTTTTCTCATTGGTCTATAGAGTAATCTGTATTTCCCTTTACTTTCAACAGAGATGGATACCCTCTGTTGCCACTATGACAAAAAAGTAATAAAAACTACAAAAAAAATTAATAACTCAGAAACAAATTGAGATACAGCTTTCAAATAAATTGCATTTAAAAATACATTTTTTTCTCTATCCGACGGTGTAAAAAGTAATATTGCCGGATGTTTAGAAGTTTAAGAATGAAATTTCATTTAAAATTGGTGTCAAATTTCTTGGAAATCTGACGATGGAAAAGCCTTTTCCCGAACAGCCAATGAAATGCTTAAATAATACATAAGTTTCAGGTGAATAATACGTACGAGTCGCAGGCGATTTTTGTCGCTTGGAATTTTTACGTGTAATAACGCTATTAATGTTTAATTCATGGCGTACGTAATGTATGATGAACTCCGTGCGTTTTTTTATGTCTTAAATTTTAGTCTTTGAAAAAATCATTTTCCAAATGGTCGTTGTAATTTGTTAATTTGCTTTTTTTTTTCCTTTTTTTTTTTTTCCTTTTTAAGATGCAATCAAATTTAAACTTCTTTAGTATGTAGCATTTCACCCACTCTCTCTCTTCCCCCAAAACAAAAACGCTTTAGTTCTCATCAATATGGTGAAGACCAATCACTAATATTTGGTCAGTAGTTATAAGTTGATCGGTAGAAGAAAAAAATTTCCTAACTGCAAAGCTATATACTACTTTTTATAGTGTCCAGTCACCCACACAGTTTAATTGCAGTGAGTAACATGGTCACACAAAGAACTTCTTTTGACCTCTGAGCTCGTGTTTCTATCTTGTGCGAAGTGAGATAGTAGGAGCGTCTCTCTACCTAACAATCTACCTAATCAATTCATCAAACAGTCGCGAATTTTGCCAGTCGGTAGTGAAAAATAGCGCAGATATCAACAATTGGCCGTAGAAAAAAAGCTTTCCATCGGTGGTAAAAAAAACTTGTAAATTTCGCCTAAGGATTATGGAAGAAAATCGAAAATTTTGTCAAACTGTCGTGGACAGAAAAAAAAATTACCCGCGAATTTAATCAAAAATTGATCAAAAAATCAAGAACTTCCTCAGTCGGTCGACAAAAGAAAAGGCGAATTTCGACAAAAGATCATAGAAAAGAATCGCGAATTTCGTCAAAAAATCTCTGAAACAAATACCGAATATTAATTTCGTCAGTCGGTCACAGACAAATCCACGAAATTTGGCAAAGGATAGTGTATAAAGAAAATCGTGAATTCTATGAAACGATCCGAAAAATACGAATTTTGGTAATTCATCGGGGGAAAAATCGCAAATCTGCTCAAAGGACCATGGAAAAATATTTTGAATTTTATCAAAGGTTTCGGAAACAAATGGTAATTTTCGTCAAAAGAATGCACAAAATATTACGAATTTCGTCTAACGATCAAGAAAAAAAAATTGTAAATTTCGTCAAATGGTCGCGGGCAAACACAGGCGGCAGGGGTGATTCTGAGTAAAAAAAAAAAAAAAAAATCTGAAATTCACAGCAAATTTTCTGAAAGGTTACAGCAGAGGAAGGAAAGAGGGGAAATCTCCTCCCGCCCCAATTATGTGTTCTTTCCGAGGTCCTTTGGCAAAATTCGCCTTTTTTCCGCGATCCCTTGGTGAAATTCGCGTTTTCCGAGATCCTTTAACAGAATTCGCGTTTTTCCACGATCCTTTGGCGAAATTCGTGTTTTTCCGCGTTCCTTTGATGAAATTTGTGTTTTTTGCGATTCCTTGGTGAAATTTGTGTTTTTTTTTTCGCGATCTCTAGACGAAGTTTGCGTTTTTTCGCGATTCCTTGAAGAAATTCACGTTTTTTCCGCGATTCTTTGGCGAAATTCGTTTTTCTGCGATTCTTTGAAGATTTGCCTAAATTCACGATATTTTTATGCCCGAATTTTCGGACAGATGGCCGATTTTTTACAATTTTTGGAACCGAATGCCTTAAACTTTCGGAAAATTCAGAACAGAATCACCCCTGAAAAGGTGCGAATTTGGTCAAATGAGCGCGTAAAAAATCGAGAATTTAAACAAATGATTGCGTGAAAAATCAAGAATTTCGTAAGTCGGTTTTGAAAAAAATCACGAATTTCGACAAACTATTGCGGAAAAGAATCGCGAATTTCATCAAATGATATCTGAAACAAACAGCGAATACCATCAATCTGTCGCGGAAAAAATATGTACCGCCAATTTCGACAAATGGTGGCGGAAAAAAAATTCCCCAATCTGTCGCAGAAAAATTCGAGAATTTTGCCAAAGGATCGCGGAAAAAAAATCGTGAGTTCCGTGAAACGCTCGCCGGAAACAAAAACGCGAAATTTGGCAAAGGATCACGGGGGAAAAAAATGTGAGTTCCACGAAACAATCGCCCACAAAAAAATCAGGAAATTTGCAATAGGTCATAGGAAAAATTGCGAAATCTCCTTCAACGATCGTAGCAAAAGATGGCGAAAAGAAATAACTATTTTTGTCAATCGCGGGGATAATCGCCCCCTAATTGGGGAAAAAATCGCTAATTTTGCAATTCGTCTCGGAAAAAATTGCAAATCTCCTCAAACAACCGTAAAAAAATCTTGAAATTTACCAAAGGTCGCGGAAACAAATGGCGATTTTCGTCAGTCGGTCGCGGAAAAATCATCGCAAATTTCGTCAAAAGAATGGACAAAATATTACGAATTTCGTCTAACGATCAAGAAAAAGAAATTCCAAATTTCGTCAAATGGTCGCGGACAAAAAAACGTAAGTTTGGTTTTTAAAAAAAATTGAGAATTTAACCAAATGATTGCGGAAAAAATCACGAATTTTGTAATTCGGTCGTGAAAAGAAAATCACGAATTTTGATAAACGATCTGGAAAAGAATCGGAAATTTCGTCGAAAGATCTCTGAAGCAAATAGTAACTACCATTAATCAGTCTCGAAAAATACTATCTCAAATTTCGACAAATGATGGCAAAAAAAAAAAAAAAAAAAAAAAAAAGAAAAAAAGAAAGAAAGAAAGAAATTCGTCAATCTGTCGTAGAAAAATTTATGAAATTTGGCAAAGGATCTCGGAAAAAAATCGCAAAATCTCCTTCAACGATAGTATAAAGAGATCTCAGAAAGAAAGAGGTATTTTTGTCAATCGATTGGAGGGAAAATCGCGAATTTTGGAATTCGTCGCCGAAAAATTCGCGAATGTCCTCAAAAACCGTTGAAAAAGTGCGTTTGGGAAGACGACTTTACAAGCGCTTTGAAGAAAGAGGTCGAATATTTTCAGCAAAAATAGTCGCTTAAATCCGAAAAAAAGTCTCCAGTTTTCTTGAAATAGTCGCTTTTTAATGGTTTTCGGCCTAAAATAGTCGGCATAGCCACCGGATGCTTAAAATTCACTTTCAGTAGCATTTTAGTAGCAAGTGCAGCCCTGCAGTTGTATGTTAAGAAAAATCGGAATTTTAAGAGAAATTGAGTCGGGCCGGACCGGGCCTGATTTAATTGACTTTTCCACAGGCCGGGCTTGTTTTTACTGATTTCTGTACGAGCCAGGCTTGGCCATAAACTGTGAAAATATAAACGGGCCGGGCTCGGGTGGAAGTTTTAATTTTTACGCCGAGTTGGGTCGAGCCTTGAAATTGCGGTCCGTGCAGACCTCTAGTGTGCCTCCCCAGGGCCTTGCAAAGAGGGTGCTAAAGGAGCGGTCGGTCGCCCCGGGCGCAAAAGTTATGCTGCGAACCACGGTTTTATTCTTTTTTTGGCCGCCGATCATTTTCGGGGAATTTCATTTTCTCTCTTGATCATTTTTTTTCCTGTCGCAAAACATCATGAACTCTCTAACAAATAAGTGCAATTTTCACTTATGTTATTTAGTTATTCTGAATTCGTAAATTAAAATTAAACCTTTTAAAATTCCAAAATAAACGCGAAATATTTATTCAATAGAATTTATTTATGTTTCTGCACTTTATCAATTTTATTACACCCACCACAAAGTTTTTTTTTTTTTTTTTTTTTTTTTTTTTTGGGGGGGGGGGGGGCGCAAAAGTGAAAATTCGCTCGGGGCGCAGTTTCATGGCCTTGGTGCCCCCCCCCCCCCCCAAATTTCTTGTCACGCTACGCCTATGATTCCAATCATGATCTTTCTTTTTGAAATGAAATATTTTTGTTTTATTTAGTGCTGCCATCTTTGAAGAAGTCATCGAAACAATCTATGCAATTTAATATTAGTCAAAAAATCAGCATTTGAATTATTATTATTTATTAGTTAGTTTATAATTAACCAATTATTGATTTTATATAAATAATTATATTTTGTATTAATCAATTAGTATTTTTATAATTGTAAACTATTTTATTTTATAAATAAATTGCTAAAAAGCATCATAAATAGAAAGTTTGAGACAGTTTTCCAGGATACAACAGATAAAAATAAGGAAATTACAATTACATTTTAAAGATATGCGATCAATAACAATAGTCTAAACCACCTTCTTAAAACTCAAAGATATTCTGTGAGTTTTTTTTTATTATTATTAATCAACTACATTTTGATTTTTTTTTTTTTTTTTTTAGAACTTAATAGCGAAACTTTGGTTGCTTTTACAAACAAGTTTTTTTAATAGAATATAAAAAAAAAAAAATTCATAAAAAATCTATTACATGCATTGGCGTAATACATAAAATTAAATTCCACTAAGAATATTACATAAATACTCCTTAAAAAAAGAGAGGAGTAAAGGCATACACTTACATTTTTTTTTTTTTTTTTACTTTTTTTTATCTTTACAAAAAGAAAGTATTGGATTCGTGAAAAAATTAGACTTCCAGTTTTCGATGGATTTATATGTTTTAGAAGTTCATTTGATGGTTCTTAGAAAATGTAATGTCGGAGAGTCTGTATGGGACAAAAATTTTGAGGGCGCACTATCTCAAGAACTAATGCACGAAATTTCACAAAACTTTAGATTCAGTTAGACCTTGATTAAACTGGTGCTGATTAGTTTTTTGGCGTAAATCGCCCAGCAGGGAGCGCTGCTATGCTGCATTTCTCACGATTTCTGCAGTAGCTCTGTCTCAGCAACTAATGCACGGATTTTCATCAATCTTCAGTTTCAATTAGTCGTTGATATGAGTTGGTGCTGATTACGTTTCGGTGTAAATCGCACAACAGGTGGCGCTGCTATGATGGATTTTTCACGATTTTCGCAAATAGCTATATCTCAAAAACTAATGTACGGATTACCATCAAACTTCAGACTCAGTTAGACGTTGATTTAAGTTGATGCTGATTAGGTTTTAATGTCAATCACCCAACAGGTGGCGCTGTTGTGCTGCATTTTGCAGGATTTACACGATTTTAGCGATAGTCATATCTCAAGAACTAATGCACGGAATTTCATATTTTCAGAATTCTCATCATGGGCATAGATTGTCATTTATTACTTTCTTCTATCTTTACAAGAAGAAAGTATTGGATTCGTGAAAATTTTCGACTTCCGGTTTTCGACGAATTTATACGTTTTCGAATGTCCTGAAACGATTTGATGGTTTTTAGAAAATGTCTGTCTGTGAGTCTGTATATGACAAAAATTTTGTGGGCGCTCTATCTCAAGAACTAATGCACGGAATTTCCCAAAACTTTAGATTCGGTTAGACCTTGATATAAACTGGTCCTGATTAGTTTTTGGTGAAAATCGCCCGACAGGTGTCGTTGCTAAGCGGCATTTCTCACGATTTCTGCATTAGTTATATCTCAAGAATTACTGCACGGATTTTCATAAAACTTCACATTCAGTTAGTCCAGGATATAGTTTGGTGCTGATTACTTTTTGGTGAAAATCGCCCAACAGGTGACGCTTCTATGCTGCATTATTGATGATTATTGCATCAAAAAAAAAAAGCACGAATTTTCATGAAACTTCGGATTTAGTTAGTCCCTGATATAAATTAGTGCTGGTTAGTTTTTGTTGTAAATCACCCAACAGGAGGCGCTGCTGTGTTGCATTTTTTTTTCACGATTTCCGAAGTAGCTGTATCTCAAGAACTAATGCATGAATTTTCATTAAGCTTCAGATTCAGTTACTTCCTGGTATAAATTGGTCCTAATTAGTTTTAGGTGTGAATCGCCCAACAGGTGGCGCTGCTATGCAGAATTTTTTACAATTTCCGAAATAGCTCTATCTAGTAAAAAACTAATGCACGGATATTCATAAAACTTCAGATTCAGTTAGAAGTTGGTAAAGTTGTTAGTAATTAGATTTTGGTGTAAATCATCTAACCGGTGATGTTGATATGCTGCATTTTTCAGGAAGTATTAGCATGTATGAGATAGAAGAAAGTTTTGGAATTGCCATTTTCAACTAGTTTTTGACACCGTAATAGCGAATTTTGAAGTATTAATATATATGACTAATATAAGAAAGTTTTGGGATTGGAACATCCGACTAGTTTTCCTTGGTTTTCATGAAAAACTGTTCAACTGGCATACTTTTAAAAGTGCAAAGTTTATTGATTGTTCAAGAGATGGCCTCACAATGGAAAATAAATTTTTTATAAGCAACACTAGTTTTGTTTTTAAAATTCAAGAAGTCCACTAAAGTAAAATCTGTCAGACAAAAAATATTACACATAGTTAACAGAAGGATTAGTTTTAACTAGGAAATGAAATTCATGGGTTAATTTTTAATCCCAGAATTTTAGGATTAGTAAGACTCAAACCCGGGATTGAGGGAACAAACGCTTCTTTAACATTATTACATCTTTTTAATAACTAGATGCTATAGCTTTATAGAAATGATATTTGAATTGATTTGAATTAATATTTTGTTTAAGGTGTCTCGGGACTCTTAAAGCTTTAAAATTTTCGAAATTTCAATTTATTTAGATGTTAAACTCCTATCTTTTCTGAACATTTTTATATGTTTCCTTGAAATTCCAATTAGAACAGAAGTTATGTCTTTTAGAATTATACCGCCAATAGCTGAAGCAGCGTTTCCGAAAATCATTTTTTTTCCAAATGACGATTTTGGGCATATCGCGCACGATATCTCAAAAACTTAATTCTGAATATATTTTTATGAAATTTTCAAAACGTATATTTCATGTTAGTCTGTACAAACGGAACCTAAAATTTCCTTCTTATTGTTCAAAAAAATATTTTTTTAGGTGATTATACTGTTGAAATTTTCTAAATTTTGGATTAGCTGAATACAATTTTGTATTAAAAATATAAAAATGCATTAAATACAAATTTATTTAGATTCAGGGTAATTATTATAATCTCAAGTATAAGTAGGCACCAAAATTTTCGTTCTAGTTGTAAAATTTATTTTGTAATCCTGCGCATAATCTACTATGTCGATTTTCCGCTCGTCAAATGTCTGATAGATTGGAGCCCCCTGTAAATGCTAATCCTGCATCTTGCAATATTTTAAATACATGAAACGAAATAACATACTTATATCTTTCATCCCAATTAAAATTGTGTCTTGAAATCAAATACAATTTAAGAAATTAAATGTTGAAAATGGTCTCTTTTTTTCATTTTTTCCAATTTGATTTTTTCTGATATTATCTTGCTGTGACAAATCTGAATTCAGAAATTCGCAGCAAATCTCCCGCAAGGCCCCGTCATCACCCACTTGCATGAGTAGTTTGTTGTGAAACTGATGGCAAGACTGTCTTTAATTCACGAAAGTGACGAAAGCAAAATATCCCTCTGTTGAGAGAATAGACAATCAGCAGATACGCAGAAATTCCAGAAATTTTATTCGGTTGGCACCGCTCTTTTTTAACGCTATACTTATCAAATACCAAAAAAGGCTTGACTTAAACGGCACAAATATTACCCCAATTTGTTTATGGTGGTTTAAAAGATGCAGGCACCTTAACGGTGCATATGCATCAATAGACCTGATCAGATGAGGTCTATGGACCCCTTCGGTGGGTTTAAACTTATAGTGCAACAGTTGTAAACAGTTAATATGATATGGAAAGATTACTACTTTGCAGTAAGTTTGCAGTATTTTTGATTACTTGTTTGCCGTTAATTTGCACTAAATGTGATACAGCATGAATTTAACTTTTGATGCATGAATTTAAGTTTGCAGAAAGTTCAAAGTGTGGTGACTTCGGCGTTTGCGTTATCTTGCTGCAGTCGTGTTATGAACTTTCAGTCTTGTCATGCTAAGCTTGCTGAAACTTTGCAGGTTTTCAAAGCAAGACTTCTACAAATTTTCTGCAAACTAAGAATGCTAAGTGGGATTCTTAATTATAATACACAAAAGTAACTATTCAAGCATTCTGGAGAGAATTTAGAATTTCTTAACGATAGTCTTATAAATGATGCATAAATGCGTCAAGTGGCCTACTTAGTGTTAATTGATTTCAAAAACCATATGATAAATTACAAGCGTTTAAAACTAATAAACTACGCTGTCTATTTTTGATAGTGTGAGATAATAAAAATTAAAGGAATTCATAATCATCACTTATACTCGTATTATTGATTTCTTCTATCTTTACAAGAAGAAAGTACTGGATTTCTGAAAAAATTCGACTTCCAGATTTCGACGGATTTATACGTTTTAGAAGGTCCTGAACACGATTTAAATGCTTTTAGAAAATGTATGCCTGAGAATCTGTCTGTATGTGACACAAATTTTGTGGGCGCTCTATCTCAAGAACTAACACACGGAATTTAATAAAACTTTAGATTCAGTTATACCTTGACATAAATTGATGCTGATTATTTTTTGTTGTAAATCGCAAAACAGGTAGAGCTGCCATGCTATCCTGCATTTTTCACGATTTCCACAAAGCTTTATCTCAAGAACTAATTCACAGATTTTTATCAAACTTCAGATTCAGTTAGACGTTGACATAAATTGTTTCTGATTAGGTTTTGATGTAAATCACCCAGCAGGAAGCACTACTATGCTGCATTTTTCAGGATTTTCGCGTTTCTAGCAATAGACATACCATAAGAACCAAATGCACGGAATTTCATCAAACTTCCTATTCTGGTAGACTTTGACATAAGTTGGTGCTGACTAGGTGTTGTGTAAATCGGAACAGGTGGAGCTGCTATGCTGTATTTTTCACGATTTCTGCAATTGCTATATTTCAAAAACTAATGCTCGGAATTTAATGAAACCATATTTTGTTACACTTTCACTTAAATAAATCCTTGCTAGAGTGGGTGTACACAGCGCGACAGGTGTCGCTTTTATGCTCTGTCGGTTGGGAATTTTCCTTGCAGACAACTAAAAGGGTGGGTGCCGAAATTCAATGATTTGTTTGAAAGGTGCAATGCTTATAGTATCCCCTTTTTAAATGCACATAATGCAACGAACTTATATCTTTAGAACCCCCAATCCGGAACATCTTTGTAATCACAACTTCTATTAAGATTGAGGTGAAATAATTATTTTTGGTTTTGGACGTCCCCTTTTAAACGTGGGGCAGGATTGTAAGGCATTTCCAAACTAGTTAAGGGCACACAGAACATAAAATGGTTCAAATTTTTGAGTTTTCAATTATCGGCCTTAAAAATAGAGTTAACAGATTATGGTGCTAAATGATTATGGAACTAAAAAATTAGGGTGCTGGAAGGTTTTAAAATAATATATTTTATGCACTGTGAGTGTATATATAGTTTTTTGGCCTTTATCTCGAAATGTGTTTTTTTTTTATGCTTTGGTACATTTTTCTAAAATTCTGTTTTAGGTAAACAGTTGAAACTTTCCAAAATTGTGTAACTAACTTGTTTCTTTAAAAATATCTAAAATTATATTTATTGTCCGTTTTGTCCTTGCGATGACCAGGCCCTGGAATTAAGTATTTCAACAAGACAATTCTAAATAAAACAATGAACAAAATGTAGTGGATAAATGGAATACCTGCTGTTGTTTTAGTGATTACTATAATAATAATAAAAATAAATAAAAACTACTCTTTTTAAAAGATGCGAATATTTTCTTAAATAATAAATAAATTCATACCGTGTTAGGTTTTAAAAGTTTTTAATTCTTTTTGAAGGTGATGGCCTTTATTCATATTCAAAGTCGTTATGCCTATCCTACATGAAAACCAAAAAGAAATGAAATCAAAACTTCAAATGCTTATGCTTTATTGTTCCATCAAAATGATAAATGCGGAGATAATGAAAATAAATAACACGGAAACAAGCAATTTTTATATACAATTCGTGCGTCATTTAATGGATATTTACTTGACATAATAATCGAGAGCTTTGATATGCAACTCGTTGGCGTGAATGGGATATTCTTGCATGAAAGTCTGCCACTTTTCGCTCTGGATGATTTTCTTTATTTTTTTGCAGAAAAAGTCTGTGGCAGTTTGCAGCACCTCTTCCTCGTCGTACTTCAGAGCCAAGACAATGAAATCGACGAAACTATCTACGGATATCTTGTTCTTCATATAGCATAAACATTCCGCTTTCAGCTGGTCTTCTTGATACTTGTCTGCCACTACTTACAAAGCACACACGTTATCACATGACAGCGTGTACGCTTCTCCCGTATACAGGAAGTTTATAAAGGTTTCAAATATATCCGGCTCGCAGTCGTCGATGGATACGATTGCTGTAATCTTCTCTTTCATCTCAGTCTGAAACATCGCACTGAAGTAAAGGTTACGACCGGATAGAATACTCCTATGTAGCCGGAATTCCTTATCTTTCACTCTGATCGTTACGTCACTATGGTCTTCGCTCTCAAGTATGTATGACAAGTCTTCCACCAATTTTTCAGTTGCTGAAAGAAAATAAGATTAATTAATTTCTAATCTCTTCTATGTAAAGTACATTTTTAGAAAAACAACTATGAGAAGAGTGGAGGAAATTTGAAATATTCAGGTACTCGTACTTCTGGTGGTCCAAAAGGGCAATTTTCTGACACAAGTTTTAATTTATTTTTGTTCGAAAATGCATGAAACTAGCTGGTGTTGTTGTTCAGAAACTATGTAATTGAGCTGTTTTTTCCATTTTTTTTTTTTTTTTTTTTTTTTTTGCAAACGCAATAGATTTTTCAGAAAATAATGTCAAAATGGGCGTTTTGAACCGAACTTCCGCGCGAAGGAAGAAAGAGACTCAAAAGCGGGCGAAAAACGTGTTTGTCACGTGATCAAAATTCTTTATAACTCAATAGGTAATTGATTGATCAAAAAATGAAAAAAAAAAACAGTTCAATTCCAAATCGCTTCCATGGCCAGGCTTTTCAGTTTTATACCTTTCCGTTAAAAAATGAATTCGTAAATGTGTCAAAACGTTTTGCGCTTGTTGAGCAGAGCAGTTAAGAACAGCATTAAATGTAGTGCTAACCTTAGCGAAATCGAGGCCATGTATAAAGAGTCTTGTAAGGTTCTTTATGTTCCGCCTTAGTTCCGTGTGCCCAAACTAAGTTAAGTCAAATTTTCTAGTTTTCAATTATCGGCCTAAAAAATAGAGCTAACAGAGCAAAAGTAAAATACGATCTGCTGCGATAATAGTAAGCAAACTCTTGGAATATTTTATGGATTAATAAAATAGTGTATACGGATTACACATTAAAAAAATTTTAAATTACATATAAAAAAATGAAAATAAATGCGCGTAAAAAAACTAGCATCTATAAAATCTGAATATCTCCGGTGAAAAATCAGATCATTGGTAGTAAGATCGTTTTTGATAATTGGATAAACATTACATTAATAACGGATTAAATAGTTAAAATATTTAGATAAGTACAGAAAGTGAACTTAAAGATTTTGGAGAATAAAAAAAATATATTATATGATTTATATTTGCAATTATATATACAAATGGATAAAGTAGAATTTTGAAAAATATATAATAAGCAAAACAAAAGATATATAATAATATAATAAGGATTTTTTTTTTTTTTTTTTAATCAGGTACTTAGACACATAGTAAATATAAATAATAACAAAAGCCTTCAAGAAAAGAATAATTTCAAAAAAAATCTAAATTGGAAAAATTCTCTTTTGTTATAATTGAAGACAAAATATTTAATATTTATATAAATGATTCAAAAGCTATTGTTGTTACTCAACGTTTATATACATGTAGTCAAATATGAAATTTGTATCTTACATTATATAATTGAACTGGCTATCTAATAGTTATTAAATTAATGATACAAATAAACATAAAAATAAAAACCCTGAATTTTTAAAATATATAGAATCCAGTTTCATGTTTATGTATCCCAAACCGCTTTTGAATTGCAGTAATAAGCACATATTCAGAAAGACGTTAACTATTGAACGACTCTAACGCTAAATAACCTGCTCGTTGGCTTGCTTTGCCTGTGGAAATCTCATTTGGAACGTTGTTAGGGCGGTTTTGAAATAACTGCAATTTACTGTAAATCAATACTGAAGTTACAAAAACGCTGTATTTCCATACTAGTGAAGCGATTCACTGCTTCAAAATTGGCTTTTTTTTTTTTTTTTCTTTACAGTGTACGCAAAATTTGCGGTTTTTCGCATTTTTTTGACGAAATTTGTGGTTTTTTCGCAATTTTTTGTCGAAATTTGTGGTTTTTTTCACGATTTTCTGACGAAATTTGCGGATTTATCGCGATTCTTTGATGAAATTTGCTTTTTTTTCCGCGGTTATTTAACGACATTTGCGTTTTTTCCGCGATTCTTTGACGAAATTTGCGTTTTTCCGCGATCCTTTGACGAAATTGGCGATTTTTCTGCAAACGATCGACAATTTTTTTTTCGGCAACCATTTGTCGAAATTCGCGATGTTTTTTACGTCCGAATTTTCGGATATGAATGCCTTAAATTTTCGAAAAAGGAACAAAATCACCCCTACTTTTGGAACACCCGATATTTAAAGGAATTCTTACAGCTCGAAGAAATTGTTGTAAATCATAATTATTTCGGGTTGGTTAAATAATTTATAAATTTAGAATTTGAAAGATTGAATGCATCCGAATGTAAAATTTAAAATCTTGAAACATGATATAGTGTTGAGGAAATATATATATATATATTTATTTATTTTTTCAACGCAAGCCCTCACAAATTCATTTCTTCTAATATTGACGGAATGCCATGGTAAAAAAGAACACTATACATTTTTAATTCTTAAAACTCTATCTTTTTCTTTGCCAAGGAAAATTTTAGAAAATGAAATAAAAAAAATATTGTACTTAAATAAATAAAATGAATGAGATACCTTCAACTCTTGCTGTCTCTTCATGGTCAAACCAATTCCTTAACGCAACGACATTTCCACATGTAAAGCATCTCATAGGTTTATCCAAGCAGTTTTGTTCGTGAGATGAAACGTATTCAGCATCCAAATTTCTTTTACAATAGGAACACTTGGCTGTCACAATATTACCTAAAATAAAGGTGATGCTGCTGAGAAAGAATATGGCTACTACAATCTTAAAAATAATTCCAAAAATAAAATATCTAAATTAATACCAAAAGCTACAAACAAGGCAAAGAACAAAATCACTTTTAAGTTTCAAGTATTCAATATTATATGTAGAATCAAATGATACTAACAAACAGGCCTCGATCATGACTAATTGGGGCCCTGGGTAAAGATAAATTAGGGGCCCCATTCGAATCGTTGCAACGTTATTCAAATGGAACTGATGGTCAGTCATATGTGTAATGCATAAACCATATTTTCGCAACTTGATTTTAAACAGATTAGAAGAAAATCCTTACCTCCGTATCTAAATTAAGTACCTAATTAATAAAAATATTCTTTTTTTTTTCTTAGTACAGAACAAAACTCTTTTATATAACTTTAGCAACTTGTTATATTAGATGAATTTAATAACTTCAACTTATGGAAGAGTGTCAAATACTCTAACATATAAATGTGAATTAATAAAGTTATTTTCTTTTACACCTTTTTAAGTTGTACTACACACGACATAATATCAAATCAAATACATTCTACTTCACAAGTAGAAAGTGTTTTTTCAGTAAATCTAAAAAGATGGCAATTTTGGGTTTGTTTTTCATATTTAACTCAAAGTTAAAAGATAAAACTTTGAATACGGAAGAAAATATATCTCATAACAATTAGAATTGATTATTTTCAACCACTTAAGTTTAGATATGATATAAGATCATTGCAATACAATCTATTAAAATTAAAATATTATTTCTTATTTAATAGTGGTTGAGGTTAGCTTTGTGAAAACATTGGGCTCTGTGAATTCAAAATAAAATTTGTTTTTCGAAAAGTTTAGTAGACTCTTTTAAAGCTGAAGTTAGTATTTTGTATTTAAAAATTTTCAGAGTTGGAATTGGTGGGAAAAAGTAAATATTTTATAAATTAATATATGGATTTGGGGCCCCTTAAAGTTCGAGGCCCTTGGGCAAAGTCCCGATTTGCCCATGCGATAATAAGGGCCTGCTAACAAATATGTCGTATGTCATCGTCATCATTATTCTTGCGTGTTATACTGAAGATTATAGAAGTTATATTTTATTTCTTTAAATCGTAAAATGTTGCAGAGATCTGAAAAGAGGTGGTAAAAGGCAGGATTTATTTGTTACTATTACAAAGCGTCTCTCGGAACCCAAAAGTTCTCGCCCCGAAATGCTGAATTTGACACAAAATAAGCACAAACTCCTTTCAGGAACAATAAGTTTATTGTGGTAGCCAGAGAAAAGGGTAGGTGATACCCCTAACGCACAAATAAAATTTCTTACATCCTCAGCAGCGTTGAAGGATCAGTAGTCAAGTCCTCTGAATACCTTCTGACGAGCCACGAAATCCCTTTCTTTACTTAAAAATCCGTTAGTATTCCAACATACACTGGCCTCCAAAAGTTAAGATACAGG
Organism: Maratus speciosus; assembly: GCA_963932465.1. NCBI lineage: Eukaryota > Metazoa > Arthropoda > Arachnida > Araneae > Salticidae > Maratus > Maratus speciosus. The sequence goes on from OZ010797.1 coordinate 129,002,100, forward strand.
GACTGGATGCTTTCGATTGTACACGTTTTGTCGAATAGCTACAAAAATTATGGGCGAATTGTTCTTGAACTTCTAGAATGAAAAGAACGTGTTTGATTTCATATTTCTTGGTGAAGATTTAGTCGGGCTGACAATTAGGGGGCTAATAATAAATTTAATAATAAAATAATATTTGCGACCAGCTATGCCACAGAAAATGCTGGAAATGGTTTATCACTGCGTTATGGGACTATTTGGGTCCTGTTCAACGTTTGTGTGCATTTGTGTAAGCATAGCACTCATATTCGTGAAGATCTTATTGTGTCTATGAAAAATTCAAAAGTTTTTTGCTTATAGCATACAGAGTTTTCAACCAAATTTAACACAACTTTCCGAAAACTTGCCAAAGAATAGTAGCAACAGTATACTGCAATTAAAACATGAATATATGGAATATTTGATGAGATATGGGCATTTTTATGAGATAATTTTTAACTGCGCATGCGCGAAAGATTTCAAAATTTTTATTTCATAATTTGGTAGTCAGTATTTTGGGGCAACTTCTATAAGAAGTCCAGTCAAATGTTGTGAAAACTTAGAAAGATAAAGTGAGCTGATTGAAAAGTTTTGGAAAATCCTTTATAATAAAGCTATTTTAGGAAGCAACTCACTATATCGACCCTATCTTTGTGAATTTTCGCGATATTTGACTGGACTTTTTATAGAAGTTGCCCCAAAATACTGACTACTAAATTATAAAATAATACTTTTGAAATCTTTCGCGCATGCGCAGTTAAAACTTATCTCATAAAAATGCCCATATCCCATCAAATATTCAATATATTCATGTTTTAATTGCAGTATACTGTTGCTACTATTCTTTGGCAAGTTTTCTGAAAGTTGTGTTAAATTTTGGTTGAAAACTCTGTATGCTATAAGCAAAAAACTTTTGAAGTTTTTGCAGACACAATAAGATCTTCACGAATATGAGTGCTATGCTTACACAAATGCACACAAACGTTGAACAGGACCCAAATAGTCATTTAATGCAGTGAAAAACCATTTCCAGCATTTTCTGTAGCATAGCTGATCGCAAATATTATTTTATTATTAAATTTATTATTAGCCCCCTAATTGTCGGCTCGACTAAATCTTCACCAAGAAATATGAAATATGAAATCAAACATGTTCTTTTCATCTCAGAAGTTCAAGAACAATTCGCCAATAACTTTTGTAGATATTCGACAAAACGTGTGCAATCGAAAGCATCCAGTCCCTGTACCTTAACATTTGGAGGCCAGTGTATAAAATTCAAAATCTAATGACGTGAATCTGGCAATAGATAACGGATGAAAAATGTTTTATAATGACTGTATGAAATAAGCAATAAATTTTTCCAGTAATTTATTTACTTGTTATTTGTTTATCTACTGACAGATGTTAAATTTATCATAAACGTTATATAACGAAATATAATACCCAGAAAGGAAAGTACATTACCTAAAATAAAGATTTATTTTTGACATGAAATAATATTATTATGAAAAAGAGCTTTTTTAGATGAGATAAAAATGAAGTTATCTTAGACAGTAAATGAATAGATTTTAAGATTTATGAGCACTAATAAATTAACGAAATGTAATTTAAGGACAAGCATGATTTTGAATATATTAACTATTAATATACGATCTACATCATACGTGTCATTAAAAAGTATCTGTTTACTAGAACTTCCCTCAGAGGGATTAGTCTGAGCGATATTCCTGAGAACATAGATTTAATAATAACATGTGGAAGCAAAGAAAATGAGATGTTAACTTTAATTGTCCGTATACTGCGATAAATTGAAATGGGGAAAATAAACGAATCGTAGAATTACAAAATCTTATATATAAATTCGTATACATTGTTTAAAAAAATGGGAAATCAAACCATACAAGACAGCCATGCATGGATATAAAATTGAAAGTACGCAATATATTACAAGTAAAACAGAAAATGAAACACTAAATTATCTTATATCGGAATTTTAACTGTATAAAATGATGCCAAGAGCATAATCAGATGCTCCGCACCAATTTGAGTAACTTTAAATGACAAATATATGATGTTTAAAAAGAATGGACTATACTTCATAGAGTGTGTGCTCCCCCGGAATAGTTAATATTGTACAATGTCTGTTTTCCACGGATGCAATGAGGTTGTCGATAACAGTTAAGGAATTATCTCCTCAAAATCTAATATAGTATCAAAGTACTGAATACATCAACATTGGCATGCAATGCTTCGTTAGAGTGTGTTTTAGATATGCTCGATAGGATTTAAATGATGAGTGTATGCTGGCCACTACATACGCTGTATTGTTTTGTTTTCAAACATATTCTGCACAAGTTGAGCTGTATTTAGCATGTATTAAATAAAAGAAACCGGCAATGATTGCAACATAAAGTATGACACAAGATCTGAATATATCGTCTACATAACTTTTGAGCTGTCAAAGTGTCATTTGAAGTAATTTACAAATCCATGCATATTTATTCAGCAAATCATGCAAGCTAACATACGCCAATATGAACCCGATTTTGAAATTTCACCAGAATAAGTTAATATATAAAAAATCTACTAATGATAATTGAGAATATGACCTTATGATAAAATGTCTAGAAAAATGAATCAGATAAAAAATTCATATCACAACGGCACTTCCCTCTGTTAGTGGCCTTGGCGAGAGAGAGAAAAGCCTAGAGAAGGAACACTTTAACAAGTACTTTCGGGCAACCTACTCACTGTTTCATACAGGTCTTTATTCAATATTTACACAATTTATTTAATGCTAGGTAGGTATCTTTTAGTTTTGTTGCATTTAAATTGCATGTTTTGCGGAGGAAATGCAGCATTATGAAATATTTAAAGTTGCTATATCTAATAATTCCAAATTAATGGTAATTGAGATCGCTTTCCGTTAATTTCATCTTTTTAAATTTTAAATTTTTTAGAAACCATTCATAGAGACAATTGTATATTTTAAAACTAACCCGAAGCAAAATTTTAAGGTTTTGGGATCAGCAGTAACACAGAAATAGAAAATTTTCGAAAGTTTTTTGTTTCTGCACTGTTTTTTTTTTTTTTTTTTTTTTTTTTTTTATAGCGACATTTTTAGAAATTGTTCTATTGCAAGAATTTACGTCATGATAAATACTGCCATGTCAATTTTCATGTTTATATTCCTAACAATTCCATGTACTTCGTTACTTAGATCATCTTTAGATCTTTTTCCGCTTTGTATAGTCTTTCGATTTTTTAGAATTCGTTCTACAACGAGCATTTACATTTTATAAATTACTACCATGCCAAAGTTCCAGTTTCTAACCCCAACAGTATCCCAAAAATTTCAGTATTCCAAATAAATCATAGATTAGAATCTTTCTAGAAATTTTTACGTTTATCCGCCAAATTGAACCTTTTAGAGAGCGTTCATTACGAGTATTTACATCTTAAAAGTAACTACCACGCCAAATTTAAAGTCTCTAACTCAATCAATATCGCAGAAATCGCAATTTTAGAACTTTTTTGCTCCTGCAGCGATGTAGGTTCTTGCACTGACATAAAATATAGTCATTTTTTTCGGAGCAGAGATGGCCACCAACATTTTTTTAAGTTGGCTATGTAGTTTCAGAGATAACACCTCGCAAACGTACAAGCATTAATAATATTTTACACTTTATAATATTATAACGCTTTATAATATTAGTACAGATACAAAAGCCATTTATCTGTTTCAAACTAAAGTGCCCGGCGTTGCCCAGAATTTGAAGGATGTTTGTTCTGAAAAATCAATTTAAAAATTTAGCATACAACACAAAACAAACATTAAAAAAAGCAGTCGAAATGTTGTATGAATGAATCATATGAAAACGCTATGTAAAAATGTATATAACAGACGCAAAAGAATACAGTTATAAATGAACTTATTTCAATTTATAATTGGAGCAATAATGTTAAAATACGCCAATATTTCCCTAATCGGGTTTTTATCAGGCTTCAATACATTTTTCACACTCATATGACGTTATACTATATCCACCACGTCCTTTATATTTCCAATATGACGTAATATTTTCCTCTTTCACGTGGAAACCTTGAAATAGAAAAGTTATGAAGCTATATTCACTTTCATATAAATTCGTCAAACTATTTTTTTCATTTTCATATTTCACGTGAATATTTTGCAGTAGAAAAGTTATGATGTAATATTAACTTTTTTAAAAAATTCGGCTAACTATTTATTTCATTTTCATTTTTCACGTGGAAATCTTGCAGTAGAAAATTAATTGTTGTAGTAATAATTTTATTGTGTATTTTAATTGTTGGCAACTGCTATAACGAAAAATGTTTAAATTTGATAAGAAATTGCTGTGAAATTGGTGGTTTTTTATTAATTAAAAATTAACTATAAATTATTTAGATTACTTTAGTTGCCTCGGCCATGTTTTAATACACATGTACGTATCTTTTCACAATTTTCAAAGTTTTCATTTTTATATATCTCCCCATTCTAAAAAAAGTAACTAACACTGTCACCGCCGCCGCCGCTGCCGGTTTTGAATTTTTTGTGACCGGAGGTCTTTCTTCGTTAATATTAAGAAAACTATTGCATACAAAAATATGAAAATCGGTGGTATTATAGAGAAATGTTTGATTAATACGCTGATGCATACAGTTTTCAAATAGAAGAATTATTTTAAGAGATATTTAATGCTAAAGTTGGAGAAAATCGTTCCATTAAAAAAGTTTTATAGGAGAAAAAACTATATATGGGAATTTAATCATTTTTATTTTTATATCATTTTATTCAATAGAAGATCCCGGTGTGCAGATTCCATTAATTTTTTTTAAATTTGACTCATTTTTTTTAGGTTTTATTTCTATTTTAAATTCAAATATTCAGCATTTCGACACATATTTTTTACATATTTTACAAAATGGTATTAATTTAAACTGTTGCCAACTGTATAAACAGCGCAAACAATAATGTTTGATTCAAATAAAAAGATTATTTACACGTTACTATTATATACAGAAAAAAAACATTCAAATTAGAATTAAATAATTAGGTATAAAAAGCAGGCACTTATTGGAAATTACGCCATAAAAACTATATTTACATATGAATTTTAAAAGAGAAAGGATATTGTAAAATAAATTCATTAACATGCGTTAGAAGTCTTAAATAGAAGCAATTACGTCACATTACGCTTATTATGCAAAATGAACAAAAAATAATATTGCAAAACAGTTTAAATTTAAAAATTGCGCGAGACAAAATATTAGAGGTTAAATATTAGACTTTTTCAAAATTTTATTATTTGTCGTTTGATGTGAGGTGTTCAGCTATAAGTATGCAAAATTTCATGTCTCCAACTTAATCAGGGGCTGAGTTAGAAAAATTGTTTAAAATACGCAAGTTAGAGCCCAGAGGGTTAAATAATAGACTTTTTCAAAATTTTATTATTTGTCGTTTGATGTGAGGTGTTCAGCTATAAGTATGCAAAGTTTCACGTCTCCAACATAATTATGGGCTGATTTAGAAAAATTGCTTAAAATACAGAAGTTAGAGACCGGAGGGTTAAATATGACTTTTTCAAAATTTTATGATTTATCGTGTTATCGCAAGTGTTCAGCTATAAGTATGCAAACTTTCATGTCTCTAACTTAATTAGGGGCTGAGTTAGAAAAATTGCTTTAAATACACAAGTTAGAGCCCAGAGGGTTAAATAATAGACTTTTTTAAAATTTTGTTATTTGTCGTTTGAAGTGAGGTGTTCGGCTATAAGTATGCAAAGTTTCGTGTCTCCAACTTAATTAGGGGCTGAGTTAGAAAAATTGTTTAAAATACATAAGTTATAGGCCAGAGGGTTAAATAATAGACTTTTTCAAAATTTTGTTATTTGTCGTTTGAAGTGAGGTGTTCGGCTATAAGTATGCAAAGTTTCATGTCTCCAACTTAATTAGGGGCTGAGTTAGAAAAAATTGTTTAAAATACATAAGTTAGAGGCCAGAGGGTTAAATATTAGACTTTTTCAAAATTTTATTATTTGTCGTTTGATGTGAGGTGTTCAGCTATAAGTATGCAAAATTTCATGTCTCCAACTTAATTAGGGGATGAGTTAGAAAAATTGCTTAAAATGCAGAAGTTAGAGACTGGAAGGTTAAATGTGACTTTTTCAAAATTTTATGATTTATCGTGTTATCTCAAGTGTTCAGCTATAAGTATGCAAACTTTCAAGTCTCCAACTTAATTAGGGGATGAGTTAGAAAAATTGCTTAAAATACATAAGTTAGAACCCAGAGGGTTAAATATTAGACCTTTTTCAAAATTTTATTATTTGCCGTTTGATGTTAGCTGTTCAGCTATAAGTATGCAAAATTTCATGTCTCCAACTTAATTAGGGCTGAGTTAGAAAAATTGTTTAAAGTACACAAGTTAGAGCCCAGAGGGTTAAATATTAGACCTTTTTGAAAATTGTATTATTTGTCGTTTGATGTGAGGTGTTCAGCTATAAGTATGCAAAATTTCATGCCTCCAACTTAATTAGGAGCTGAGTTAGAAGAATTGCTTAAAATACACAAGTTAGAGCCCAGAGGGTTAAATATTAGACTTTTTCAAAATTTTATTATTTGCCGTTTGATGTATGGTGTTCAGGTATAAGTAAGCAAAATTTCAAGTCTCCGACATATATAGTTTCTGAGAAAGACAAACAGACAGACAAAGGAGGGAGACAGGTAGGGTTTCGTTAGATGAACGAAACTCTGAAAACATGCTGCGGATGACTGTAACAACATCCTAAAATTACATTACCATCAGCGATCTACCAATCCCGAATTTAGTTTATATTCGTTTCATATATTCTTAGTCTTCTGTGCGCCCTGTAAAATAACTATCAATAATATATATACAGTAAAACCTCTGAATAGCGGACACATCGAGAATGCAGAATTTGCCCTCTATTTGGAGGTGTCCGCTACTGAGAGTAAAACATGTACAGTTATTTAAGTGTTGGTAATCGAAAAAATGTCCTCTAAATAGAGGTATCCGCTAATCGGGTGTGTCCGTTATGGAGGTTTTACCAGTAAAACCTCTGAATAGCGAACACTTCGGGAGGGCAGAATTTGTCCTCTATTTGGAGGTGTCCACTACTGAGAGTAAAAAATGTACAGTTATTTAAGGGTTGGTAATCGAAAAAATGCCCACTAAATAGAGGTGTCCGTTAATCGGGTGTGTCCGTTATGGAGATTTTACTGCATAATAATATCATCCTTTACAAGAAAATTGCATGCTGTATGATAGACAGACAGACATCCAGAGAAAGATAACCTCCCGGAGCAATAAACACTCATGTCTTTTGTTTTAATCATCCACAATCGTTTCTAAATTTCGTTATACGAGTATTAAAAAAATCTGTTAATTTCCAGTCGATAGACTGACAACTATCTTTTAGCCTGAGTTTTTAGCCGGATTTAGCCTGTTTTATGTCATACAACAGGCCAGATTTTATACAACAGGCTAAAAACGGTCACCGTGTTACGGATTACTCTATTATTATTTGTTTGCCCACCAAAACTGATTGCCACGGGTTGTTGCAAGGTTTGTGATCACGCGGTTGAAACTGATCTATTCAATATTACTGCGTGCGTATTTTTTTTTTTTTTTTTTTTGCTCCATGTGTTCAAACCAGTTGTCTACGAAAACATCCACCGGTGAAAGTGACGCACACCAAATTTCTGTGACGTATGCAGATAAATTCTACTTTTTTATCTGTTTTTTTAATATAATTTTTAAACGGTTTGGAACTTATTTTTCATAGTACATTCCGTAGGTGGCCCTCATAGGTACCTTCTGGTGCAATCAGAAACGAAATCCGACAAATATTTTTTGAGTTTTGCTTGACGAAAGGTTTTTATTAGGCTTTTTTTTTTTTAGTAGGACATGGCGTTAATATCCATCGTAATTGTAATGTGTCCGGACAGTAATATTTCGCTGAGTATTAGCCTTCGCTTCGCTCAGACAATAATTAATCTTGTTTTACTACAGGGTGGCTACTAAATACTGTTACACTCCAAAAAATACGAATTAATTTTAATCGTTTGGGAAAACTATTTATTTCTCTATTTTAGGGTTTGACAAGCTTCTATTTGTGCAAACGAATTTGGTTATAAAGCGAATATTTAAAATTATTTTAAAGAGGGAAGCTAAAAGAATGATAATTAAACAGCTCTTTGATCGCAGGTTTTCCTCAGGTAAAACCTTTTAGCGATTAAAATGCCCTTGTTTTTATAGAACATTTATATATAACACCATAAATCGATTATTTGATACTAATAGCTATGTAAATATCGATCTAAGTCTGTTCGTCCACGTTCAGTTTTCACAATAGAGCGCATCAAACGAATTCGCAAAAATGTGTGAAGAAATCCACAACGTTCTGCAAATAAAATGGCTGCAGAAGAGAACTTGAATTGTAGAACTATGCAAGTTATTATAAATGAAGATCTGGGTTATTGCCCTTATCGCAAAAGAAAAATTCAAGGATTGACTGCTGCACAAAGTGTAAAAAAATTACAAAGAAAGAAGAAATTGATGAAGCGGCACGGTAGGAAATGTGTTGACAGAATAATATTTTTTGATGGGAAGCTATTTTGCACTTAACAGTGTTATAATACTAAAAATGATATCGTTTATTTAGCAACCCTCGAGGATATACCTGAAACCTTTCAAATTGTTAAACGCTTTCAGAACAAGAATTTTGTTATGGTTTGAGCTGCAGTGTCAAACAATGGAAAATTGCCTTTGAAGTTCATCGATAAAGGGATAAAAATCAATGCGAATATTACAAACAGGACATATTGGCTACACATTTATTATAACATGCTGACAGGTTGTATCCCAAAAAGAACTGAATATTTCTCCAAGATTTTACATCTTCGCACCGAGATAAATCAACACAGGCTTGGCTCCCTGTCAACTGTCCCAACTTCATCATGCAAGAAGATTGGCCACCTTCTTCACCGGATCTAAATCCTTTAGATTATTGCGTCTGCGGATTTTAGAGGCTAAAGTAAATAGCAACAAACACAGAAGTTTGGACTCTCTCAAAGCTTCCATATTGCGTGAATGGTACCGACTACCTCTTAAAATGATTCGTGCCGCAGTCGAACAATGACATAAGAGATTATCTTTGGTAATCGAAAAAGATGGCGGTCAATTTGATTAACCCTCCGTCTACCAGACGGGTCCATTGGACTCGACAGGTACATACAAAATATTCATTCAAACCAGAAATTTCTTTAAAATAAACTAAGTATATAAACCAGACAAAAATAAGGTAAATAAATAAGTTAAATAGTTTTAAATAAAAATTCTGGTGTAGAACGTTTTATTAAAACTTGAATAAAATTCCCGGTAGATCTAGGGTTAAAAATATTCAGGTTAAACTTTCATCTCTGATGTTCATCATGTTAGAGTAGTTATCATTTTATATTTTATATTTGTAAAATAAAATGACTGAATATTTGTAACAGTATTTAGTAGCCACCCTGTACTTTTCTTCTAATATACGTGAATTTGATTAAACCCTCAAACGTTCAGAAAATTATTAGATTATCAACAAGGCTTTTTAATTAGATTAGGAAAATGTGAAAAAAGATTTATGGTGCAAAAACCAGGTCAAACTGGATAGTGAATTTCCATTTCCAAAAAAGCGACAATATTAAGTATTACTCCGGGTTGGATATGACTACATAATGAAATAGCAGTTATTAAATGGAACAAACAATATTTATAGTTTCTTTTTATAACATGAAATTAAAGCTTTCTACTGATAATTTTAAAATATGTTTGATAATTATTACATGACATTGTTTTTAAACGATTTTCTTTTCACTCTGCGAAAAATATTAAAGCTAATGGCCTTATCCTGATTTTAAAAAGAGTGTGAGCTGCGTGCTTGAAACGTGTGAAGAAAACAAACTAACTGCTCTTCAGCAGATACACGGTTCCGTTCAAAGCGCTATAACTTTGGAAATCATTTGAATACTCCAAAATAATATCAGGCACATATTCTACACACCTATTATCCTCCCTTTTTTTCCTCTTCCAAAATCTAATTGAGTTTGTGCATCTTTATTACTTGTGCCAGTCCATTTCTTCGTTTTAGAAATTTTCTTTCAAAATTTAACTTATTTAATTTTCCCACTTTGAATTCGATTGCTCCTCCCCCCCTCCCCTCACGAAGTTCATAGTTTTCTAGAACATTGGTTTCGCACTAATTTCAGCCTTTTTTCTGATTCTGTATATCCGCGATGCCTTTTTGTATTCATACACCCGAAATTTTAAATACAGTTACGCCAGCTCAGCACTAGACCTTTTTTATTTGTTCCTGAAATGTAATACATTGTAGACATCAGTGAAGGCATGTAAACAGCTAAATTTTCTGAAGTTTCGTCTTTCTTTCGTCATTAACTGGATATTATGATGACATGTATCACAGTTGAACTAGTGCGTTATCAAAAAGGTATGAGAATTCTTTGTAGTTCTTTGAGTAAAGCGGGTAAATAAAAATGCTTTTCCCTAACTGACGGTGATTATTTTGTGTCAATGGTAAACACTCATGGTACAGCGCCTAGAAGATATAACGTGGAAACCGACTATTCCACTAATGCTTTAAAAAGTACTAGAAAATTGTATCCCATAAATGTGGACAAATATCAATCGCAGCGACATCTGCTAGTTCTTTCCTGGTCGAAACGCTTTCTCAATGGAATCCTTATACAATGTTTACGTTTAATCTACCAGATGTCGCTGCAATCGTCATTTATCGTCCTGGATCGTTCAACATTTATGGAATACAATTTTTTAGCCTTTTGGTTGGCCGATTTCCATACTATATCTTCTAGACACTATACTCTCAGCGTTCGAAATCCTTGGTGGTCCGCTGGTCTGAGGCCACTAAAAATTCAATCGGACCACTAATTTAAAAAATTTAGTGGTCCGCAGGACCTGTAACTTTTTTTCCCTCTTTGACAGGTAAACATAAATTTCCCCGTCCCTGAAAAGACTAGTGATTTTCTTTTTATCAATTCTACCACTGCAAACACAAACCACAGAATTTTATTTTATTTAAATAAATAAATAAATGCATTAAAACTTACAGTCAGTTGAAATAAATAATTGGAAATAAAATACATAATTGATAATTTTATAGTTTTTGTTTATATACTGTTTATTTAATTTTTAGCAAATTATAATTTTACATTTTATTATGCCGAAAATTTTGGGTAACTGAAAGGAAGTTTGGTGTATATTCTAGGAGACGGAGGGGAGAAGAGGGTATCACTCAAAGGGTTAAAGGTACTTAATAGAATTTTAAGTGTAGCGGGTCAGTGACGATGTCTGCGGAACAGTAAACTCTGATGTTTACTGGTCCTTGGGACCAGTGACTTTTTTTTTTATCAATTCTACTGCTGCGTCATGGTTTACGATCAACCTTTTGGATTCAACAAAGTGGAATTTCCCCTTTACATTAATTCAGCTAATAAACCCATTCAAGTGCCAAACCCTCCCCTGAGACCAAAATCAGCATAATTACTACGCATCAAAGTATCTTATTTAATTATATGCCTATTTCTTGCATTAATTTAACATTTACATTTTCAAATCCGTTTGAAATACATTTAGTGAAGAGTATCCCTTATAGATTATTGACAATTTTATTATTGGTAGTGAAGCAAAAATAATTTAAATAACTCAAATACATAAGTTTGGCATATTATTAAGTTGAAAGTATTTTTACCGCAAAGTATTGCTTTCTTTATTTTACCTTATAAAGAGGGTACTAGACTCCAATTTTGTATCAAGATAGTAGAAATGTCAAAAATTTCACACATTTTATGCGAAGTAAGAGTTTTATGGCTGTGACCTTGGGTCTACGTGCAAAGGCGATTTGAAAATAGTCTAAATAGAATGTCGTATAAAGTTAACGTTCAGCAACAGTTTTTTAGATGCATAGGACCAAAATGAATTTATTACTTATCTTATCAAGTGATGTGTCATGTACCGTCGTGGAAAAAAAAAAGTAAACACCCCCTACTAACTCCTCAACAAATTATTGTAAAAGAAAGTTACTTATACCGAATGATTGGAAATAAAATCTACTTTTAAATGATGTATATAAAATTTGCTTGGGGGGGGGGGGGGCATCTACATATTAAAACAAACCATAACTTGATTTTATTTTTAATAGCAGTACACAATTCTGACAGCATAAATGAACTCTATACCCTTCAATTAGCCTAAAAATATTTTTTTATGCAGTTCATACGATAAGTTCCCGAGAAATTTATTTTAAAACGAGTGTATTTTAAGGGCTGTATCCAAATTGAAGTTCGGTACTGGATTGCTAACCGAGATAGCCACCTTCTTGATCAAGGCACATTAAGCGCGACTCAAGCTCTACTCACTTCTATCATAGACGGCCCCTTAAACCGTCATTTTGCAGTTTTTTAAGCATAATTTGAAAACTACTTGGAAGAAAAACGTGAAATTATGGATTTCCATAAAGCAGGGGTTCATAAATCTAAATCCACCAAAAAAATTGTAGGTTGCAATTCATAATTTTTTCGAATATTAATTTCATAATTCATATCATAAAATTATAAAAATTGCAAATTCAGCGTATTTATGTTTGAGTATATTAGTATTATTCATACACAAAAAATTAGCACATTAGGAGCATAATTTCAGGAGATATTAATAAAAATATGAAAATGTAATTTAACATTAGAAGCACTAAATTTTGAATGTTTATAATTCAAAAACTTATCATTCAAATCAGTTGAAATTTGGTGTCTAGGCATAGTTTGAACCGAAGATTTGAAATATCTCGTTAAAATTGGGTATTGCCATTGAAAAAAATAAAGTTTATATTTGTTTTAATATGTAGATGGCCCCTAAGCAAACTTTATATACATAATTTAAAAGTAGGCTTTATTTCCAATCGTTCGGTACCAGTAACTTTTGTCTACGATAATTTGTTGAGGAGTTAGTAGGGGGTGTTTACTTTTTTTTTCCACGACTGTACATTAGGGTGGAGCGAAAAAAATGAATTTTTAAAAATCAAATACGGGTAGGTGCCAAAAGTTGCCTTTATACTAGTAGATCATCTGCGTGCAATATTACCGCTGAAAAAAAATGGCTTGAGTCTGCGCTTTTGGTCCAAAAGTCGAAATTTTGGGTAAAATTCAACATTTTTTCAAAAAATTAACGAAAATTCTATAGAGATGGTTATTAGTTAAAAGTGTTATTTAAATCTTTATTATTAATGACTTAACATATTTAAACTGTAAAACAAAGCTTTGTTCTGTATAACTGGAGCAAAACTGACAACTTTTGGTGAAAAAAAGGCGTTGCCACTCTGTTGTGTCATACAATTAATTGTAGTTTAGAATACAGCTCTTACCTAGTTGCTTTCAAAACTACCCAGGATGTACCGCGGGATGTGGTACCATGTGGCATTTCATGTCACAACAGTGAATAGCTCGACCACCCTACCATCTGAACTCAATGTTTTATTTATACATTGAATTGTGATTTTTTATCAAAGACTGGCTTGAGTTTTCTATGTATCAACCTAGTACATCTCTTCTTTGGATGCTGCTGCTGTGATCGCCTTTACGTATTTTTCTACTGTTTGTGTAAGAGAAGACAAACTGTGTAATGCAGTGCGGATGATATTAATATAATCTATTCAGCCGTCTATTATCTTCACCAAGATTGCACTCAATAAATGTATATTGATTAGAGGTTCTGCTACCACAACACTTTTCCAATGAATTAGATTTATATAATTATCCGCTTCAAAGTTGATTGTCGATATTTCAGATTTGCGCATGACATCATTTACTATCATCTTTCAACTATTATGTGCTGAGCAGCTAGCTGTTTAATATGATGGCAATCGTCAGAGAGCATTGAAATAAGAATTTTCTCTGCGTATGCAAAGCAACCATTGTCCTAAATAACCTTTCTTTAGTATTTGTTTTATTCCGTTTTGTGTGTTGTTTAGTAGCCGAGTAATTTCCCATTAGTTTTTAGATCCCTTCTTTAGCTGTGGATTATATTTGATTGTAAATTATCCTGGGGCCAAACTTGGATAACATAGTACTTTTTGAGTGAACGTAGAGACTCTGGGCATTGAGTGCTCATCGAAGGTGGAAAATTCTGTTAGTCGTTGTCATCCACTCTGAGAGGGACATGTTTAGAATGAACCATTACAATGGATCATATGCCGCCTCCAAGACCAGTGACTTTCCTTTGCGTCATTTATTAGACAAGATCATTGGCAAAAATTAGATTCTAAGCCACAGGGATTCGCCGGACCAATAGGAAAATCTTTGTCCACGTGCTTATTCCCTTCTTATTTCAATTTTTGAAGCCATAACGAGTAATTCTCAAACATTATTTCCTGAATTCGAGAAAAGGGTACTCCGCACATACCAGAAATACCTGCTAGACATTTGCAAAGTTATTTCATCAAGATATTGCTCAGAAGAACTAGCGAATAGAAACCTAAGAAACTTGTCCTACGCAAGATGGCTCACAAAGGCGCATAAAATTATTCGCCCTAAACACTGATAAGCACTGATTGATCATCAGAGTCTGGTTCACTCAAAAAGTATGCAAAGTTTATGCCGCGGGGTGGTTTACACCAAATATAATTCACATTTGATAACTGATGTAAAAACATATGAGAAATTACTCGGCTACTAAACATCACAGAAAACGGCAAGAAAACAAATAGTAAAAAAATTTATTTAGAACAATGGTAGCTTTTCACATCGAGAGCAAATTCTTATTGCAATTTTGATGACGATCGCCATCACATTAAACAACAATCTTATCAGCATATAAAAAATGCAAGAGGTAGAGTAAATGGTGGCATACTCAAAGATGAAATACCTAAATGTTGTAAAATGTTGTCGGAACAGAACTCCCAATCACTATGCAGTAACTGGATGCAATTTTGGTGAAGATACTAGAAGGCTGAATAGATTTCATTATTTCCACTGCATTATTCAGCTTACCTTATCATACACAAGCAGTAGAAATATATGTGAAGGAATGTCACAGCAGCATCATCCAATGTCTGTGGATACAGAGAAGAGATGGACTAGGTTGACACATAAGAACACTTATGCTAGTCTTTGATAAAAAAAATCACAATTCAATGTATAAATAAAACATTGTGCTCAGATGGAAGGGTGGTCGAGCTAGGCACTACTGTGTCATGAAATGCAGCCACCTCCACGTGATATATCCTGGGTAGATTTGAAAGCAACTACGTAAGAGCTGTATTCCAAACAACAATTAGTTGTATGACACAACAGAGTGGAAACGCCATTTTTTCATCAAAAGTTGTCAGTTTTGCTCCCGTTATACAGAACAAACATATCGTTTTATCGTTTAAATATGTTAAGTCATTAATAACAAAGGTGTAAATAACACTTTTAAATAATAGCCAGCTCTATAGGAATTTTTTCATTTTTTTGAAAAAATGTCAAATTTTACCCAAAATTTCGACTTTTGGACCAAAAGCGCAGACTCAAGCCATTTTTTTCAGCGGTAATATTGCACGCAGATGATGTACTAGCATAAAGGCAACTTTTGGCACCTACCCGTTTTTGATTTAAAAAAAAATCATTTTTTCGCTCCACCCTACTGTACATAGGTGCCAACTGTTATGATTTTTGGACATCATTTTTCCCCTACAAAAATTTTCAACATATTTAATCACAATAATCTTCGTTAAATAGGGCGTTATTTTCTATTCAGAAAAACTGGAGTCAAAAAATCGGTTGTCAGCTATGCATGCATGCAGGTTTGGAAAATATTTAGAGTTCGTCTGCCAAAGTTATTCCCATTTTGAGGGGTTTTTAAAAATTTATTTTTGTCTCACCATCCCTTATTCCTTTTCCAGTTTTTGGCCTGGTCTTTTTATATCACATAGCAGTGAATCCTATTTCATATGAAAATAACTTTTTTTATTTTACTAGCAGATTTCGCTCGCTATTTCTCCAGACGAATCATAAATAAAATGAAACATATTGGCGAATTCGTCCTTGCCTTTGAAAGAAATATGGATATTTACTTTAAATGCCCTTCTGCGTTGCTGAAAACCATATGAACACCAATGCGCTATTATATTTTCTGTGTCAGACAAAAATTTGGACAGTTAACGACCAACACTTTTAGTTGATCTTTTACAGTAGGATTCTGTAAAGAACTATAAAATGATGTGCAGTATGCTAAAATCATGACAAATTACGACTAACAATGCAAGTCAAATCAAAATCAGTCCAGCATAATTTTTTTTAAAGGCGCTATGCATATATAACGTTATCATTTTAGGGGGGAGGGGGGGGGTCTGACAGATGATATCACAAGATATCTCTAGGGGGAGGGGGTATTTGTCTTTTGATATCGTTATCATTTTTTATCCAACCAAAATTTTGTCTTTTTCTTTGTAACTTGGTCTTTAGATCAAAATAGTATGTTATCTCTTTTTATTCTCTTACCAATTTTTATGAAAATACAAAGTTATTATTAAAATCATTAAAGGATTACAAAATTATTTAATTCCAAAATATGGAATACCCCAACGTTTGGCATTCCTATTCTTCTTTCATACGTGTATGCATTTATAATCCGCTGTTCGACAAAGCATATGCGAAGTATGTTCGAAATGATTTTTTTGTTTACTAGTAAATAAAAGAGAAAGAAAGTTGTCTCCTGTTTTGTAGATAAGAAGTTCTGTCTGCCCCGCCCCGTTTGGGGGCAAGTGCAAGAAGACATTACTACTGTTGAATGCATTATGTAACAAAAAGCTATTATTAAATACTTTTAAATAGTAATAATTTCTTTTAAGCGTTATTTGATATAAAATTATTTCATATATAAAGTGATATTTTATCAACTTCTCTTCATTTGCATCAATAAAGTATGCGAAAAATAAATGTAACCCTATTTGTATATCACTCCAAACAAAAGTAAAAAATTCCAAAAATCAAAAGAATTTTTAGACATTGATAAAGATATCATTATGGGGGGGGGGGGGGGTTCGAGGTATGATAACGCATGATATCGTAAGGGGTGTAGGGGGTCCAAAATTGCCAAAAACTTGATAACGTTACATTTGTACAGTCTCAAAGGCTAATCTTTCATAATCGGGGCTCACTCGATTTTCAAACTTTATACATAAATCTATAACTAAGCAACGCAGAACGATATGTTATATATTAAAACCTTCCCTGGAAAATTATCTAACAGACAGTACAAATGCCATCAAAATCCATTCAGCAGAATACGAGTTATAAACAGACAGAACGAAATTCCTATTTGCGTTTCACATGTAAAGTAGATCAAGAGCGTTCAATACAACGCTCAGCTGTCGTTCAGCCAACAATCCTGGAGCAATAGGGATTTGTTTAGTTTTAAAATATCACAATTGTTGATTAAATATCATAATCGTCCATACACCACCCCCTCCCTTCACAAAAAATAAACCAGAGATGATCTTTTTTATTTTTTTTTTTTCAGAAGCAAAAAAGACGAGCAGTTTGTTATATATTTATATTGTTATTATTAATATTGTGTGGCAACATATTATTATGACTCAAAAAATGGTCAAAACTGCGTGTTGTTGATCATGTATGATTTGCCAGTTATGAAGCTAAGCAGCATTTTGAAGTTTATATTATTAAATAAATAAATGTCATACTTAATAAAGTAAGTATTAATTTAAAAATAAAACACAGGTAATGGTTCAAATGAAGTTTCTTTCCATATAATCCCCCCCCCCCCTCCCAGACTGTTTCATGAGGGTGCTGCACCTTTTCTGCACTCTGGTTAAAAACTAGTTCTCTTCTTGGCCCTAGTCAAAAAGTAGTATCCCTCATTAATTTAAAAAATGAGACTCTTACTGCCGTTACTTTTAAGGGGTCTTGTACCTTTTAAAAGCGTCGAAAATTAACGAAAAACTTCAAAGTTTGAATTAGTGTATCTTCAAAAGCTTTTTATGTATAAACGTGAAATTTTGGATATTGATTAAACAGATTGTGCTTTGTAATACACTACCAACAGAAATTTATTAACCCTTTACAGAATTTGTGTATTGTTGAAATCAAAATAGCTCTTTTTTTACCCCATAAGTCATTGCGCGCATGATAACCTGAGAAAGTATGAATGAATTGTCAGGAAATTTGGTAAATATACTAACAAATATGTGTGTTTAAAATGATCTACTTTTAAGTATTTACAATGGTAATATTTTTAGTTATGACTATTTTTATTCATTAAAAAAACAAAATTTTAATTTTTTTTACGAAAATATTTTTTTTTTATATAGTTAATGAAATAATTTTAGCCTAAGAGTAGATCATTTTAAACACACATATATGATTAGTATCTTTACCGAATTTCATGCAAATCCATACATACTTTCTCAAGATATCATGCGCGCAATGACTTATGGGGTAAAAAAAAGAGCTATTTTGATTTCAACAATACACAAATTCTGTAAAGGGTTAATAAATTTCTAATGGTAGCCTATTACAAAATACAATCTGTTTAATTGATATCCAAAATTTCATGTTTATACATAAAAAGGCTTTGAAGATAGACTAATTCAAACTTTGTAGTTTTTCGTTAATTTTCGACGCATTTAAAAGGTACAAGACCCCTTAAAAGAATTCTTCGAAAGTAAAAAACTGACACACTGTTGTCTTTTAAATATTAACCCTTTCAGGGCAGGTGGTATGTTTATGAAACCATTTTAATTCCCAAACGCCACAATGGCACCAGAATTTTGGTAAAATATTTTAACACTTAATATGAAAGTGAAGTATAGCCTTTATCTTATTTCCAATTCAATTTGTTGGTAAATACCGGTGCCATTCATTTATTTCAACATTTTAGCATTGAAAATGCTTCGCCCCTGAAAGAGCTAAAAGTACCTTTAAAAATCAAGATTGCCTTAAGAGGCTACTTCAGTCAAGTGAAAAGACCGGTTCGCTAATGCTAATCTTATGGAAGAAATTTATAAAGATATCTCGGTTACATTTTAATATTTTTAAATGATTTTTTTTTTGCATTGGATAGCTGAGATCGATCTATACGAAGGCCGTTTTTTACTTTTTCGATTTTGTTTACAGATATTTTTAATTATGACACTTTCATTTTCGGAACCGGTTTCGAAACTGAAAGCATCCTCATAAAAAAAATCTGTAAACAAAATCGAAAAAGTAAAAAACGGCCTTCGTACAGATCGATCTCAGCTATCCAATGCAAAAAAATCATTTAAAAATATTAAAATGCAACCGAGATATCTTTATAAATTTATTCCATAGGATTAGCATTAGCGAACCGGTCCTTTCACTTGACTGAAGTAGCCTCTTAATAAATAATGCCTCTGTTAATCTAAAAGTGACTTTTTATCGGATAGCCTACTTGTTTTCAAACCTAGGCTAAACTCTTCATATGATATTATATTTACCATTTATTTGTATTTAAAGATTTACTTGCAAAAAAAAAAAAAAAAAAAAATGTAAATGGACAGATCTTAATAAATTTTATACCGACAAACAGTATAAGGTAACACTAAAAAGAAAATGTAAGTCGATTAATTTCCTTCAAAAAAATTTTCATTCACTTAATAGCAAAAAATGCAGATGTACATCAAATTAAATTTTTGTTTATAAATTATTTTAAAAACAAAAAGAGAAAAGAAAAGAAAACCATTAAAATTTAAAATCTAGATTGAAATGTAAATCCTGAAAAATAAAATTAGAAATTTTAAAATTCAAGCATTATTATCACATTTTTCATATTTAGAACTTTCAAGCACTTGAAAAGAACTTTCTCCCCAACCCTTTTTTTCCTTAGTTTTCGAAGTTTTCTCAAAGAGTACGAACCACACTACTAATTGCCCTTCACAATAAAGTAAACTACCTCGCATAATTTATTCATTAACCATGACTCCGCATTTCACGAAGTTGACAAGATACTAAAAAAATATAAATTAATGAATTAAATCATTCTAAAAATAAAGGAAATAACTTTTAAAAAATAATGCTAGGTTTTATAAGTTAAAAACGGAACTTATAACTAAATTAGCCCGACTAGGAATATTTACTTATTTTTTTAAGTATTAAAATTCTAACGAAACTGATGAACGGCGAATTAAATTATATTATTGCAAAACTATTAGATCGGGAGGTACCTGCACAAACCATCTCCTCTTCGAGTTGACGTGTGAAATTCGAGGATCTATATACGTATATATTACGCTATCGTACGTGACACAGAAATCGCGATTATTTGTAATTGTTTAATGGCAACGGCCGAATGAAACGCATCTCATTGGTTATTGAACAGCATTTAATGCATCTCCATATCTATAAGGGGGGGGGGGGTTACCGTAGGGGGACCCTGTTATGTCTCCAAATGCCGCCAAGTTTGTCGCCAACTTGATGATATATCGCCAAATTTGGCGACCAAAATTAGGCGCCAAAAATGACGCCAACTGGGCTATATCTCTAATATTTCGCCAAATTCCCATAGACTTTCATTGTAAACCAATAGGGTTGATTTGCTTACAGAAAATCAACAAATTGAGATATTTTAATGCAACAAAAACTAATATTAGCTTAAAGGATTATATTAATTATATTTAAGGGAGTCCAAGTAAATTAAATTATGAATAAAAGGAACATGATACAATGCTTAGCATGCTTTCCCAAACATAAATTTTAAGGGCGACCAAACTGGTAGCCAAGGGCGGCTAGTTAGTTAAATTAAGATTAGCATATTAAAATGGTCTGGCAAGTTTTAGCTGAGGGAGGTGGGGGGGGGGGGGATACTTACAAACACGATTTTAGTGGTTGACTGGTAGATTTCCCGCTCCATGTTTTCATACCTTTGGGTTCAGGAAAACACAATGATAAACCTACTGCTCAAAACACTAAAATCGGGTCTGTAGATGGTTTTCCACAAGATATGACTTGAATGGTAGACCAATTGCATTTTAATATGCTAATCGAGTTCTGTCTAATTCTGGAAACTCAGTCGTCAACTCGATGGGGTGATGGTCTCTTTTTCCGTCTCCCAGTCTATATTGGGTGTTTCCAAATTTTGAAAATCTCTAGTAGCCGCTATGGAAGGGGCGCAATACTAACGCTAAGCTACTGATACGAGTACAAAGGAATCAAACTTATTCAGTAATCCATTTTAATAGTTTTTTCGTATCTACAATAGCTCTCAAAAAGTTTTTTTTTTTTTTTTTTTTTTTTTTTTCGAGAGTGTATTTTTTTTCCTTGACTGACCAGCAACCTTAAATACAAACTGAAATCAGAACTTTAAATATAACAATGTACAACTTAAAATTTTAATTAGGTATTTTCTTTTCCAGCAAAGGCATCATCCATTATTTACCTGCAGCATCCTTGGATTTGGAGTAGTGCTCTATATGACACACTAGAGTAAGGACACCAGGCGGCACCAGCTCGGACTTCTTTTCAGAAAACTCAAATCTCTTTCAGCATTTAGAACTTCCCCATCCCTGTGACTTTCCAAAAACATATGCAAATTACTTGTCTTCAACTTTCTTCCCTTCGAATGTTTTCACACTTAACGACCACGCCAAGCAGATGGGTGCGCCACCCCATATTCTATGGACGTACGCTTCAATAAATCCAACTGAGTTTCTCTCCGATTCGGGTAGATAACCAAAATCCACGATTCGCTGGCAAATGAAAACAAGGGACCAATGTAGCATCTTTCTGAAAGTGCAAAAAAGTTTTTTATTTTCCACTCAAAACTAAACTCTCCTGCAAGATTTTGCACTTTTCCAGTGGTTCTCATATTGATTCAAGGATTGGGATTTTTTTTTTTTTTTTTTTTAATAGATTAGGCCTCTTGGTCGTAAGTTTTAGACTACCTGAAAAAAGAAAAATAATTTCTGTGATTAAATTTGAAGCTTTTAAAATTCTTTTAGTTAAAACATATTTATTGAAAACATACAAAGAGCACATATAAAATCAAGTTAGAAGAAACATGCATCACGCATAGGTAATAAACACTTTCTAATAAAATTAGAATAGTGTTTCTAACTTACTTTTTTTTTTACACGATAAATGGAAAATATCTAAATGAAAAATTCACATAACAAAATTGTATTTCAAAGCTGAAAAACAAATTTTAAGCAATTACCGCTCGCAATATTCGAAATATTTTATACAGCCCTGTATATTCTGTATCGATTTTCCCATAGACCACGTAGTGTGTTATATTTTAATTAAGCTAAGACGTAAAGATGAGCACGCCTTCCGGCTATTACCATATACCTGGGTGGTTCAATAATTATTGTCCCTAGTGTATATAAAATAGTTGTACTGCAATGGTTGTTGTGGAATATCAAAGCCTAATGTCTTGGATGTCTATATGCTCAATTTCAGAGCCGTAGCTGCTATATTCACATAGTTTTGGAGGGAGGAGTGAGGGTTAAAGGCTGATTTTTAGCTTATGGGGCTAGATTTGTGACAATGGATGAGACGTAACTACTGTCGTTTGGACTCGGGATCATAGTGATGTTGCCAAATCTCACCCACTGTCACAAATATAGCCTCAAAAGCTCTTAACCAGCATTTCACCCTCACCCCCCTCCTTAAAATCTCCCTTAAAAATAGGGCTTTAAAACCTCACCCCTCCCTCCAAAACTATGTTTATATAGCAGCTACGGTTCTGAAATTGAGCATATAGGCATTTAAGACAATAGGCTTCGATATTCCACATCAACTATCGCAGTACAACTATTTTATATACACTAGGGACAATAATTATTGAACCACCCTCGTATACCTAACAAAGTGTCCATATTCTTTTGTGCTCAGCCGGTGCGAGGAATTTCAAAAGGGAGGTTTTAAGAGGCTGCTTCACCCACGCGAAAACACCTGCTGGTTAATGTTAATCCTATCGGAAAAAATGCTAAAAATATCTCGTTTGCATTTCAATATTTTTAAGTAATTTTTTCTTCTAACATTGGATAGCTGAGATCGATCTTCACGAAGGTCTTTTACTTTTTCGATTTTGTTTATAGTTTTTTTTTTTTTTTTTTTTGGGGGGGGGGGGATACATTCAGTTTCGAAACCAGTTTCGAAAGTGAAAGTATCCTCATAATTTTTTTTCTTTTTTAAAGTGAAACGTTTTCTTATATTTTGCTCTTATTACTATTTATTATTACACATTGATTAGTGCTAATTATGCTTGAACTTTAATTAAAGATTAAATATATTCAATTATACTTATTATACATCTTGATTTTAATTTATGCGGCCTGTCTTTCGCCATGAACATTAACATGTATATGTAGCGTACAACCTATATTTAGTCAGAAAAAAAATCAGAAGAAAAAGAAGGTATCATTTCTACTACCATAATGTTCAACTTTAATTTTTAGCACGAAATTTCATAAGTAATGTATATTTTAAGTCTTTACAGCAATAATTGCACCTTTAGGTAATATTAGTTATGAATTTTGAATGCAAATGGAGCACTAGATAAGAAAAACATTAGTTTGAAGCAAAGTGTCTAAACAACAGGACAAAATAACATTGACAATGGTAAATTTTTGTTCAATTTTTCAAATATTTTTTTGAAATAAAACTAAATACAGTGAAACCTCCTTGAACGGTCACCTCTAAACAACGACAACCTCCTAATACCGGCCACATGTTGATGAAACAAAACACGTTCCATAGCATTAACATTAGTACGAACCTCTAAATAAGGAATTCTGAACACCGGCCGCTCAAAAGTCACGAAAAAGAAAAAAATTATAGTTCCTGGTACAATTTCATATTTATTTGCAAACCGAAATGCGAAGCAGATCAAACAAAATTTACTTGATATGACAGCAAATAGAAAAGTAAGACATTAATATTGACGGGGAAAATTTTGATAATATTCTTAGAACGACAGGCATAACTAACGTGAAGGCCAGCGAGTTTGCATATCTGGACAAAGATAGGAAGATAAAAGAGAGGAAAAGAAAAGTGATGAGGAAGAGGAAATCGAAGAGATTATAGAATTACCCAAAATTTCCAGTACAGTAAACCCTCGATTTAACGGACCTCGGTTCAACGGACTTCGGATTCAACGGACTAATTAAAAAAAAAAAATTAAAAATTAAACAAAAATTAAAGTAAAACAAGTGGGTAAGTGTGATCGCAGATCGCGCAGAGGGTTTCGTTTAATATCCCTTTTAAAACACTTTAACCTTAAATTAACAAATCAAAATCGTTAATTTAAAATTATTCCCCTCTCCCTAACCTGAAATTCAACGCCCCGTATTTCAAATTTTTATATTTGACAAATGTCAACTATTTATTTATCACTATTATTTACTGGAAGCCTCCATGATAAAACAGCTTCTAAAAAAATGAAACACGCTTCGAAAAAAAAAAAAAAAAAAAAAAAAAAGTATTACTGCCCCCCTTTCCCTCCCCTACTTGAGAATCAACACGAAACCCTCTTTTAAGCTTTTATATGTAAAAAATCAAGCAATGAACAACGACAAAGCATTTCTTTTTACTATTTTTAAAAAGCGATTTCTCGGTAAAATAAAAAAAAAATATTTATTATATCTGTGGCGACACAATGTCTCGTGATCAAATGAACGAAACCTTAAAAAAGGGGAAAGAACACGAAACGCCGAAAGCGCGCGCTTTGATTCTCACTGTAGCGTGGTGTTCGTTCTAAGCATGCGCAATGATGCTGGCGACCTATGCGACCATGTGATATGCTTTTCGTTCTATGCATGCGTTCTATGCATATATACAATACATGTATATACACTGTATATATATATTATATATATATATGTAATTTGCACTGTAATAATATATGTAATTACAAGTACGTAATAATAAACATATATGTACTATAATTATAACAAAATAATATTATAAATAGTACTTTGCGATTTAACGGACACATCTTAGTCCCAATTAGTCCGTTAAATCGAGGGTTTACTGTATTAACACGTATACCGAAGGTTTGAAGAACCTTCGTGAAATCCAAAATTTTGCGTTAAATCATAATGATGATGAGTTGTATAGAAAACAAACTCATATTGTTATTTTTTTGGAGAAAGCCGATTTGCAGAACCCCCTCCCCCCAAAGAAACTGTAAATGACTGTTTTTTTTTTTTTTTTAATGTATTAAAACAACGAGGATTAATTAAAATGACTCTATATTTCTATTTAAATTTATGTAATTTGATTTTTTTTTTTA
This sequence comes from Maratus speciosus, assembly GCA_963932465.1. NCBI lineage: Eukaryota > Metazoa > Arthropoda > Arachnida > Araneae > Salticidae > Maratus > Maratus speciosus. The sequence continues at coordinate 129,027,478 of OZ010797.1, forward strand.
AGGAAACTTTTGAAGAGCGGTAACTTTTCACCGGTCCCACAGGTAACCGTTATTCAGAGGTTACATTGTACATATGATATATAGGTATAAAAAGAATTACTTCTATTCTCTGCACAAAAAAGTTCAACATAACTTAGTTTTTTTGATAAAGTGAGTAATTAAAATCAAGGTAGCAGATCCACTACCACGGACATTAATGATCCGGGCATTATCCCATGGTAGCATTTTTGTTACTATATTATTTTCAAAGAAAATTTGTACTACTAACAGGAGAACCATTTTTGGTGCTGCTCGCACCTATTATTGAAACCTAGTGCATTTTAAAGAACTAACTACATTAGGAAGTTTGAGAATCAATAAAATTTTTCTGTTAAAATCATTTTTTTTTTTTTTTTTTTTTTTTTTTTTTTTTTACAGCAGCATAACTTTTTGAAAATGCAATTTTCGAAACCACTTATCGGACTATTAACATAGATTTTTTTTTTTTTTTGAAGAAAAGCATTTAAAAATACAAATTAGTCAATAATAAGTATAAAATATTGAAAAAAAGTTTAAAAATTCCTTTAAGAACCTACGAAATTGATTTTGAAAAAATTACAACATTATATTCACATTTTTGGCGGGAGAAAAATTGGCCTTTTTTTTTTTTTTTTTTTTTTTTTTTGTTTTTGTTTTTGTTTTAAGTAGAGCTTTCCGGCAACCCTATCCATGATTCACATGCCTTCACGTGTTTGTAATATTAATATTGATATTTAAAATTAAATATAGTTTATAATAGCTCTATGTTTTATTAGAAATCATTCATTTAATATTTTTTCAAAATAGCATGTATTTTAATTACATTTTTTTTTTTTTTTTTTTTTTTTTTTTTTTTTGTGATGGAAAAATGACAACAAAAAGATATAATTACTATTTTCCAACTATTTTTCCTTTACTTTCAACAGAAATGGAGTACTTGCGTTTCAAAATTAAACAAATGGCGCTAAAAACTACAACAAAGTTAATATCTAAAAAACAAATTGCTATGCAGTTTTCAAACAGATTGCATTTAAAAGTACCTTTTTTTTTCTTTTACAATAAGACGGTATGAAAATTGAGAATGTGCGATGCTTAGAAGTAAACAACAACAACAAAAAAAAAAAAATTAAAAAAAAATGCAGTAGAGTATTTAACTATACAATGATACATCTGCTTTTTTTACGGCTGGCTTATACAACGGAATGTTATTTTTTAGAGACGACATTTTAATTGCTGGGAGAAAGAAATAGCATATTGGGGCTAAAAATGCTTCTTGCATTCGGACACAAAAATGAGTCTGGTCCTGAGCATTTCCATCAAATAACGCCATAATAAAGAATATTTTTTTATGACTTTAATTAGTTGTTACGAGAATTCTAAAAAAAAAAAAAAATCTTATGCAACATATATAAATTATGTCAAAGATGGGAACTAATCTTAAAAATTGCCGTACATTATACATTCATTTTTTTTTTTTTTTTTTTTTTTTTTTTGTGTGTGTGTTGTGTCGCACCTAAAACATTTCTAAATAGACACAAACACGTGGTAGATAAATTTCTACAAAAAAAAAATAATTCAACATCGTATAGTATTTTGTCATATTATCTCAAAAAAACCTAAAAGAAAAATAAATGATGCTGCTGTGGGAAGGAAATAAAATTAAGTACAGAGTTTAAGTGCTGAATTAAATTAAGGTTTATTTAAATAAAATTGAGATAGCGTTTATCTTCACTACATTAATCTGATTAAATTTACAATGTTATTACACTCGTCATTTTCTATTTCCTTTTAAAATATAATAATGATAATTTGAAAAGTAATTTCATGCACGAAATATTTAATATACTCCGGAGTAAAACGAATAAAGAGGTACCTCTTAAAAATTTACGCTAAATTTAGTAAACCATTAAGCTGCTGCTGCATCTCCAGAAAAGTCGCCGGGGCTATTCTTCCGTCGGTCCAAGTCCAAATCATAACCGTCCCATGTCTGTCTCTCTTTAGGGCTACTCCATCCTCTAACGTCCCAACATTCGCCAATTCCCCTCTTCTCCACCTTTCCGGACCACTCAGCCTCTCACCACAAGCAGAAGTCTCCACTCGAGCCAGACGTCACAGCAGAAGCCTCCAAGCCGAAGTCACAAGTCAGAAGTCCCGTTTCGCCGAGCACCTGCTCCTTTTATCATCTCGCCTCGTCACCTCTTTCCAATCGGCGCAAAAGTAAACAGTCCAATTGCGCTCCAAAAATAAACTGTATTATGTTGTTCTATTTATTTACAGACTTTTTTTAAATGAATTAATCGAGGATTACATTACACATATTATCTATTTTTTTTTTTTTTTTTTTTTTTTTTACAGTATAGTTTCAAATTAAAAGGAGTATTATTGCTTGTAAAACGGGGTCCGATCGCCACGTATGAATACCAAAAGATCGCCGATTCGGAACCACGTGTTTCGTAAAAATGAAACAATAAATTAAGCTTAAATATTTTCAAATAGAATAACTCTAAAAACTTTTAAAATAATAATATGTTGACATTTGAATACATATTTTTAAGATTAAATTACGAAATAGCTGTAACTTTAAATATTTTTTTTTTTGACATTTTGAAACATTATACACTTATATTTTACACATAAAATATTCATAAATTTCTGAGGAACAAATCTTTACACTGGCGGGCGCCAGGCCAATATAAAAAAAACCCTCCTCAAAATGCTATTGAACAGTACAATAAACCATTTTTAGATATTCTATGGAGTAATTTAACTATTGACTGGCTAAAAAAAAAGAGTTATTCTAAAGTTTTAAAAAACAACCATTATTTATACAAAGCAGTTAAAAATATAGTATTTCTTTTTTTTTTCTTATTTAAAAAAACCCCACATTATCAACATAACACATTACATCTCCGTCTCCTCAAAAAAAATTTTTATTGAAAAATTTTTTTTTGTAAGTAAAAGAAAAAGAATCAGGTCCTCGTCAAAATAAATTCATGTTGCATGTAAATACCCCTCTAACTACACCCCATTGAAATTCAAGTAATTAATTAATCTCCCATCACCTAGTCACCAAAACCGACCAAATTAGGATTCAGACAACCTTACAAAACATTATTACTGATATCTGAACATCACCAATTTTTGTGACATGTATTCATAACCAGAATGCATATATATACATGAAAAACAATACAAGGTGATTTCTACTAATTGACTTGTGTTTTAGTACTTTATACATATTTTATCACATGATACAATAAATAGTAAGTTTGTTCAAAGATTTAAGACAAAATTTGTTCCTGATTATACAAAATATTACACAAATTATGCAATACAATACAATAATAGAAAAAAAATATATACAACATTATGCAACGGTGAGAATGTATTCACCACAATAAAAAAAATGTTATTTTTTCACAACAAAACCATGGGTGTCTCTGGCACGCAAATTATAATCGCTAATAACCTCAGGTCTCGTATGCTGTCTACAATTTTGCCCAGACCCTGAATATGACTGACCGGGTAAGCCTATATTTATGTCAATATTGTCAGTGTTAATTTTATTATTGTGTGCATGAGCTTGATTGTTACTACTATTACTATGACTTATCACATCGAAAACTGGATACTGATCAACAATCTCTTCTACCTGAGAATCCCTAACATCCATATCAACTTGAGTGTTTTGATTTGTATCCTGTTCCCTGTTTCTACTCTCCTCCTCAAAGAATGCAGGAAAAATAATCCTTTCAGTGATTTTAGTCAATCTATCAACATGTACTAATTGCTCGTCTTTGGGATTTTGTATGTGAACAATTTTAAAATTTACTGTATTAGTTTGTTGAGTGATACGGTAAGGTCCTTTATTAAACTGGGTAAGTTTTTTACTAGCCCCCGGCTTAACTACCGGTGTGTACAATAACACCAAATCCCCCACTTGTAAATTTTTGTCTGTGGCAAACTTTAACCTATACTCTTCCTGTTTTTCTGCAGCTGTAGTTAAATTTTGTCTAACCATGCGAAACATTTTGCTCAACCTTAAATGTAAATCTTCACTTAACTCACGGGTATCAGCATAAGATCTTTGAATAGGTTTGGTTATAAGGTCAACAGGTAAAAGTAAATCCCTACCATAAACTAAATGTGCTGGGGTATCTCCTATAGCAGCGTGATAAGCTGTTCTGTAAGCTAATAAAGCAAAATGTAAAACTTTGTCCCAATCTTCATTTGAAGAGTTCACTAAGTGTTTTAACATATTAAGTATCGTGCCATTGGCCCGTTCCACAACCCCGTTTGCACTCGGGTGATAATTAGTCGTAGTATGCTTTTTAATGTGAAGTTTCTCATATACTTTTAGGATTACCTCAGATATAAATGATTTGCCCTTGTCTGTAGTGAGGTGTTCAGGAATTCCATGAGTAGAAATGAATTTTTCTAACACAGACATTATAACCTCAGATTGTAAGTTTGGTACAGGGTAAGCCTCAGCCCATCTTGTAAAATAATCTGTAATTACAATAATGTGTCTGTTTCCCTCTACTGTAGTACTTAACGGACCCACAGCATCAATAGCTATCTTTTCAAAAGGACGTGAAGTAATTTCGACTCTCTGTAATGGTGCTTTCTGTTTAGATTTATATCCTTTACGAATGGCACACTGTACACAAGATTTAACGTGGTTGAGTGTGTGTTTATATTGACCCCACCAGAAGTAATTTTTCTTAGTTTTAATTAATGTTCTTTTAAATCCTGGATGTGCTGAAGTTACTGAGTCATGAGCTTAATTTAAAATGTGTGAAATTAAGGTTTTAGGAATAACTAATTTGATTGTCATTATGTGCGTCTTTTTTATTTATGCAATATAATAAATCATCTTTTAAAAAGAAAGTTAAATCATTTAATTGTATTTCATTTACATTATTTAATTGCTCAATTATGTTTTTGCATTTTGCATCTTGGTTTTGTGATGTTTTAATAAATTCTTTTGAAAAATTTGTGTTGATATTTATTTCTTGAATCACATTAACATTCCTCAATAGTACATCAGCTGGTGCATTACATTTACCTGGAGTATGACAATATTTTATATTATAATTTTGCAGTGCAAGAGCCCAACGAGAAACTCGACTACTGTCTTGGATTCTCAACACCTGCGAAATTGCCTGCTGATCACAATATAGAGTGAATTCCCTCCCGTAAAGATAATGTCTAAAATTACTAATTCCCCAAACTACACCGAGAAGTTCTCTCTCAAAAGTACTATATCTCGTCTCGGCATCCTTTAAAGTCCTGCTAGCATATGCGACTGGATGCAAGTCACCTGATTCATCTTTTTGGCTAAGTACCGCACCTAACGCGAACCTGGACGCATCAGTATGTAAAAAGAAGGGTTGCTCCACATTGGGCAACATCAAACAAGGATAAGAGGTCAAACACTGCTTCAATTTGTTAAATGCTGAGTCTGCTTCCTGACTCCACTTGAAAGGGGTTTTCAATTTAGTTAATTCTGTTAAGGGCTTTGCGATGTCAGCAAAATGATCAATAAATTTTCTATAAAAGTTACATATACCAATGAAGCTACGTACAGCTTTTTTGTTTTTTGGGATGGGGAAGTTTTCTACAGCTTTTACGTTTCTTTCATCTGGAGAGACTGCACCATTTTTAATTTGAAATCCAAGGTAAGTTATTGAATTTTTGCTATTTGACATTTTTTCAGGATTAATTTTCAGGTTATGAGAATTGAGTCTTTTAAAAACCTGATCTAATTTTTGAATGTGTTCTTCAAAAGTTGCAGAACCAATAATTATATCATCAATATAAGTATTAGTATCTAAACCTAATAAAATTGTAGCAACCAGCCTTTGAAACGAAGCCGCAGCATTGACTAGACCCTGTGGCAATCTTGTCCACTCAAACAAGCCAAATTCAGTACAAAAGGCAGTTTTGTATCTGTCATCAGGATGCAATTCCATTTGCCAATATCCTGAGCATAAATCTAAAGATGTATAGAAATGAGCACCATTTAATTTATCTAATAAATCTGAAATATGTGGGAGAAGAAATGGTAAAGGCTTAGTCTTTAAATTAAGCTTTCGGTAATCGCAGACCAATCTGTAGGAACCATTTTCCTTTTTAACCAAAATTACCGGGGAGGCATAAGGAGAATCAGAGGGGGTAATTATGTCAGCTTCAAGTAGATCATCAATTTGTTGTTTTAACTCAGTTCTTAATGTATATGGAGTCCTATAAGGTTTAGAACGAACTAGAATATCATCCGTCAAATAAATTCGGCGACTGGTTGTGTTACAACCTGTTAAGTCTTTAACCGACTGTGCAAAAATAGCTTTATTTTTATTTATAACTTCCATGACTGCCTGTTTTTGTAATTCGGTTAAATGATCTAAGTCAAATTTCTCACCACAAGGATTAAAATCAGTTATCTCATTTTCCACTTCTAAATTGTTTACAGTTGTATTTTGAACATTAATTGCTTCAACAAATTCAATTTTTGCTATCTGACAATTTTTGTTTATACGAATTTTCCTCTCTGTTACATTAGCTACTTTAATCCATAAATCTTTGTTGCCTTCATAGTTATAAATTCCGTTCGCTACTAACCAAGAATTATTTAGAGATTTATTTGATGGCTGAACAAAAATTAAGTTTTGAGTTTGTGGTAGTCCATTAATTTTAATTTTGATAAATTGTTCAGATCGAGGTTCAATAACATTTTTATTTACCGTACTTCCTACACCTTAAAATTTATGTAAGTTAATTGAGTTAACTTCTATATTTTTCAAATTGTTCCATAAAATCGTATGATTTAGATATTTTAAAGTTTCAGTTCTATAGTCGATGATAATATTATAATATTATAAGATTTTAAGAATTCTGATCCTAGAATTGCATTATAATTAGCTTTGAGACTGTTACTAATAAAGAAGGTTACCTCAAATTTGACTTCTTGGTCAGTTAAGCACAGTTTAATTTTCTTATCTAAGCCCATGACATCGTTATTTACCCCAATGACCTGCATCGCACAAGGTTCGGCCATGTCGATCCAATTCGGCAAATGTTTGTTTAAAATTTCAGTTGATATTAAATTTATTGCAGCTCCCGAATCTATGAGACAATCTATTTTCTTTTTATTTAGTTTTAGTGAAATAATGGGTAATTGTCCTACCTCAGCATCAATAGTGTCTATACGTACCATTTTAGGGGGAGAATCCAAAGACAGTGGTACATTCCCGTTTTGCCCCACTACCGGTTTAACGAACCTGAATTAGAATTTTGTGATTCTTGAGTGGTTAACGAGGGACAATTTCTTTTTATGTGACCCTGTTGGTTACATTGAAAGCAAACAATATTTCTTCTAGGACGATATTGTCTTCCCCCATATTGTGATGGACCTGCTATATTATGAACCCCATATCCCTGTGATTGAGATTGCGTGACCTGTAATACAGTTTGTACCTGATTGCTAAGTTCTGAAATTTTCCGATCACTTTCACTGACTACATTCTGTATGAGATTCTTAAATTCTTGAATTTCATTTGGAGAATTATTAATAGTTTGAGCAATGTTAATTGGGGCCTGGACTTGGTCATAATCTGCGCATTTTTCTTGACAAATCGCCAAATCCCAAATTTGTTTGCAAGTACTAGGAGAATGCGGCATGACAAACTTTCTTACTTCCGGCAACATACCCTGTAGACATTTTTGCATGAGTAATTTTTCTCTAATGGCCTCCTGATCCGCGAAGCATTTGTAGGACAGCCCCAATACTCTGGACAAGAAAGCCCTGTTAGATTCCCTAATATTTTGCCTCGCAGTTGTAAATTCTTGCAAGTGGTACGCCTCATCTACCGTTTTGCTGAATCGGCTAATTAGTGCTTCTTTTAATGTTTGTAGGCTGTGTGTAGTTTTTAAGTGAGGTTGAGACTTGATAAATTTTTGAGCTTCTCCTATGCATTTCATTTTAATGGCGAAGACACATTGCTCCTCTTGCCATCCTGCGAAATCCCTAACCTCAGTTATCTTATCAAGGAAATCGGCTATAGTTATGTCAGGGTTTTCTCCTGAATATGTTGGGATATTTGTGATAAATTGATTGAAATTAAAGGTTAAGTTGGGTACCAGAGACACTGGTCCATGTGTAGTTGGTCCCTTGGCTGTCTGAACCCCTGACTGGTGATAATATTGGTGGCGAACCGCTACTATCAAAAGAGGTATTTGCTGGATTATTTTCTTTATTCTCTTTTTCAGCCTTCCCATTTTCTACACTATTACTTTCTTCACTTAAACTAGGATCCTTTTCATTCCCTGGCCCAGCCTGTCCTGCCACCTGCTCTGGCTTTCCAGACTCACTGCTCATTATTATAACTAGTGTATGTTCCCCCAAAATAATAATTGCAAATCTAAATTATAACAAACATAAAATACTAAAAATAAAAAAAAATTCATGCAACATGTGACAAAATGAAAAATCAAAGTTAAAGTTAACATTCCCTATAGCCACTTAATCATGGTAAAAAAATAATTTCTAAGTAAATTACTCCATTTACAATAATTTCTATTAACCACAGCAGCAAAACGCAAAGTAAAAAAAAAATACAACAGGTAACGGCGCCGAATTTGGCCAAAACACGCGGGACCGAAACACGTGCCGCGATGCCAAAATGGCAAAGGTCACTAGGCACCAAAAATGTGTTGTGTCGCACCTAAAACATTTCTAAATAGACACAAACACGTGGTAGATAAATTTCTACCAAAAAAAAAAAAAAATTCAACATCGTATAGTATTTTGTCATATTATCTCAAAAAAAAACTAAAAGAAAAATAAATGATGCTGCTGTGGGAAGGAAATAAAATTAAGTACAGAGTTTAAGTGCTGAATTAAATTAAGGTTTATTTAAATAAAATTGAGATAGCATTTATCCTCACTACATTAATCTGATTAAATTTACAATGTTATTACACTCGTCATTTTCTATTTCCTTTTAAAATATAATAATGATAATTTGAAAAGTAATTTCATGCACGAGATATTTAATATACTCCGGAGTAAAACAAATAAAGAGGTACCTCTTAAAAATTTACGCTAAATTTAGTAAACCATTAAGCTGCTGCTGCATCTCCAGAAAAGTCGCCGGGGCTATTCTTCCGTCGGTCCAAGTCCAAATCATAACCGTCCCATGTCTGTCTCTCATTAGGGCTACTCCATCCTCTAACGTCTCAACATTCGACAATTCCCCTCTTCTCCACCTTTCCGGACCACTCAGCCTCTCACCACAAGCAGAAATCTCCACTCGAGCCAGACGTCACAGCAGAAGCCTCCAAGCCGAAGTCCCAAGTCAGAAGTCCCGTTTCGCCGAGCACCTGCTCCTTTTATCATCTCGCCTCGTCACCTCTTTCCAATCGGCGCAAAAGTAAACAGTCCAATTGCGCTCCAAAAATAAACTGTATTATGTTGTTCTATTTATTTACAGACTTTTTTTAAATGAATTAATCGAGGATTACATTACACTTATTATCTATTTTTTTTTTTTTTTTTTTTTTTTTTTTTTTACAGTATAGTTTCAAATTAAAAGGAGTATTACTGCTTGTAAAACGGAGTCCGATCGCCGCGTATGAATACCTAAAGATCGCCGATTCGGAACCATGAAACCATTCGGAACCATGTTTCGTAAAAATGAAATAATAAATTAAGCTTAAATATTTTCAAATAGAATAACTCTAAAAACTTTTAAAATAATAATATGTTGACATTTGAATACATATTTTTAAGATTAAATTACGAAATATCTGTAACCTTAATTTTTTTTTTTTTTTTTTTAACATTTTGAAACATTATACACTTATATTTTACACATAAAATATTCATAAATTTCTGAGGAATAAATCTTTACACTGGCGGGCGCCAAGCCAATATAAAAAAAACCTCCTCAAAATGCTATTGAACAGTACAATAAACCATTTTTAGATATTATATGGAGCAATTTAACTATTGACTGACTAAAAAAAAGAGTTATTCTAAAGTTTTAAAAAAACAACCATTATTTATACAAAACAGTTAAAAATATAGTATTTCTTTTTTTTTTTTTTCTTATTTAAGAAAAACCCACATTATCAACATAACATTTGCAATGAAATTTAACAATACCTTTAAAATCATTTTAATACTTTTTAAACAAGTGTTATCATAAAAAGTTAATATTTTTATTAATTAATTAAGAAAATGTAAGTTTTTTAAATAAAGACAATAAAGTATCTGGTTTTTACTAAAAACTAGTTACATATAATGCAACAATTTTTTCAAATAATAGAATGAAAAAAATGACACATAAAATAAACAGAATTTAAAGAAATGATGTGAACATTTTTGAGAAAAAATAATAAGCCAATAGTTACAGAAAATGTATATGCAATATTATTAACTTACTTATATTAGCTGTAATATAATTCTTTGTGGAAGAGCAATTACTTATATAGTTAAATAATACACATCAAACGTTAATTTTAGTCGTTTAAAATACTAGATTAATTTACTGATATACTTACAATACAACTTGTTTACAAAACACATGTGCTGATGTACCACGCCACATGCTAAAATTTCCTATCTAAACATTGTTGGCTAAAAAAAAATATTGATCTGTGCTGCCATCTATCAGCGATTTGAGAAAATGTTAATGTTTCACTCGGAATATTTGTTAATTTAACACGTTGAATGCCACGTCAGTCACAGCCATCGGTGACCGACACCGATCTTTCCGTTTATGCCGCGTTAGTCATCGGTGACTGATAGAATCTGTAACGGGAGTCTTATTTCGTGGCCTAAACGGTAAGACAGACTAAATAGATTTCGCATTCAACGTGTTAAAAACCAAGATCCCTTATTACAGGCCCGTAGCTAGACCATACTTCCAGGTAGGGCAAAGATTTTTCCAGGGGTGGCAGATTATTTCTTCATTTTTTTTCTAACTCTTATTCGTAGTTCTTCAAAAATATGCATTGCAATTTTAGGGAATTTTTTTTAATTTAAAATATAAGATATTTCTAAAGTCAGTACGAAATTTTTAAAGTTTCTTCAGAGACATAATAAAAATGTATTAAAGTTAAATAAGATATTTGGCATAACCAGGGCCGTAGGAATTGTCTCCCATACCCCCCCCCCACACACACACACACTTGGGGAGGGGTGAGCAAAGCCAGGGAGCCAGTAGTAAGTTATTGTACCCTTGAGTCGAATAATGTCTTTAACTTTTATAATTATTTGTAATAACATTTTAATTTGTTGTTTTATCCAAATTCATTTTTTGTCAAAGATCTTGGTCAGATTTAGAAAACAGATATGCGCTTTCCTTCTATATCCACTATTCTTTATAAAGGTGCCCAGATGGAAGAGCTTTTGAAATCTTAAATTCTATTTTTTAAATATAATGGTATTTTAGTCTTTTTTTTTTTTTTTTTTTTTTTTTTTTTTTTTTTTTTTTTTTGGTGGGGGGTGGGAGGGGGGTCCTATAAAGGGGAGAAAAAGATGAAACCAAAAGTACAAAACTTCATTAATACTATTACTTCCTTCAACCAAAACAGATATGCACTTTCTTTCTACAGCTACCGTTCTTTTTAAAGGTGCCCAGATGAAAGAAATTCTGTAGGCTCTAAATTATTTTTGAATTGTCTTTTTTAGGGCCTTCTATAAAAGTGAGGAAAAGTTGGAACCCAAGATTCAAAACATTTAGGCCAAAATTTTTATTCAAATGTTTAAAAAATATGCTTTTTGATCTCAATGGGGCCCCCCAATAAGTTTCAAAACTTTCTTAATGCCATTACTTCCTTCAAAAAATTTGTGCTTTCTTTCTATAGTCACCGTTCTTTTAAAGGCGATGAAAAAATTTTTGCGGGCTCTAAATTTTGTTTGAATTGTGTTTTTGGGGGAGCCCTATAAAAATAAAGAAATGTTGGAAGTCAAGATTAAAAACTTTTAGGCCCCATATTTTTTATTCAAATGTTTAAAAAATATGCTTTTTAATCTCAATGGGGTCCCAATGAGCTTCAAAACTTCCTTAATACAATTACTTCCTTCAACCAGAACAGATAATGTGCTTCCTTTCCAGCCACCATTTTTTTAAAGGTGCCCAGATGAAAGAAATTTTGCAAGTTCTAAATACTTTTTAAAATGTCTTTTTTTAGGGTCCCTATTAAATGGAGGAAAAGTTGGAACCCAAGATTCAAAACTTTTAAACCTCATTATTGTTATTCAAATGTTAAAAAAAAATGTGATTTTTAATCTCGTTGGGGTCCCAATAAGCAGGCATTTGTGTGCCGCCTTTGCCACCTATCCCCTTACGTTCAACCTGTTTCTTTTTTAACATTTCATCTCTTCTCTCGATAAATTAATAATGTTAATTATACATAAATTATATTCTGTAATTATTTAAATCTGCTAGCTGAGCTTCGCTTGTTTTGCCGGTTGGTTTTTCAAAAAAAAGAACCTATTTTTTTTGGGGGGGGGGATTCCCCTTGGGGGCCCCACTGCCTTCAACAGCGTAAACCCGTTCGGAATATACCAATCTGATTCTTGAATTATTGTAATTTTTATTTCCATAAAAATAATAGTCTCCAGGTAAAAGTTAAATTTTCCAGCATCGTCATTCATCTTGCTACAGGAGCCAATTTGTTATTTTCCCACCTTCATCTTAATCATGACAGCAGCAAAATCTACTGGATAATTCTTCGGTTCAGAAAAACGTGCCAAAAGGTCTCCGCAAAACGGCAAAACGCGAAAATAAGGGTATAAATCGCAAAAAAAAAAAAAAAAAAAAAAAAATTGGACAAAAATTCAAAAATCGCAGAGAGCAAAATTTGTCTATATCGAGCCAAAAGATTGAATGTGGAATTTTAAAAAATACTCTAAAAATCACATAAAAGGTTTGTAAAAAAAATCAGAAATTGCAAACGATAAACTTTCTATATTGAACTAAAGGACTTAAACTTGATTCCTTTTAGGAATGTACGAAAAAAAAAAAAAAAAAAAAACCTCCGCGGAAAGCGCATAAAACGCCGCACAGGGCAAAATTTACTATATAGGGATAAAAGATTGAAACCGGATTCCTTTTACATTCTCAAAAATAAATAAATAAAAGAATCAGTGAACTGGAGATTTTTTCCCCCGTTCAAACACGCACACGAAAAAAAAAAAAAAAAAAAAATGCTTTGATTTGCTTATTTTTCGCAAAAATATAGAAAGTCACCATCTAACGTAAAAATTACCCAACATCCTTCAATATAAAGATGCAGTTTCATCAAATCAAATCCCAATAGTGTTCCGTCAACTGTGTTGCATTGTACTATTCATAATTAGAAACTGAACTTACGCATTAATATTTTTTCCTTCATAACACAAAAAAGTCGAGAATCAAAGATCAAAATTTCTAGAAATTTTCAAAAGACGAAAATTTCTTCAAATATGAGAAAAATATCTTCTAATCACAGGAGCTTAAAAACGGGAAAAGCGTTTAAAATCGCATAAAAAGTTTGCAAAAAATTCAAAAATTGCAGAGGGCAAAATTTTGTACTTGTGGGTAAAAGATCGAAACCTGACTCCTTTTACTAATGTAAAAAAATCCCGTCGGAACGCGAAAGAAAGTTAAAAATTACATAAAAGACTTCGTGAAATATTCAAAAATTGCAGAAGACTACTTTACTATATTCGGCTGAAATGGAAAGATAGATTGAAAATGGATTCCTTTTATGAATGTGGGGGAAAAAGCACGAAACTCGAAGAAACACTAAAAATAGCATAAAAAATTAAATTTAGAAATTTAATAAATAAAAAAAAACAAAAAAAACCTATGTTGATGTATATAATTTAAGGCATACAGGTATCCTTCCTGTCAAATCTCGTCGTGAACAGAAAACATCTGGTCAGACTAAAAGAAAAAAAAAAAATGGACAGAAAGACTCTGTATGTTTTTATTATTATCTAGTAAGAAACCCATCTTCGTTGCCCACAGAAAGGTACTGTCTATCCGAAGCCTTTCTTTTTCAGTTTCTATCCGGAACACGTGGGTGACAATTTTAAATTGGAGAAAACTGAAAAATATGAAAACGACATCCCAAAGGTAATTTTTTTGGAATTAGTAAATCTCTAAATATATATATATATTTAATAAAAGGCACCGTTCAAAGCAGAAAAAAAGTTATATTATAAGTGAGTATTTTCTGCATAAAAAATCTGCCTAGGCAATGCAGATGGCATTGTCAAACTGAAAAAAAAAAAAAAAAAAAAAAAAAAACAAAGAATACGAAAAGACTTCCATATTTTTTTTATTTGTGTGCAATATTTGGGGGTTTGTTGTGAAGGTTCTTTTGCAAAGTAAATTCAGTTTGAAACTTTTTTTTTAATGCTAAATTTTGTCCTCTGCTATTTTTGAACTTTTCGAGAATTTTTAGCTGTGTTTCTGGTAATTTTTTTAACATTCGTAAATAAAAAATCCGGTTTCAATCTTTTAGCACAATATAGTAAATTTTGCTCGCTATGAACTTCGAAATATCTTTATCAATTTTTGGCATCCTTTCGCATTTTGCAGTGATTTTTTTATATTGTTTTTCTAAATGGGGGAATTCTCAGTTAAATTTTGCTAGTGCTTTGATTAAATTCATGTTGTAAGAATATCAAATCTGTTACTGTAACATCATGAACAAAATGTTGAACATTTTAATTTAATCCGGGTCGAAATAAAAATTTACAATAATTCAAGGTTTGTTTGATTCGAGATCTGAGCCGGCATAGCCCCAATGGGTGTACGCACATTGCCGAAAGCAGTTCAACCCAACTCTAAATTCGTTTAATTTGAGTTTCGTTTTGAAAAAATCAACTAGTGAAGCTCCGCTGGTGTTGTTATAAAATAGAACTCGGATAGCAAAATTAAATATAGATATTTCTCCAAAATCTTAGAGGGGGGGAGACATGAAAAAAAAGTTTGTGGGTGGCCTCAAAAGACCTTCCTACGGACCTGGACATAACGTAAATAAAATGTATTTCTTTTAATTAGGAATTGGAATCGAATACCGTTTTTCACTTGTAATTGATTTCTATCTTATGATGGTCTGTATCAGGCTGTCGCCTTGCAAAAATTGGCTTATATTGGCAACTTTGACGACCACTTTGGAAACTGATTTGCTTTTAAGAAAAAGGGCAGAATAGTTTCATTAAACAATGCATTCAGTTTCTTCGTTCATTAATAAAAGCATCTGTAACATTTTTTAATTTAAGAATAAAAATGGCTTTATGAATGTGTCAGTAAGTAATAAATTTGGATTTGTAAAATCGTAAGTAACCTGACATATTGTATTGTTTAAATTTGAAATAATGATTGGTTTATTTTAGAAGCGACATTTTTTTTTAAAAATTCAGTGGAATGGAAGACAGTCGAAGAGATGAAGGGATAGACCTTCCATTATCTATTTTGTATTTTCACATTGGGGGTGGGGGGGTGGGGGGGGGAGTGTCTTTTGGAGTTTGTTGTAATCGGACCAAGTTTCCACGAAAGAAGCATTTAACTGTCATGTACATCAAATTAAAGTTAAGGAAACAGTATTGTGGGCTGCTTCAAGATTAGTTTCAGAAGCCTTTGATTTCAACCCCGCCTCCTAACGATAAATTACATATGGTGACAATTGTATAAAGAAAGCAAGCTTTGGGGATTTAAGGTAAACCCGATTTCTTGTTGAAGCGGTATGGGATAATTTCTACAAAGTGAAAAAGCGAGGCACGCACAATGGACCAATTTTCGACAGGTCTGTTAAAGAGGGAGAGAAAAAAAACTTTATAGATGAAATTTTGCTACTTTTGTTTCCAGTCTAGAAAGGAAATTTAGGGGTAGAGGGCAAGGTCTGGCATGGGAAAATGAAAATTTGATGTTGTATTACATAAATTTTTTAAAGGAAAATACTGAGTAAAAAAATGATCAGAATGTCGAGCTTCATTCTAGGTTGGACAAGAAGTGGGGAAAAACTGGAAATTTAATGTTTTTATCGGAATGCGCTAGGTCGGGCAAAGCCCGACCTGGCCCCCACCTAGCTACGGGCTTGCCTTATTACTTATACCATTTTCATGGTCTAGTGATCTTGGTAAAGGTGCTATTATGCGGATGACTTTAAAGGCTTCACATCAAATATTAGAGATGGGAAATAGAGTTACTTTTGGTTAATAAGTTGTACCGTTCCGCAATTGCAGAAGCAACAGGTTCCAACATCCTGTTATTTTTGTAGCATATAACTAATCGATGTGTATGCTGTCAACAGATGTTTTAATTAGAGGCCTTTAAACAAAATGTTTGAAATAGTTTTCGACAGAGCCGTGCGAAGCGGGGGGCGAAGGGGGCACGGAAATTGAGGAGGCGAGAAATTTATACTACAAACATAGTTTTTTCTTCTTTTTTGTTAAAAACAGTATATATTTACATATTGGGAACTTTTTCCCAATAAAAGCATGTTCATTTTTCGTGTGTAAGTTATTTCACTGTCGCTTATCCTTCAGTTCAGAGGCGCACCAGCAGTGAACGGCGCCTGTGTGCAAAACTTCAGATTGCAGGCTATATCTGCCCCCACCTATAAACGTATCATTAACCACAAATGAAATACACACTATATTAATTATAAGTTTATATAAAAAAATACATACATAAAAGAAGAGTACAAAAATTATTAAACAATATAATTTACGCCGTGTGTCAAAATAATCATTTGCTAATTGAACATTTTTATAGTTTTAATAGATTAATAATTTTATTAAAACAAAACATTAAATATTTATGGTGCTTAAATTAACTATGTTTTATTTGGCAATAAAATCATTTTTGTGGTTTGTACTTTATATAAATAAAATTAGATCGTATAAAATGAGATAAATAAAAAGCATTATTTCACGAAGAGGTAGGTAAATGAATGTTTAAAAAAAAATTCTTAGTGAATTGGATTTTTTTCTTTTTCAATAAAGAAAACTTTTGAATAACATTATGCATATTGAGTTTATCTAAATTAATATGCTCTGCGGATGTAAAAGCGAGATTAGAAAGTTTGTTTTATAACGTTGTGGACCGTAGATTTTAATAATTCTTAGTTCGATAATACAATGCTAAAAAATGCTCAAGTTTTTTGTAATGTTTCAACTCACAATTTTGTGTTCAGAATTAAAACTGATTAATCTATCACATTCATTTTAAAGAATAATAACTTATAAGTGATTATAAGTAATTTATTTGAGGCAAATCTGTAAAATTTAATTAACATTTCAAGAATTATTAATTTTAAAAAAATTAAAGAATGTGTATATTTTAAATATTTTTCCTCGCTTGAAATGTTTGGCGCCTTTATTATAGTGGGGCCTGTGTGCGCCGCACACATTGCACAATAAGTCGGCGCGCCCCTGCTACAGTTAAATACAAATTTATGAATGCAGACTTCTATCTCTTCAAAATTTGTTTTAGGTCTTTGTCTTAGTCTCTTTCGTTAACATTCTCTTTTCTGAATCTGTAGTTCTTCTGTGCTTGTGACAAAAACATATACTCTCAAAACAGCATGGGGTTTCCTTCTGGCAATACAAAAGGGTTGTAAACTGCTATACCGTACTGTTAGATGCATTTTTCCCTACACCCATTTCTCAGATTCCCTTTGCCAAAATATAAGTGCAATTTTCTCTTATCTGATTTAGTTGGTTGGAGCTTCTGAATTAAAATTAAACATAAAGTTCCAAAATAAACGCGAAATATGTATTCCATAGAATTTTTTCTGTTTCTGCACCATTCAATTTTGTGACATATGTCACAAAGAAAAAGTGTGTATGGAGGGGGGGGGGGGGGGGGCGCCAAATTGAAACTTTGCCCCGGGCGTAGTTTTCTCTTCGCACGTTGTTGGTTTTGGATGTAAGTATAGATGCTGTTTTTTGCAATCTAAGCTTTTCTGGCACTAAAAACATGCTTTTCTATTTACTGATTAAAACGTTGAAAACTCATAAAATTCTAAGCATCATAACTCAGTAAATTTTAACTAAAGAAGAATAAGTTTTTACTGTTTTACTTGTTAGAACTTTGAGGAACTTTTTCTGGATAAAACTTATAGGACCCAGACATTGTAATTTTTTTTTTTATTTCTTAAGAGGCTACTCCAGTCAGGCGAAAACACCCGTTCGCTAATGCTAATCCTATGGAAGAAATTTATAAAGATATCTCGGCTGCATTTCAATATTTTTAAATGAGTTCTTTTGCACTGGATAGCTGAGATCGATCTGTATGCAGGCCGTTTTTTACGTTTTCGATTTTCATTGCAGATATTTTTTTTATGAGGATGTTTTCACTTTCGAAACCGGTTCCGAAAATGAAAGCCTCCCCATAAAAAATATCTGTAAACAAAATCGAAAAAGTAAAATACAACCTTTGTACAGATCGATCTCAGCTGTCTAATGCAAAAAAAAAAAAAAAATCACTTAAAAATATTGAAATGCAACCGAGATATCTTTGATTAGCATTAGCGAACGGGTCTTTTCGCCCGACTGAAGTAGCCTCTTAAGGCTGTTCTTAACTGCTCTGCTCAACAAGCGCAAAACATTTTGACATATTTACAAATTCATTTTTTTAACGGAAAGATATAAAACTAAAAAATCTGGCCATGGAAGCGATTTGGAATTGAACTGCTTTTTTCCATTTTTTGATCAATCAATTACCTATTGAGTTATAAGCAATTTTGTCACGTGACAAACACTTTTTCGCCCGCTCTTGAGTCTCTTTCTTCCTTCGCGCCGAAATTCGGTTCAAAACGCCAACTTTGACACTATTTTCTGAAAGATCTATTGAGTTTGAAAAAAATTGGAAAAAACAGCTCAATTACATATTTTCTGAACAACACCAGCTAGTTTCATGCATTTTCGAACAAAAATAAATTAAAACTTGTGTCAGAAAGTTGACCCTTTGGATTGGAGAACAGCCTTAACTATTTAAAAAGCATCTATTTTAACGTAAATTGATTTTTAAATGATGCATAACAAATTTTGAAACACTTTTGCAATTGGAACTATACCTCAAAACTAACGGTTTAGAAATTATCTTTCGGTAAACGATAAGAAGTGACTACCTGCATAAAAATAAACACAGTTTTAACGACTTGATTTGTAAAAAAAAATGAAATTTGATTCCAGACTTCATTGCGGCCATATATATCAACGCATATATCCATAGCGAACACCACAAGAACATGAATATATTATTTATACATTTTTAATCAAATGAAGTTTATCAATTCAATTTATTAATGCAGATCTAAAAACAGGTTTTTCCCTTTTTGGTGACAAACACTGAAAATTCATTAAATTGCAAGTATCATAACTCAGTAAGTTTTGGTCATATAGATATTTTTGCTGATTTACACGTTAAAACATGGTGAAACTTATAAGACCCAGACATTGTAAGATTGTGTTATTTTAACGTAAATCGACTTTCATACGATGCAGCACAAAATTTGAAATTTTTTTGCAATTGAAACTAAGCTTCTAAAACTAAAGGTTTAGAAATAAGCTATTAATAAACGATAAGAAAAGACACACTGTATAAAATGTATCCCCGACTGCTTTGCAGCGCATACCCAAAGCGACTCAACAAGAACATGAAAATGTATTATTTATACACTTTTAATCAAAAGCAATTTACCCAAATAAATTTTCATTGTATTTTTAAAATTAGTTACAATTGTATTAAAATTAAATGCTCTCACATATAATGCAATGCTTTCTTTCACTTTACAGTAAAATAAAATCACAGAAATTAAAATGTTTTCCAGCTCTTACTTTCTAAAAAACCAGTATTGAGAAAGTTTAAAAAAAAAAAAAAAAAAAAAATTATAGGAATAAAGACACACACACACACACACACAAAAAGGAATAAATACCCCCCCCCCCCACACACACACACACAAAAAAAAAATTAAAAAAATTTAGCATCAGAATAAAAAGAAAAAACATCTCAAAGCCCATGAGCAATATCCCTTTTAAACATTCAAATTAAATTCAAAGAAATCGCCACCTGGTCAAAAATGGCTACCGCACTAACTCTGCCAAAAATGCAATGAAATCAAAATTACCTTTCATTCGAAAAAAATTCCATCTATAAAAATGATTGCATGAAACGCTACCAATCTACACAATAAATTACATGGTTTAAGTTCAATATCACCGTCAAGTGTTAAGTTGTTCGTACTGAATGAAAGCACTTTCGGTATTAAAATCCACAATAATGAATATTTGCAATAAAATAAATGTCAAGCTCTATATAGTTTCTCCGAACTGTTTAACAGTCGTTTTCTGCACCTGATACTTTGTAGCCACCGAAGTCTTCCAAAGACATGAAAGGGAGATTTTTGACTGGCTTCGGTTGTTAATGATTTTGTTGAGTTTGTTTCTTCTCGCTTTGACGTGTAATAATAATAAGCGTTCATAAGCATTTAAAATAGGAGATTTTTTATTTGAAAGTATATTTTTAAGCTCTTTTTTATTATTATAGAAAACAAATTTCTCAAATTTTATTTCTACTATAATTTTAATATGTATTTCTAAAAACACTAGTGATTCAGATTTTTTTTTTTTTTTTAATACTTTGCAAGTAATGCGTTCCAAATTTAACAGGGCTTTCCGCTAATCAGTTACTAAATAATAAACTATAAAGCAGTAACATTGTTAATAATAACAATATATATTAAAACTTTCGTAGATCGATATAATAGTAAAATCTATTCATCGTTGTCCGGTCATCCAACAGTGGTGTAGGCGTAAAAAAAGCAGAGGGCATACGCTCTAAGCAGAGGGTATACGCTCAAGGCAGAGGGTATACCCTACGGAGCATATACTATAGCTTTTTTGAGAAACAGAGGGTATACGGTGTTCCTTAAAAAAATCCAGAAGGTATACGGCGTATACCACCGTATACCCTCCACTACATCCCTGTCATCCAAGGCTGTCGTATTGATGGCTGGTGACTCATCCAACATGGTTTATTAGTGAGAAATTGCAGACTCATGTATCGGCCGGAGTAGCTCAGTGGTTAGAGCAGCAGTCTCGTATACTGTGGTCCCGGGTTCGATTCCTGGCTCTGGCTAATTTTTCACTCCAGTTGGATTTATTGTATGTTAGTCTGTATAATATTTACTATATCAGTAACATTGTTATTTATCTTAATCGTTTAAATAATGCGCATATCTACTAAATATATATACATAGATGCATGCATGTGGTAGCCGGTTGTTGCAGCAGATGAGAGTCCCAAAATT
Source organism: Maratus speciosus (assembly GCA_963932465.1). NCBI lineage: Eukaryota > Metazoa > Arthropoda > Arachnida > Araneae > Salticidae > Maratus > Maratus speciosus. The sequence goes on from OZ010797.1 coordinate 129,048,817, forward strand.
CGCGCATGTACATCTTAATAATTGAGGTCTTGTTTTTTCGTCTGCTTGAAGATCGAGATCGAACATAAAAGCGCTAAGGAAATTTTGCAATTTTATTTTTTATGGGTTATTTATTGAAACGTAATTAATGTAAAGCACATGCGAAAATTATAAAATAAAATACGCAGACGATAATCCTTAACCCTTTGAGGGGCAAGCAAGAATGTCTCTAAATATTGAATTCTCACCGGAATAATCGAAAAATTTTATTTTTAAATACGGAAAAGCAATTTTTTAACGATTTTCCTCCAAAGTTAACAATATAAAATTCAGTTAAAATTTTCTGATGAGAATCTTGTTTAAATTAGGTGGGATATATTTTATCCCACCGCCCTTCAAGGGATTAAGAGACTACTTCAGTCAAACGAAAAGAGAAGTTCGCTAAAGCTAAGCCTATGGAAGAAATTTATAAAGATATCTCGGTTGAATTTCAATATTTTTTAATGAATTTTTTTCATTGACTAGCTGAGATCGATCTGTACAAAGGTCGTTTTTTACTTTTTCGATTTTGTTTACAGATATTTTTAATGAGAACACTTTCATTTTCGGAACCGGTTTCGAAACTGAAATAAAAGCATACTCATAAAAAAAAAAAAAAAAAATCTGCAATCAAAATCGAAAAATAAAAAACGGCCTTTGTACACATCGATCTCAGCTAACGAATGCAAAAGAATCCTTTAAAAATATTCAAATACAACCGAGATATCTTTATAAATTTCTTCCATGGGATAATCATTAGCGAGCGGGTCTTTTCTCGTACTGAAGTAGCCCCTTAAAATTTAAAAGGATACTGTTCTTTCCCTAGTTTCAGAGATTATTCTGGCACTGTTGGCAACTTTTTAGCATTATAGTTTTGTGAAACGTTGAACCAAATTGTTAACATTGTATTAGCGAATTAATGCACATAATTGAAGAGCTGAGTGGAAGAACATATTATGCAACATTTTCTTAAAAATTATTTTATCTTTTGGGCGAAAGTGTTATCAAGTATTCTATCACATGGTAAAGCTAAAATACCAAAGTTCTATTTAGCCTTGAAGATTTAAGACATTATTCATTAATATTTAATATTGTAATATTTAATAATGCAAATAATATTAATATTTTTTAATATTTAAAAATTAAATATGAATAAGTTTTTTGGTACAGTTTAGTACCACACCTGTTAATATTTTAAACACATGGTATCAAACAGAAAATAAATCATTAAAATTGACAACAAAAACTTTCACATCAAATTTCTTCAAATGTAATTTTTGTTACTTAACATGTTCTTCCACTTAGCTCTCCAATTATAGAACATACTATAGAAGTAATAATTAAAACACGTGATCTAATATTGAAAAAAAATGGTTTATTAAAAATCTGTTTTATTACGTTAGCGAAAAAATTAATACAAACTTAATCATAAATGTGCAACGTGAAAAAAAAATTTATGCACACTTTGTGCGACATTTCACACATCCATTGACATAATAATCGAGAGCTTTGATATGTAGCTCATTAGCTTGTGTGGGATATTCTCGCATGAAAGTTTGCCATTTTACACTCTCAATAATTTCTTTTACGTTTTTGCAGAATAACTCTGTGGCTATTTGTAGCAGTTCTTTCTCGTCGTGCTTCAGAGCCAAGACAATGAAATCGCAGAAACTTTTCACTGATATCTCGTTTTTCATAAAACATAAACATTCTGCTTTCAGCTGGTCTTGTTGGTACTTGTCAGCAACTTCGTACAAAGCACACACGTTATCAGACGACAGTGTCTGTAGTTTACCCGTATATACAAAGTATATAAAGGATTGAAATATGTCCTGCTCACAGTCGTCGATGGACACAATGCCTGTAGTTTTTTCCTTCATCTCAGTCTTAAACATAGAACTGAAGTAAGGATTGCGGATAGCTAGGATACTTCTATGCAGTCGGAACTCCTTATCTTTCACACAGATGGTTACATCACTGTGGTCTTCATTGTCTATTAAGTCTGCCAAGTCTTCCACATGTTTCTCAGTTGCTGAAAGAAAAGAGAGAATACGTTGTAAAATCGAATACAAAACAACATACAGGTTGCCATCCAACGTATACTATATTGATAAATTTAAAGACGTAAAGATGTAAAGATAAAGACCCATGAATAAAATAAGACTCAACGTTTCGGTTTAATCTTTAAAACCATATTCAGGAGTAAAATTTTCCAAAAATAGAGATCGGCGGGAAACAATCTACATGCTAGACTACAAATCGTCAATAATTAAATTGAAACTGCAAGAGTCAACGAAAACAGAAAAATTCTTTGAAAACACCCAGTGGCGTAATCTGTTTTTCGAAGTGATTAAAAGAATGGTGGGTTGGTAAAACATGGATACATCAGAATTTTTTTTAAATGCTAACCCAGATTTCTGGAATAGGAAATGAAACATTAGCGTTGCATATTTGATGGTTCCTTAAACGAATTTCCATAATTCACGAATAAATGCTTTATACGGAACATCTTATTTCGAAATAATCTTATCGTTGTCGAAGTCGATAAATGAAATATTTCCTTGAGAGTGCTGTTGAAAGTCTATCAAATTTCAAATCATTTTTATGTTCTTTTTAATCTTTCAAATATTCGACGTTTAGACATACCAATATATGAGGAAACTGACCCGTCTGTAAACTTAAAGGGGATCTCGTGAACCCCGGAGAAAAATGTATATGGAACTGGATAAATTTTCTTACTCATTAAATTAAATAAAGTCATTGAATTAGATGCTAGTTAAATGTTGTATTTCTTGAAGACCTTTTTTAATCTTTGAAATAGGATTGGAACATATGGATTCTTTCTGTAAACACGATTTAATTTTGGAAAGTAATTAACAGAAACTTTATATTTATCAATCAGTTTAAGGATAACATTTGGTTTATAACCATGTCCACGATGAAATTTAGAGACATGCTTATAGACCACATTAGAGTCCTGCATCGGGTCGGGATGGCGCTATATTTTTCCGTTGAGGTTCGGGTTGATTTCAACTTTTTTGTTGCGGGTCGGGTTGGCTTTCATTGTGTCGTATTCGGGTCGATTTCGGGTTGTTTTTTTTTACTCTTGCGGGTCGGGTTCGGGTTGACCGGATTTTTTAAAAGAATGTCCAAAATATTTTTTCACGTTAAAAGTCTATATAAATCATTGATCAAAATTTCTCAAAAGCAAAATGAGTGCTTGTCTGTTTAATCATGTCTTAGAATTCGTTTGTTTCTGGACATTAACATAAACATACTTTTTCAACTACTGGTACGATGAAGCATTATAACGAATACTTCTGCATTTCTACTGAATAGTTACAATTCTAACTCTTGATACTTCCATCTTTGTTATGACAAAAAACTATAGTGCGATAGACAGGAAGGATCATTGCGTTTTGCTGCGTATTATATTTTTAAAATACGATTATGCAGTTCATGAGTTACGATGTAATGTAATACAGTTTGTTATTTTGAAGACTCGTGAAAGGATGACTTATACTTCTTAGAGCTCCCGTTGAAAATGTATGAAGTGAATAATTTAATTGTGATGATACATGACATGCTATATTAGATGGAAAAATCTTTCAAAATAATAACTGTTGATAATGTTGATAAACTAAATTCAGAATGCCAAACGTGTAAAACAGTGTGTATCGTTAGAAGTGGAACTTTTGAAGCCGCAACTAATTTTAGGCTGCGTACCCACTATCCTTCTAACTGATTTCAGTGTCGGCTTCGTTTTTTGTGGCTTTTCGGTGTCTTTGATTTTTAACGACTTTAGCAGGAAAGGGACTGATGTCCGGCAAAAGAAGAACCTTTCCTTCAAGTAGAGTCGAGCTCCTTATCTCCTGACCCATTGTTGATTCCCCTTATTTTTTTGTGAATAAACCGCAGATGATTTCAGAATAGAAGATTTTCCAAGAATACTAGAGAAGGAGGCAAAATACAAGTCAGAACGTAGCTTAAAAGCATATTTATAGATTAGATCTTTAGTTTTACACCGTTTAGGGTACTGCACCGGGTCCGATTACCCGCAACCAACCCAACCCGGGGTCGGGTTGGCTCTAAATGTTTTTGCTGCGGTTGCGTTCAGACCGGGTTGGCTTCCATTTTTTTTTTTTTTTTTTTGCTGCGGATCGGGTTGAATTTCATTGTTTCGGGTTCGGATCGGTTTCGGGTTGGGTTTTGACTCTCGCGGGTCGGGGTCAGATTGACCCGATTTTTAAAAGAATGTCCAAAATATTTTTTCAGGTTAAAAAATCTATATGCAAACAGATCTTCAAAATGGCTTTTCTCCTGAAAGACGGATACCTGTGTTTTTGTGTGTATCAAAAACGAAATGTTGATAACATTTTTCATGTTTCGAAAGAAGAAGAAAAAAAATTTCTTAAAGAAAGAATCACAAGCCTGCGATGGTTGTGTTGTTTAACTTTTGATAATTGGTTTTTATGCATTTTTTAGCGCTGAATCCGAAAATGACCTTCATATTTAACCATCTCGTCAGGACGTTTTGCAAATCGTAAATTTCAATGGTATAAAGTCAAAAAATAGAGAACATCTGATACTGAAAAATACAGGTAATGGTTGTGTTTCTTAACTTTTGATAACTGATTTATATATATATATTTTTAGCGCTGAATTCGAAAATGACCTTCACTTTTAACCATCAAGTCAGGATTTTTTGCAAATCGTAAATTTCAAAGTTAAAAAGTAAAAATTTTGCAAAAAATCCTGACTTGATAGTAAAAAATGAAGGCCATTTTCAGATTCAGTGCTACAAAATACGTAAGAATCAATTATCAAAAGCTAAGCAATATGATACAACCCAAATTTTGCTGGCTTGTGTAATCTACACTGTTAAAAATGTGGAGCATTCTGTCCAGTAATTTGACCGGTTTTATCGAAAACGGTTACACATCCGTAATTTAACACTGTTCTGACCATATTATTGGCCATTTTATGGTCAGAATATAGTTAATAAATTATCGTTATGAAACCGTTTTTTCAAAAAACGGTCGAATGACCTGCCAGAAAGCTGCAAAATTTTTAACAGTGTGTATGATCGCATTTTTTATTTGCATTTTATTTGTCATGCAGTAAATTTAACACATAGCCCTAGATATTCAAATACGTATTTATTTTCATCTGAAACATAGTTGTGCTCAAACTTTTTGTGACACTCCCAACAACGTGAGGGGCAAAGAAAACCTATATATGACTCGAAAGAATTCTTCTAGTGTGAACCCGACCTGCAGAAAAAAAAAAATTGGATTCATTTCGAGTCGAAAAAACAAAATTCGGGATAACCCGACCCGATGTTTGACTCTATTCAACGATCCCAAGGTGCTTAGAGGTCTTACTATATTTGAATATTAAAGAATATAGATTTGTTCATTCTTCTATGTAACACACAAAAATGGTACTAGAGATACAATTGTAAATTATTTTTTATAGGGGCATTAAAACATGATTTACTTTCTTTACATTGTGGGTTCGGGTCGAGTTGCTGGAAATTATTTTTGTGGGTTCGGTCGGGTTGCGGGTTGCCAAAAAATATTTTTGCGAGTTCAGTTCGGGGCCCGACCCGAAATAGACCATATAAATAAACGGTCTTTATGAGAGGTGGCCTCCTTATAGAGATGGTCTTTCAGAAAGGTTTCTCTGTATTTTAAAATCTTGATTTAAAATATAGTTTGGAGGAGAAAATGAAACTTAGGAAGACAAGCGACGTCTAATCAATTTCTTATAACCGAAACGGAATACAGGTGCGAAGAAAAAAAAAATATTTTTAATTCTTCAAAACTTTATCCTTTTAGGTGCGTTCGTAATTATACGTAGTACCTACAGACGTCGTCTGGCCGTCCGTCTGTCTGTCCGCATATAACAGTGCAAAAACTAACCAACCAAATGGTTTGAAATTTAATATAAAGAATGGTTGAAGAATTTTGTCGACTCATTTCAAATTTTATGAAAATCGAATCAAAACTTAAAAAGATAGTAATAAAAGTTTTCTTCATTCTATTAAATCCTATCATACGTCATTCATTCAATGGCATTCCCTGATAGGCAATGATTCTAAGTTGCCATGGTGATGACGTCCTATTTAAGACGGATTTCTATAATTTCCGTATTACTGAATTTAACATATATAATCGTAATACATTTTGTATTCATGCCTGTTTGCATAAGAGTGCAACAGCTATTGCACTAAGATCTGAATATTTATAAAACTAGTTAAAGTATGAACGAACCTCATTTGCGACGTTTGACGTACAATTTCAGATTTGTTGTTCTTACGAAGCAAAATTTATTAGAAGAAATTAAAAATACAGGGTTCCCTGCAAAACATGACTGGCAAATTCCCTGACCAAATCTCAAAAAAATTCCTTGACTTCCCCTGATCAAATCTCAAAAAATTTCTCTGACCAAACGGGCATACAACGAATTTTGCTACTTATTATCACAATCCTTTGTCAAAATTAGCGATCGTTCTTCAAATTTCTCGAATTTTTTCTATTTATTTATTTATTTAATTTATTTTATTTTATTTTATTTGCGATCGTTTGATGAATTTTGTGATTTTTTCCCGAGACTATTTGATGAATTTCGTGTCATTTTTCATTTTTTCTCCAAGACCTTTTAGAAAATATTTGTAAACTCCCTGACATTTCCCATATATTTTGAAACTTCCCTGACTATTTTGAAATTCCATGACTTTCCATGACACTGGGAAACCTGAAATATATTGTACATGGATGGAATATATAAAGTATGACATACCTTTTACTCTTAGTGTGTCACATTCATGGTCGAACCACGCTCTTAATACAACTACATCGCTGCACGTCGGACATCGGATAGGTTTGTCCAAGCACTTCTTCTCATGAGATGAAGCACACTCAGCAACCAAAATTTCTTTACAGTAAGGGCACTTTGCTTTCAAAGTGTTATCTGTAACAAACATCGTATTACCGTGAAACAAATTGCATGACTATTACAATTTGAAAACTTTTACAAAAATGAAAAATTTGAGCGAGTATCATAAAGAAAAAGAACGAAAAAATAACTTTTGATCTTCATACACAGATCATTATGTGTTCAATCGAAGCTATATGAATACGTAAATGACCAGTCATTCTCTTTAATAAAAAGTACGCGTTGCTGGCTACTGGCTTTTTCGCTAATCGTTGCCACATATTAATCCTCTCGCTGCGTAAGTAATTCTTCGCGATGAGCGTCTTTTACAGAATTTTTAATCTTTTATCACCGGTTCTTTAAAGCAGAAATTTTTAGCTATCGTAATCGGAGAAAATGTCCTGATTACATCAGACAAAGTTTTCGGTAAAAAGTAACTGGTGGGAACAACCAAATAGTATTAATTAGAAAGAAAAATGCATGCCCGAGTATATCTCAGGTTGCGCAGCGAGAGGGTTAATCTCGGAAAATGAAACATTTGAAGTTACTGAAAAAAGCTCGAAAAGTATTTATTTACTAAAGTATTTATTATTACTAGCTCGAAAAGTATTTGTCAGAAAATTGTTAGGCAAACTGCGTTAGAAAGGTAAAAAATCGCATTTTTCTTGATATAAATTTCAAATCTAATGATTACGCCGTTTTTCAAATATTGAATTTCAAAAATTACCAAATTTCATAACGGAGTATACTACAGAGAAACCTTCACAAGTAAAAAGATAATGATAACGCCAATGTGTCCTGACGGCTTTAGCATGATATTGGCTACACGAGTCACAAACTATAAGAGCCTTTTTATTCTGTTAAAATATAAAAGTGAATTATGATGTCACGAGTGCATGATTTTTATCTAATTCTCGACAAATACTAGATGCGCCATTTCTTTTTAGTTGTGAATAATATAGGTTAATTGCCATATGACCTCCTATTTAAAACGATTATAAGGTTAATGCATGGCTTTTACAAGAGAAAGTGATATCACGAAGGGCGTTTCATGAATTTACATTTCTTTTTTTTTTTTTTCCGCGAATCAAGTCTATATTTATTTAGGCTTAGGAAACTTTTTTTTTTTTTAAATACTGGTATAAAAGCAAAACTTTTCAAGGCTTTCAATATATATAAAAAAGAGAGCATATTTGCGCGAGATTCATAGTCCGCACTGTGTTTAATTTTAAAATTGATTTTTTAATCAAACATATTTAGAACGCTGGGCAACGCCAGGTATTTCAGCTAGTAATATAATAATGGTTGTAAGTTATAAATAAGTATTAACTAGACTGGTTGAGTTATATTTTTAGATCAGTTAAAGATGTAGGTTTTCAAGGTACAGTAGAGGATCTGCTTTTGAGATATATGGAACTTAGATTTCGCAATCGTGACAGAGCCAATTTAGCAAGAATAAATTTGTCGTACAATATTAACACCTTTGTTATTAACAATTTTTTTTTTTTGTCTATATAAAACAGAAAAAAATAAATGCAAAAAAGAAGCAATAGTCTAAATTAATTACAAGTATCATAATTTCCGATCAAACTTCAATTAATTTGCGTCATTTCAAATCATTTTAATCTCCTTAAGAGGTGTCATCAGTTTTAAACATTCAAAAAAAGCTGTTTTGTTTACATATTTTTTAAAAATTCATAACATTCTGAATCAAAGAAAACAAGCCGAATAAAAACAATCTTATTAGAACTGTGTCCATTTAAAACTTAAAATATGTACATTAATGCAGACTTTGATTTTTAACTTTTCATGTGCTTTTCTCAAAGCCGTGGTTTTACAATTTGTGCGCACTGTCTTTTTAACGCGATGCACTTTAAAGCATATTATAAGCGCAACAGAAGAAAATTGCATCGTTTATTTGACAATACAGTAAGTCTACATTTTAGTAGGATTATTTGGTAAAGCCAGGACAGATTGCGCGGTTGGAGAGATTGCGCACAAAGAGGATCGAGGGGAAGGAGTAGGGTGCGTGCACAGCGACTCCAGGTAATTTTACTACAGAAGTAGTGGAGTGTCTACTTAAATGTGCACGTTGATTATTTCGAGCGTCTGGGATAAAGCATAGCAATTTTGTTTTGTTTTCTCAATGTACGTGCTTGAATTTTCATAACTTTTCATCAGAATTTCTACATAATGTGAATAGTATAAAATATTTTAAACTTATGATTTCTCATAAGCTACTAACCTGAACTAACGGTGCGAACACCGCCGGTTCATTTTAGAAGCGGCCATGTTGATATAAAAGGCCGCGCAATCTCTCCTACCGAAATTGGAGAGTTTGCGCATCTGCTAGTTAAGAGAGATGGCGTATTGTTCCCATTAGTTTCCATGAAAAGAGAGATTACGCAGTTTATTGGTAAATTTTGATAAATTGCAAATTACATGAAAAAAATATGAATGAATCAACTTTAAAATATTTTTTGAAAAACACATAATTATAGTAACTAAATTTGGTAATAAATTAATTTGCTAAAAAATACTTTCGAAGATTAAAAAAAAAAAAAATTGTTATTAAATTAACAAGGATCTCCAACCCGGGCTTTCCGGATTACAGAATACAGACGAAAAAAATATATATGTTTTTTTAATTGAGAACTCTAATAGATTTTTTATATTTAATATACAGTCGAACCTCTATTTAACGAAGTCGCTAAATCCCGAAAAAAAGTTCGTTATATGGAAAATTCGTTAAATAGAGAGTCACCTTTTAAAAAAGTCCTTCCGGCCAGTGCCGGGAGGAAGAGGTAGCTTTCATATTCCTTATTTTAAAAAAGGCAACTTATATCATTCAAACACACAAAGCTCAATTTAGTGGAAACCGAATATAGGAGATTCAATACTAATTTTTATCAATATAATGAATGAGAATTTCGCGAAATTAGTCAGCTTTATCCAAGCTGCTTTTCTTTAAAGTAACTTATATTTGGCTGCCAAATTCGGCGATTTCTTAAAGTGCCTGCCATTTTAAGACAACATGGTGGATGAGGCTAACCAGTGAACTTGGTCGAGACCTTAGTAATTGCTGTGCACATGCTCACTCACACCGGAATCGATTGATATATACGAGTGCTGTCGCATGCAAAAAATCAGATTTTTCAAAATGTCACCCACAATAGAAATTGAAACTGCTATATCTGAGCCATTTTTTAAGGTAAAGACAAACAAAAAATGCTCCTGAATCCTTTTCAAGGTCAAATACTTAAGAAAGAAATTCAATTTCTAATTTTTTTGCACCTCACTTTAAATATATATAGTTTTCTTAATTTAATGGCCGCCATTTTGAAACAAGATGGCTGATGAATCTGGCCAGCGAACTTGGTCGAGATATTGATGTATACTATCCACATGCCTTCTTACATGGAAATAGGCGAATACGTGTGTTATCGCGTGACAAATACAAGATCGTTTCAAAATGTTACCCATGCTAGAAATTCAAAGTGCTATAATTCAACCATTTTTTAAGATATAAACAAAAGAACAAATTTTCAGAAACAAAAACTGCTCCGGAATCTTTGTATCAAGGCCAAACACATAAAAAAAATCTTTTTCATTTTCCAATTTTTTAATACCTCATTTTAAATTTTAAATTATTCTTTTTTAAATGGCAACCCTTTTGAAACAAGATGGCGAATGAAGCTGGCCAACGAACTCGGTCGAGACATTGGTATGTACTATGTACAGACCAAGTTACATCCAAATCGCTTCATAAATACGCCTGTTATCGCGTGACAAAAATCAGGTCGTTTTAAAATGTCAGCCACAATAGAAATTCAAAATGCTATTACTCAGCCATTTTTTCAGATATAGACGAAACAAAAACTGTTCCGGAATCTTTGTATTAAGGTCAAACACATACGAAAAAATCTTTTTCATTTTCCAATTTTTTGGTATCTTATTTTAATTTTTTTATTTTTTTAAATGGCCGCCATTTTGAAACAAGATGGCGGATGAAGCTGGCCAACGAACTCGGTCGAGACATTAGTATGTACTATGTATAAACGAAGTTACATCCAAATCGGTTCATAAATACGCCTTTTATCGCGTGACAATATTCAGGACGTTTCAAAATGTCAGCTTCGCTACAAATTCAAAATGCTATAACTCAGCCATTTTTTAAGATATAGACGAAACAAAAACTGCTACGGAGTCTTTGTATAAAGGTCAAATACATAAGAAAAAAATATTTTTCCATTTTCAATTTTTTGGTACCACATTTCAAATTTTAAATTTTTTTTTAAAATTTAAATGGCCGCCATTTTGAAACAAAATGGCGGATGAAGCTGGCCAACGAACTCGGTCGAGACATTGGTATGTACTATGTACACACCGAATTATATCGAAATCGGTTCATAAATACGCCTTGTATCGCGTGACAAAATTCAGGACGTTTCAAAATGTCAGCCACGCTAGAAATTCAGAATGCTATAACTCAGCCATTTTGTAAGATATAGACGAAACAAAAACTGCTCCGGAATCTTTGTATAAAGGTCAAATATATAACAAAATAATATTTTTCCATTTTTAATATTTTGGTACCACATTTCAAATTTTAAATTTTTTTAAAAATTTTAAATGGCCGCCATTTTGAAACAAAACGGCGGATGAAGCTGGCCAACAAAGAACAAACTCGGTCGAGACATTGGTATGTACTATGTACACACTGAATTACATCGAAATCGGTTCATAATTACGAGAGTAGGTCATATATACATGACATAGGTCATGACATAGGTCAGATATATATATCTATATATCTATATCTATATCTATATATATATATATCAATTTTGAACGGAGGGTGGTTTCGGGGTCTGGGGGTCATGATCGATGAAAATATACCAAAATTTTTTGAAATCGCTTTCCTCCGAACGGCTGCAATAGGTAGCTTTTTGTAATGAAAGCTACCTAATACTTTAAACTACATAAAACCTATTTTAAGCCCATAAACACTAAATATAATTTAAAAAAGTAATTGATCACACTTTTTTTTTATAATATATATCTATTTTTTGATTTATTTTACCCATCAAAAATAAATCTGGAAGGGAAATAAGAATGAAACAAAACATTGTCTGGAAATAAATTGTATTTTCAGTTAAAAAAAATAATTTACATTAAAATCACGGTTTTTTATTATGGTTGATAATCTGTTTGGAGAAACACCAAATTTTAAAGCAATATTCTATTTTTTCACGTCTTTATCCACCTCATCAAGTATTTTTTTTTTTTTTTTTTTTTTTTTTTTATGCTCAGGCACTTTTGCTCTGACACTTTCGAGCTACAAGAACCGAAATTACCAGCACGACTGATCAACAATCTAGAAAACGGGAGACTCTAGTTTAGGGATACGGTGCAGCTCAATTGAGGATTAAAGGGAGGTATTGAAAGTTTGCACTTCTTGGATAAAAAACAAAGAATCACAGCGACTTAAGTGTTCTCGGTGAGTTCGGTGCCTGCTAAGACCTGCTCCTGGTCATTGATCATCATAAAATGTGTTAAAAGAAAGAATAAGTTTGAAATGCCTAGTAATATTTTGAGAAATGGGGAGAAAAAAAAATTAGATCCCACGAAAAAGTTCGTTAAATAGAGAATGCACTTCGCTATTTGGAGGTTATTTTACGAAGAAATTCGCAAAATGTTCTTGGTTTCCAAGGAAAAGTTCGCAAAATAGAGAAATTCGCAAAATAGAGGTTCGTTAAATAGAGGTCCGACTGTATTACTTTTTAGATTTTTACACTAACAATGCCAACAAAACTTTTTATATGTTAGCAATTTTGTATTTAAATAAATTTTGAAATTTATTAAAAACGATACTTTTGTATTGGCCTCGTGCCAGGAATTGGCAGTCGAAGAAATAGCCAAAGATGAATAAATTTTTTTATTCGGATAATTTCAGTGGTTTAAGAATGGTTCGTTTAAATGTACTAAATTTGTGTTTTATTTATGGATTGATAAAGTTTAAATTTCGTTATGAAACATAAGCCGGAAGGAAATACTAAACTATTTTACTAGAACTTCTCTCAGAGGGATTAGTATGAGCTGTATTGCTGAGAACATAGATTTAATAATATTTTGTGACAAATAAAGAAAATGAGATGCTATCTTTAATTGGCCATATACTGCCGCAAATTCAAATGATGAAAATTGAATGGTAGTATTACAAAATACTATGTACACTAATTCATATACACTGTTGAGTGATATATCAAAGTCCCGAACACATCAACAGAGGCATGCAATGCGTCGTTCGGGTGTGTTCCAGATATGCTCGATCGGATTTAAATGAGGGGTGCATGCTGGCCACCACATACGCTGTATTGTTTTGTTTTTAAACATATACTCTCCGCAACTTGACGGTATTTCTCTTTAGCATGCATTAAATAAAAAAGAATTGGCAATGACTGCAGTTTAAGGTAAGATTCGAGATCTGGATATCTCGTCTGTATAACATTTGAGGTGTTAAAGTGTCATCTCAAGTAATTTACAAATCCGTACATATTACTTCAATAAATCATGGAAGCTAAAATACGCCAATATGAACCCGATTATGGAATTTTATCCGAATAAGTTACTATATAAAAAAAACCTGCTAGTGACAATTGCGAAAACGGCCTTATGATAAAATCTCTAGATTAGTGAAGCTAAAAAAAAAAAAAAAAAAAAAAAATCAAATTTAAACCGGCACTTCTTCCTGTTAAGAACCTTGTCAGAGAGAGAAAAGCCTAGAGAAGGAGCACTTTGACAAATAGGTACTTTCAGGCAACCTATTCGCTGTTTAATACCGGCATTTATTCAATATTTACACAATTTATTTAATGCTAGGTGAGTAGCTGTCCGTTTTGTTGCATTTAAATTGCATGTTTAGGGAGGAAGGATGTAGTATTGTTAAATATTTAAAGTTTCTATACCTAACAATCCTAAATTAATGGTAATTTAGAACGTTTTCCATTCATTTCATTTTTTAAATTTTGAATTTATTAGAAACCATTCTTAGAGATCATTTACATCTTAAAAGTAACCCGAAACAAAATTTCAAGTTTTTAGTTCCAGTAGAAACACAGAAATAGAAAATTTTCGAATGTGTTTTGTTCCTGCGCCGTTTTAAATAGTGAAATTTTTAGAAATTGTTCTACTGCGAGTATTAGCATCTTAAAAGTAACAGCCAGTAGCGCCAACTTTTCAGAAATGTTGAGTGGGCTCACAAACTTTTGCGTAAAATAACACATATAATTTCTTATCCTTAGTGTGTATGTGTGTGGAGAGAGAGAAGGGAGGAGCGAATGACTAAAGATGATAATTCTAAATTATGTTTTTCCTAAGCAAATTTTTAAATTATTATAAATTAATTATAATTTTGTAAATAATTTTATTAAATTATATTCTTACAAGTTCTTCCTTATAAATACATTAATATTTATTTTAAATAACATTGGAATTGCTAACTATTGAAAGGGCAAAAAACTAAATGTCAAGAAAAGCATACAGTTTAATCACCTAACCATCAATTTAAGACATCAAAACCGAAAGCAAAATATGCAGGAAATTGATTTTCGTGAAAAGTTTAACTAAATATCCGCTAAAGGAGTTTTCAGAGCTCCTGTAAGTCTAATGGTTGTTCTTACTATTTTTCAGACAAAACTATTTTGAGAACGTTAATAAAACCAAATTTCCTTTCAGCCATCTCTATAATAATAGCCTAAGTCACGTGACTGTCATCAACAGTTCCGGGTTAACCGCTTCGCTTTTTATATGCCAGCCGGGCAATTTAGTAATTTAATGCTAGCCGGGCGCAGGTGATAAATCTCCAAATATTGTTCCATTGCCACCAGTCCATTTCATGCGACAGTCTTAAACAATTTTTCGCATGGTAAATTAAAACAAAGCTTTGATATTGAAATTAAATGTCATGGGTTTATGATACTATTTATTACTTTTCTTTTTCCCTTTCCTCTCTTTTTTTTAAAATGAATAATTGAGAGTCAAATTTTAAATATTACAGTTTTAAATTAAAGTTATATAAAATGAGTGAAAGTATTAAATTTTAAATGAAATTAATGAAATACGAAAAAATACGAGGGGAACAATGTTTGGCGATTTATCACCTGCGCCCGGCTAACATATAAATACCGAATTCAGGATTTCTGTATCTGTTCTTCCGATTCGGCGAAGGATTGAGCACGTAAATTAAATTATGAATAAAAGTAACATGATACAATGCTCCGTATGCATTTTAGGGAGACCAAACTGCTCGCCACAGGCGTCTAGTTAAATAAATAAAAAAATAAATTACGAATAAAATCGATTGAAATTGGGTGGGTGGAGAGATCAAATTATTGGGTGGGCTCGTCCATATAAGTTGGCGCCACTGGTAACAGCCATGTCAATTTTCATGTTTATATTCCTAACAATTCTATGTACTTCGTTATCTTTATTCGATCATCTTTAGAACTTTCTCTGCTTTATTTAGTCTTCTAAATTTATATTTAAAAAAAATTCTTTCTATAACGAATATTTATTTCTTATAAGTTACTACCATGCCAAATTTCAAGTTTCTAGACCCACAGTATCACAGAAATTGCAGTTTAGATCTTTTTTTTTTTTTTTTCTTTTTTATTGTGCACCCTTTTAAATTTCGGGTTTTCTGAAAATTGGTCGGCATTTACGTCTGAAAAGTAATAACCATATGGAATTTCTAAATTTCTATCCCCAACAATTCCAAATAAATCATGATGTAGCTTCTTTCTAGAATGTTTTAGGTTTATTTCTCACTTGAAAATTTCGAAC
Organism: Maratus speciosus; assembly: GCA_963932465.1. Taxonomy (NCBI): domain Eukaryota; kingdom Metazoa; phylum Arthropoda; class Arachnida; order Araneae; family Salticidae; genus Maratus; species Maratus speciosus. The sequence goes on from OZ010797.1 coordinate 129,064,618, forward strand.
CTTTTAACCCTTTATCTATTGACGGTACTTAGAAGTACCATTAAAATAACTTGTTATACGAGGGCTGTAAATTAAGTAATGGCAACATAGGTATAAATCAATTTTTAATGAACTTACAAGTACAATTGCATTACAATCCTTCTATGTAATCACTAGCAAAGCTTATAACCTTTGCCAAATGTCGGGAAGCCGTTGTAGACCAGTGGCAAGGTGTTGATTGTTGATGTGAGCGACCGAGCGCCCTAGAGTTGAGAGATTTCTTCATTATGTGCCACACCGTTTGATGACTCAGACCAACCTCTAAGGATAATTCTCGGACAGTCCATCGGCGGTCTATGGTAAGGAGACCGCTCAGGATGTCAATCTGCTCTTAAGGAATGGAGGGCCGACCTGTGCGTTGAAAATCCGCAGTCTCATTCCGACCCGAACAAAATGGTTGAACCCTTCGTGCTACTGCCCTATAGACCCCTTGCATTGACGTCACGTTGCTATTAGCAACGACTGATACTATAGCTTCTGGAGCACACACGTGTATCACAGAACTCCCCGTTTGCCGTTAAAAGCACGTGTTATCTTTCTCTTTAATTTAGAGCTTCCTTATTTTTATTATTATAGTGCAAATAAGACTAAAAAATCAAATGGAGAGTACCATATTCGCCTTATATTTGGGCGCCATATGAAGCGATTTCAGACATGTGACGCAGTGGCGCAGCCACGGGAGGGGTTTGGGGGTTAACCCCCCCCCCCCCTTAGAGCTAAGAAAAATTACTATAATTGCCTCTTATATGAATCAAAACCAAAATTAATATTTAAACGTTTTGGCGTTTTTCGAAATCCGCCGCTTTGAGAAATCAAAGTCTATTCAACAAAGTGATTCAATTAAACGGCGAAAATTCTACTTAAAACTGTGAAAGCGCATATTACATGCATTGGTTTTGTGAAAATTGGTTATTTGGACTAAATCACTTTTTCGAGACGTCTTATGCTAAAAGAATGGTCATTTCCTGCCACACAGACGCTTTGAGTTTAAGTATTATACAATGGGCCATTTCTTAATTGCACTTCTGTCTTTGTTCCATGTTCGAAACAATAATAGACCATCGAATTTCAGAAAAAACATGAAACATACACTTTGCAGATCTCTCTTAGTTTCAAACGCTCTGTTTTACGCTTTTTGCTCTCAATTATATCTAAGACTTTTACGCTAACTCTTTTTACGCACCCAAGTAAAAATCTTTGTAAAATAAGAATTAAAAAAGTAGTAACTATAAAGTTGTAAAAAGCTGTTTTTGATTGTGATTGAACAAATTATCGCAATCAGTGTGTCTTTCGAACATATTTGCTCAGGAGATCTGTACACAAATTTAAAGAATGTATTTCATTATTTAGTAATGTAGCAACGAGTAATGGTGCTTACTCTCGGAGAAGCATTGCCACCCGTGTCACGTAGGAAAGAAGCTTTTATTGTAATTTCATAGAGTTATAGATAATATGTCTGTGAGTATGGATTTTGAAAAGAGAGGGGTTAAATGTAAAACATTTTCTTAGACTGTATAAAATATAATTATACACAATTTTATGCTAATCATGCATTAATTTAAATTAATAAGCACATTGTTAAAAATCTGCAGTTTTAGCTTTATAGTCACTCGCTATTATAGAAAACGGTTACTTGAATATATTATGGAATATTCTCATTATGTTTTATCATTCTCAATATCATTATACCTTAAAAGTAACCACCATGTCAAAAACCAAGCTTTTATACCAACTACACTATATGTCCGAAGGTGACCGGTCACTTGCAATTTTAGACGTTTTGTTAAATATCTAGAAAAATACATGAGGAATTAACCTGAAACTGCAGGTGAGTAAATAGTATAGTATAGGTCATATATTTCCACGAAGATTTTTTTCCCGAAACCCCATAGGGGACCGTCAACAAATTGAAAAAGAACGAATATCTTTTGGATAACCCTGTAAAAACTAATGTTGCAAAAGCGTTCAAACTCGAGATTATTAATAAGTGGCTTATTGTAATATGATGTGTTCATTTTTATGAGAATAGCATGTACACTCGTAGAGAAATTAAGGTTTTTATAAAAACAGTCCCAAATTTCACCAAGTTTTTTGCTTATAATTTGCAGAGTTCTTATTATAAAAAAAGTTCTTTTCAGAAAATATGACAAACAACATTGTACATAATACCCTGCAATCAGAATTAAAAAATAATAAAAATTGAATGAAAAATGAGTAGGTTTACTAAAAAATATTTCACTGCGCATGCGCGAATGCAATCAAAATATAATGTGCATAATGTATTAGCTAATTATATAGAGCAAGTTTTCTAAAAGTCTTAAAATCATAGCTTGAAAATTATCGTCAATAGAATAAGCTCGAAATCCGTTGTTCCCAAAAGGAAGCAAAAAGATGAGGGGTTGTATCTAAATATAGTAGTACGTGCAATATTGTGTACGCTAACTTGGCACTAATCAACAGATATTTGATACAAACCCCCATCTTTTTGCTTCTTTTTGAGAACAACGGATTTCGAGCTTATTCTATCGACGACAATTTTCAGAATTTTCATTCTATGATTTTGAGACTATCACAAAACTTGCTCTATATAATTAGCTAATACATTATGCACATTATATTTTGATTGCATTCAAGCATGCGCAGTGAAACATTTTTTAATAAACCTCCTCATTTTTCATCCAATTTTTATTATTTTCTATTCTGATTGCAGATTATTATGTACAATGTTGTTTGTCATATTTTCTGAAAAGAACTTTTTTTATATTAAGAACTCCGCAAATTATAAGCAAAAAACTTGGCGAAATATGGGACTGTTTTTATAAAAACCTTAATTTCTCTACGAGTATACATGCTAGCCTCATAAAAATGAACACAGTATATTACAATAAGCCATTTATTAATAATCTTGAATATGAAGGTTTTTGCTACATTAGTTTTTACAGGATTATCCAAAAGATATTAGTTCCTTTTCAATTTGTTGACGGTCCCCTATGGGGTTTAGGGGAAAAAAATCTTCGCGGAAATATGACCTATACTATACTGTTTACACACCTGCAGTTTCAGGTTAATTCCTCATGCATTTTTCTAGATATTTAACAAAACGTCTATAATCCCAAGTGACCGGTCACCTTTTGCCATATAGTGTATATCGCACAAACCGCAGTTTTAGAACGTTTTTTGCTCTTGCATCCTTTTAATTTCGAATTTTTGGAAAACTGTTCTTGGTGATCATTTACGTTTCTAGAGTAACAGCCATGCCAATCTTAATGTATCTAGCTCTAACAATACCTAATAAATCATAATTAAGGCTATATAATGCTGCTAGCATTGTGTAGGAGTAATACGGAAGTAAAAAAGCGTGCAAAAAGACGTCCGTCTGACATTAGCTTTAGATCGTTTTCAGACCGTTTTCCGCTCATTTCATCCTTTTTAAATTGAATTTTTTTAGGAACGGTTCTTCAGCATTTATACATCCCAAAAGTTATCACCATGCCAGATTCTAACCTTCTATACAAAATGTATCACACAAATCGCAATTTTAGAAAGTTTTTTTTTTTTTTTTTTTTTTTTTGCTCTTGCACCCTTTAAAATTTCGAATTAAAAAAAAAAAAAAAAACTGTTCAGGGCATGCATTTAAGTCTCTAAATTAACAACCATGGCAAATTCCATGTTTCTAGCCGTTGTTTTACCGATGTAAAATATAGCTTATGTTGAAACGGAGATAGTTACCATCATTTTGCCATTATTATTAAGATTCCACTCTACGCTTAAAAAGTAAAATCGGAATTATAAGATCATTCGTGCATCTTATTTTTCTGACGGTCAGCGGGGGAGTTGAGGGCACTCGGTGTACCTAAGCGACGTAGAATCTTCCAAGGATTGTCGGTAATGATTTTCGAAAAAATGTGTCTGTAATTTGCCGAGATATTAATTAAAAACCCATGTAGAAAACAACGGTACGGATCAAAACAGTGTTGCTACCTTGTGACCTCCTTTCGAAGCGTGCTTGGCACAGTGACAGTGCCTAGTTTAAACTTTGTATAAGATCTTTGTTTTAGGTAAGGTGAAACATAGTGATAAGCACTTTTTATTCCAACTGAATTCAATTATTGAAGGCAAACATTAAAAAGATAATTCATATAATAATTCCAAGAAATTAAAAGTCAGTAATTTTGAGACAAAAATTGCTTATAATTCAATAAATAAATCATTTATAAGGAAAAAAATTTTTCGATTAGAAATCATTTCAATAATTATGTCTGAATATGCTTTTATTTTTTAAAATGAATAGAAAATTTTCACTTTATTAAGCGTACCTTTTTTTATTCCTTTAAAATTGTCCACTATTACATGAAATATGATTTACAAGTAACTTTTCGTGAGAATCTCCGCGACCTCTTTCCGACACATGGTTGGTTCTCTACCAAGTTTAAACTTTGTACAAAGTCTGTGTTTTAGAGGGAGAAATATTCATCAGTTTTCATTCCAGTAGAATTAAATTATGGCATGTGGTATTGTTATATGTACGCAAGTGTATGTCTTTGAACAGTTCTGATATTTTGTATGGAACCCTTTGTATGCGAGTTAAGTTCCCACACGCCCGATTATCTTTTTAAATCCGTTTGGTAGTTCCAAAAGTAGCCCCTATAAAAAAAAGTTACTTCTTTATAATATTAGTACAGGTACGACTTCAGTTTGAACCCGGATATTTTTAGAGAACTTTAACAATAATAAAGATGTTTTAGCGAAATTTTCAACAGATTTAAGTTACTTAATGACAAATTCGATGTCATGTAAAGTACTGGAAGTGCATAATAAAAAAAACCAATAAAATACCATGGTTAATATCAACTACATTCCAAAATATGGATTACCTAACTGAGCACTCATTGGACGTAAATGATGATAAATTCCACCAATTTTCGTGATGTTGTTACATTTGACAAAAGCACGGTAAGTATATTGAAAATTTTGTTAAAATGGCTTCATTATTATTAAAGTTAAAAACAAGAATTCGAAATTGTCTTGGAATGAAATCCTGTGTATTTTTGGTTGAACAAGTGGATTGGAATTCTGCTATTTTCTATGCAAAAATTATTTGCCTCACTGTACACTTATACAACTCTTAAAGTTTGCCTCATCATCTTTAAACACTTTTTATAAATCTAACCTAGTTTGGGGTTATTTCATTGGTGCATTTTATGTTTTCTAACTCTAATACTGTAAACGCTGTTTAAATGAAACACAACCAATGGTAACTGCGGGTAAAAAGCATTATGATTTGATTCATTAAAAAGACAGATTATATTAACTGGTGATTCAAATAACCGGCGAACACCTTTATCAAAAAATCCAAACCCCCCTCTAGAACCGAATTCTGGCTGCGCCACTGATGTGACGTCATGTGCAACCCGTCTATACGGTAAAGCATGTGTGCCACAGGCTTCCACTAATCCTCGATAGCATTCTGTTGCATTTTTGCCACGGGCAACCTCGATTTTAAGCCATGACCGCTGATCACCTTTTGCAAACATGCTTTAGAGCGATGGAAAAAGAAACTCCCACTTTAACGCCACACAACAACTACCCTTCTAAGCAGATCGACTGTTTTTTTGCACTCTACACCTCGCTCTACACATCGACAAACGACAACAGCGCCACCTCACCGCTCCCATATCCTATTTGCGCATGCCCGCCCTTCTGCGAGTTCCAAGGTTAAGTTGTCACTATTTAATTTACAACACTCGTAAAATTCATTTAATACATCGATTAGTAGTAATACAGTTTAGAATGAGTTACAGATGCATTACTTTATCTTGTTTCAAAAGCATTATGGGTTATACAAAACAAAAATATTTTTAAAAGGATGATTTCTTTTGACTTTGCATCTTTTAGCTTTCTTGGCGTTGGGAGGGGGGGGGGGGGAGATTTTTCAATTCTGAAATATTTCTATATTTCTATTGTAAGAACATTATATTTGTACATTTCCTAGTTCTACAAAATACAAAGAAAAATATTTAAAAGAAAAAAATTGAGTGGGATTATAAACATTGCACGAAATATCTATAAATTAAAATTTAATTAATCCTTCTAAATCCTTCAATTCTTCTAAAATTTATTAAATGATTATGTAAATCTTCTAATGTAGTTTAAAAAATTCACGAAAAATGCTTTAGAAGATAAAACTTTCATGAATTCATAATTCAGTACATAAAGGGTTAAAAAGCAGTCATAACGAGTATTTACATCTTAAAAGAAACCACCACATAAAATTTCAAATTTCAGTTCCGCACAATATACTATCACAGAAATCGCAATTTTAGAATTTCTTCGCTCCTGCACCCATGGAGGTTGCCGTACCTTAGAGGTCTGCACGGGCCCGGGCTTGGCCCGAGGCCCGTACCCGGCCCGGCCTGCGGTCCGGGCCGGCGGAATGAAGGCGAATTTTCAAACGGGCCGGGCGGACAGACAAAATAAACGGGCCGGGCCGGGCTGGCAAAAAAATTAATCGGGCCTGTCGGCCCGATATAAGAATTTAAGCGAAGCAGATAAAATACGAGCCATTTTCAATTAATATGATTTTCTCGAGAAGTATAAATGTGCGTCATGAGCCGATGCGAGTTTAACAACATCATTACAGAAATGTAGCATGTCCATCGTAGAGATCGACATCGTGCAGTTACAAGATGTCTGATTCCGAGTTTAATTTTTTTTCAGCAGACTCGTGCCGGGACGGAACTGGTCTTAATCGATCTCAGGATGTTTAGAACAGTCATTGTGTTTTGTAGTATTAATAGTGATAATGAACTTCTCTTAACAGTATCTTTGAAAATATACCTTAAGGTGGTTCTCATATTCACTGCTCAACAATGCGAAGCTTTCAGACAGATTTTCTGACAAAATTTTTAACTATAAAGCATAAAATTGACAGGCCTGCCTATTGAAGGCATTTGGAAACGAATAGCTTTTACCATATTTGATAAATTACTTACAGAGATAACAGAGATTCCTGTCACGTGACTGTACGTTTTCCCCTTTCCTGTGCTATCGCTTCCGGAAATTCAATTCAAAACGCTAACTTTGACAGTATTTTCAGAAAGATATATTGCTTTTATCTATGAAAAAAAAACGACATTTACATAGCTTCTGAATAAAAATACCTGCCAATCTTACGCGTTTCCGAAAAGAAAATAATTCATAAATGTGTCGAAATGTAGCTCCTTTGGATTTGAGAAAAGCCTTAAAAATGAGAGAAATATTTTCACAAATCTACTTTTTATTATACAGCTTCAAAAGTTATCATGTTTTTAATCCTTTATTCTGAACTACATTAATCTTTTAATGAATCCTTATTTCCATTTTGAAATGTCTGTAGACACGATGACTAAAACACTGTAAGTAATCGTTAATGTTTACTATTGTGTACTCTCTGTTTTGCGAACATCATAGTAATGTAAAATATACTGTAAAATGTTCCCATAAATATGTATGTAGTATTCATTAAAAGAATCTTAATTGCACGTTGAGAAAAAACGGATTTTTTTTTTTTTTTTTTTTTTTTTTTTTTTTGTAGGAATTGTGTCGGGACGGGCCGGGCCCGTTTTCACTGATTTTTGTACGGGCCGGGCCGGGCCAAGAACTGTAAAAATGCAAACGGGCCGGGCCGTGCTCGGGCCGAACTTCCAATTTTTACACCGGGCCGGGCCAAGATAGCTTTCGTTCGGGCCGGGCCGAGCCCGGGCCTGGAAATTCCGGCCCGTGCAGACCTCTACCGTACCTACATAAAATATAGTCTGCTTTGGAGCAGAGATGGTCATCAACAATTTTTTTTTTTTTTTTTTTGCCACTATTGTTTTTTAAATTGGCTAGGTAATTTCAGATATTACACCCACAAACACACAAACGTTACATCTTTATAGTATTAGTATAGAAGTATATAAAAGCCGTTTATCTGTTATAATATAAATACAAAAATAATTTATCTAATACGTGTTAGCAGATGTATTTTTTAACATATATACGTAAACCAGTATAATGCTTCTTCCGTTAAAACATCATAATCGTTAATATCATTTGGCAAAAAGTTTCACTTTCTTAAACCCAAATTGCATCAATTTTTTTTCTTGTTGTTAAGCGCCAAGGCTCATATAAAAGCGAAGTACAAGGTACTTAACCGGGCTCAGGTGATGAATAGCAAATATTGTTCTTACCGCCATCTTTCGAATGCATTCTTTCCATTTAAAATACACAGGGGTCTGCCGAGATTTTTTACCACGGTCCTGTTTTTAAGAAATTGTGAACAGCTGTTTACATTTGTGAAAAATCTAGTCACAATTTTGGGAATTTGAAATGATCATTATATTCAAATCCTTCCTTGTTCATACATTTTTAAGAAGATATATGTATGTAAAATACATATTTTTTCTTTATACATGTAAAAGTGACAAGTCAGATTTTACTTTTAAATAATTAAATTTATTAAAGGTTCAGTTTAAAGATGGAAATTTTTTTTTGAAAAAGACTTATTTTTAAGACAAAGAATTTTGTGAAGGGTCCTGTTTTAAGGTGAAAAGTTTTGTGAAGTATCCGGTTTTGAGATGAAATTTTTTGTGAAGGGTCGTGTTTTGAAATGGAAAATTTTGTGAAGGGTTTTTTAAAGGACCCAATTTCTTTTTAAACAGATCCCTGATACATAAATTTAAAATACACATATTAAAAACTTTTAAAAAACATGACTTTGATTCTTCATTTAAAATACAAATAAATATATAAATAAAAATAATAAGAAGAGATAATAATATAAGACGAAACATTTTATTTCAACACCAAGGGCTTGCAACGAAAGTCGTATTTTAAAAAGAGCCCAATTTAATTTTATTGTTGTAACTTTTTTTAGGGGGAGGAGGGAGAGTTAGGTTGCAAATATTTACATTTGAATTTAAACTATCTGTCTATATAATTGTTGCTTGCATAAATAAGTACCTTGATGATCAAGCTTCACTCGAAACATAGGTGAAATACTCTTTATGTGATTGATTGCTCAAAGCAAATTTTATTTCACTATTATAACTCTCATAAAGTTATTGCAATGTTGTTTTTAGTTAGTATTACTCTTGTTTTACGCCAACCTTGCTTGAGTAACTGGATGCGGATTATTGGACATTTCTCTTATAAGAAAAATGGTTATAACATAATTGTTTCTTTTCGCTTACTATATGCCAATTCCAATATTAACACTTTCATGTTAGCAAAGCGCAAGTGATAAATTGCCAATAATTATTCTCATACCATATTCATATGGCATTCATTTCATTTAAAATATAAACTTTTCATTCACTTGATTCAAAATATATGATTTTAAATAATTTCATGGTACTTTTCCAATATTACTTTGCATTGTCGCTTTTTTAAAAAGTTGATTCAGTTGGAACTTCAGAAAGTGAGATCTGTTGCAAATGGATATAAACAGCTATATAAACAAACCTGATGAACGTTTATGCTTAATTTAGTATTTATATATACTAATACTGTTTTTTTATATACAATTTACTTCTATTTGTATATAAAAATAGATAAATGGCTTGTTTATACTAAATAAATTTTATAAATGCTTAAAAAATTGTTTGGGTATATGAAACAACGAATAGTTGCCAGAAAATATGCATGGCAAGTTCATTTCTCTCACCAAACCCATTTTTTCCATCTTGCCAAAGCTCCTATACTGGAAAAGTACCAATTTCATTCAAAATAGGAAAAAGAAAAAAGGGAAGAAGAAATGATACAATAAATCAAAATATTTTATTTAACCATCAAAGAATTGTTTCTAATTTGCACACGTGAAATATAAAAGATGCTATTGGCGAGATTATCGCAAAATCTCAAATACTAAGTTATTATGGGTTTTTTCTTTTACATAGAAAAAAAATTCAGATTATTTTCTCCAGTTTGATTAAATTTTAATATGTTTTATTGTACTTTATTATTAGCGCGTACGTATTTTCTTTGCTCCATGTGCTCTGATTCGGTTTTCTATGAAAACATACAACCGGTGAAAACGATGTAAACTAAATTTCCGTGACGTATGTAGATAAATTGTACTTTTTTATCAGTTTTTTTAATATAAATTTTAAACGATTTGAAACTTATTGTTCACTCAATAGGTTACCCTCATAGGTACCTTCTGGTACAATCAGAAACGAAATCCGACAAATATTTTTTGAGTTACGCTTGACGAAAGGTTTTAATATCCATCGTAGCTGTATATGGGGCATTCTCACAATCTTTTGACTTTCATGTGCAAGAATAATATTTTTTATATTAATACACTTTTTTGTGTGTTTTTTATTTCATATACTTGGGAACATCCCATTGTATGATTTCACAACAATATTAACGAGATAAATAAGTTTTGGACGATGTTGGGGGTCCAAACACCTGGAAAACTCCTATACCGTCCCGTGTTCCTGATGCTGATTTTTAAGTTTGGAGCTGTCTGGATAAAACTGTTTCAATAAAAATAATTCGATGTAATTTTTTTCTGAAACTGGAACTATTATTTTATATAAATAAGTAGCTAAAAATTAGCTTGCACACATGTTTAGGGTTGTTATTATTTTTTAAACTCTGTCCCTAGGTTTTAGATTTTTTACCATCCCTCTTCTAAAATTATACAGAAAATCACTTCAGATGCAGTCACAGAACGTTTTTCAAGTTTTTTCTCATGCAGAAGTATGCTAGAGAAATAATGTCTAAAATTCTTTGGCAGAAAATTTACTGTAGAATTTAAATCAGCATTTAAATATCAATTTCAAGCATCGTGGCTTTATTGCTAGTCTCACCGTCCATAAGATTTATTCCTGCACTTTTCGAGGTAAATTAATTTTTTTTATTTTTATTTAATCCAATGTAAATAACTGTTTCTAAAAACCAATGAACATTTTGGCTACCACTTAGTCTTAACATGATCTGCCTAAAATAGGTGGTAATTTTTCTTGCTATTCAATCCTTACCGTCCCTTTTTTCCCCATTTCGTCCCTTTTTTCCTATACCATCCCCTTATTTTACATTACCGTCCCTTCTTTAACACCCCTTTAAGACAATGTTATACCAAAATTTTGTACTAAAAATACTACATTGTCATTATTTCTTCTTTGAATGTCCTGTGGGTACTATGCAAATTCATTATAAGTAAAAATTTAGAAGAAAATAAAAAGTTTTAGTGGTAAAATGGTAAGGAAAATTAAATTCGCAAGTTTAATTTAAACCTCAGTTAAATAAAAAAAAATTCGCTGCTGACCATTTTTTCTTTATTTTGAATCATTAAGGCATCCGTCTATCAGATTAATTAAAATATTATTTTAGCAATTTTAATTTCGCCAGATCCCCCCCCCCCCCCCCCAGTAGTGTGGATTTGTGCGTTGCACGACACCGGTGGGTCGGTGGTACGATAGAGGTCCAATGAAGGTCATTAGGAAGTTTTTTTTTATCTTACAGTACGACGATGATAAGTGCGTTTTGGAGCGGAAGTAGACCGGAAGTGCTGTTAGATAGTGTTATTTTAGCGGAAGTGCCTAGCGGAAGTGTGAATGGATAAGATTTTTTGCGAATGATCGTGTTAGAGTACACTGATATTTAGGGCGAGGGAGATTTATTTTGAAAATATTTTTTTTTTTAAGAGTTAAAAAATTTTAGTTAAAGATTTTTTTTTTTTTTTGCAGGAGAGAAAATTTTTCTTAATTTTTTTTTTTTTTTTCGCGTGATAGAAAAATTTTTTTCTCTTTAAAAAAATTTTACGAATTTAATTATTTTTTTCGCGTTGTAGAAAAAACTTTGTAGAATTTATTTTTCTTTCTTAAAAATTTTTCTTTTAAAATTAGCAAGACATGGAAAATTTTTTCTTTTTAAAATTTTTATTTTACGAACTTAATTTTGAATTTGGACTCGTTAGAAAATTTGTTGTTCGAAATTTGTTTTTAATTCAGGTAATGTTGGTTGAATTCTTTTTCCCTGAACGCTAACATGGAATTCGAACACGGTAGGTTTGTGAAATGACCCTTCTTTCAGAAAAATGGTCCCATTTCAAAATGTCTCTTGTGAAATTCTGTTAAGGCTCCGCTTCACAGGGCCTCTAAACTTTCGTAGTTAATGTTAAACCAATGTAAAACTCCTATAGCTATATCTCATTTGTATTTAAAGATTTTCCTAATTTTTTTTTTGCACAAGATACTTTAAGCCTTTTCTGAGTTAAGTCAGTTTGAACTTTTTTGTTTTGTTTTGTCATTCAATGGTAAAATAGGATGAAATTCTGGTTCGACAAAAACTGAGGTACTTTTCCATAAAAAGCTTTAAAGAGACTGAAAAACAAGCATCTCTAGAATTTGAAAAACTAATCTCATTTCATGAAAGTTCAAGCTTTATAAATATAATTTTCTTTTAATTCTGCGCAAATTAAAATAAGCGTGATTTGCATTGGAATTAAAAAAAAATCTTGTGAAAAAGCAGCATTTTGCGTAAGAAATCCGCCCTACTGGTTAAGGGGGAAGTAGTAGGGGTGAAATCCGTGTGGGTGGGATGGAATTGTGCTTTTGGGGAAACTTCGCACCCCCTGCCTCTCCCGATCGAGGACTCAAGAAAGGTGTCCTATTACACTCTTATCTCCTAGGTTTTTCTCCCGTGAAAGAAAACGTTCTTACCATGGATGTAGTTTTATAAATAGAATTTTCAGCGTGGTCAACAGTGGTCAGAAAGAGAAAGCATTTCTTGTTTTTTAGTTGACATATGCGAGTGTGAAATTTTACTTTCCAATAAATGTGTGTTTATATATTTTTTATATTTTAACAGAAAATGTTGAGCTATATGTTCATTTACTAAATAAATGTCATTCATATACTACATTTTTTAAAAAATGAGCTACCGATATAAAAAGCAAAAAGGGCAGCATCTTACAATAACTACCAGAAGAAAAAAAAATAGAGGCAAAAATCTTGCAACATGGAGAAAAAGGGAAGTGTTTAGTTATTAATTCTATTAATTTATTAATTTTAAATAATATAGTCTAATTTGATTTTGGCGAGCTTGGATGTAACGAGTACAGGTTTTAATGAGCAAAAAGAAATCTTTTGTTGACTATAAACAGACATAACAGAAACTATGCTATGAAATAAAATAAATAAATAAATATAATATTACTGCTATTACTAATAACAATAATAGTAGTATTAATATTAATAATAATAATGTTAAGAAGAAAAATAAATACATATAATAATAATAAATAAACAACAACAACAACAACAAAAAATAATAGTAACTTTTAAAGATCTGTTTAATTTCTTATCCATATCTAAATCAATTTTATAGAGTTTTATCCTATTTATAAATCTAGAATTGAAAAGAAAAAATTATGATAAATCTCAAGGAGGCATCAATAATATATAAATAGAAAATTGTGTCAATCACAATAATAATTCTGCCTTTTGATAAATAAACGGAACTTTTACTTATTTATTTTAAACTTGACTGAAATATAACTCTGTTATAACGCGAAAATACTGTGGATTCGTTCTCGTTATAACCAAGTTTGTCTGTATTAGAAATATACTATGATTTCATATGTGGTTTGCATTAATGTTTTGAAATTCAGAATTTTATAACACGCACACATGTATATAATTATACAATTAACGTTTACGCTCGTTATATTTTAACCAGTAACTAACTCGCAAAATCAACTTTAATAATAATAATTGATAATTAAATTTTCACACACACACGCATATGTGTGTGTGCATTTTCCGTTATAAAAATTTTTTCTGATAAATTTCCTTCTTATGAAATAAGTTCCTGCAGCAGGATTAATGTTTTGCATATTCTAAAAATGTAACTCTCCAGAAAAAAAAAAAAAAAAAAAAAAATCACCAAAATAAGTGGAAAATAAAAAAATCATTGTCTGCAGATTTATCCTTTCTTTGCGATTTTCAGAAAATTCAGTGGCGTATCGGGGATGGAAGATAATGATATGTATCCCACAGAACGTAAATATAAATAAATGTAATACATGTAGAGAGAGATGTAGCAGAAGATATTCGCACAGGAAAAAGAGCCGCTCTTTCCAACACAGATCTCTTTTATGATAGCTAGCAGCATACAGTAGAGGTCTGCACGGGCCGAAATATCCAGGCCCGGGTCCGGCCCGACTCATAGAAAAAAATTCGGCCCAGCCCGATACAGAAATTAAAAGTTCGGTCCGGCCCGTAGAAAAAAATATTGGCCTCGCCCGGACCGGTAAAAACTTAAATTTTCGGCCCGAGCACCGCCCGGCCCGAAAAAAGTAAAAATCTCGGCTCAGCCCGAGGGAATTTCTATAAAACATTGATTTTTACATCGATTTGGTTAAAAATTTGTCTCGTACAAGGAGTTCTGACCAAAAAATTTATCTTCATGTTTATAATCTTCATTTTTGTAGAAGTGTCGCAGGCTGCGATATTTATTTTTTTAATGAATCTCTATTTCTTGTAAGTAAATGTTTCAGTTATCATTAATATTATTAATCCATATTCCATGTATTATGTACTGAAGTGTTAAAAATCTAAAAAATGCTATATAGTAAAATCTTCTAAGACGGAATTGCACAGAAAAGAAAAAAAAAAAATGCGTTGTAGCCAAGTTCCCTTCTTAGCAAGTGTAAATGTATTGTATGTATTAGTATAACGTATTAGTATATTAATTTTGCATGGAACAGCACGTTTCTCAGTTTAAAACAGGATTTCGTCATAGGCAGGTTCCTTTTCACACGTTTTACTATATTTTAATTTAGCTGTATTTTAATAACAGTGGATATCTACTATTCTTTAAAAAGAATAAATTTTAATGTTTAAGTTTACAATAATGGCGATTTAAAAAAGCATGCATATTTTTCAAAAATTTTTAGGCCAGGCCTAATTTTACTGACTTTTAAATGGACAAGGCCACGCTGTGACAATGATTTTCATACGTGCTGGGTCAAAAGTAGGACTGAAAATTTTGGGCCGTGAAAAGTAGGAATGAAACCAGGCCCGGCTATGTGCAGAAAAAATAAGTTTGGCCGGCCCGAAAAGAGTGGAGACCAAGCCTGGCCTGACCCGAGTGCCGTGAGTGAAAATAGGCCCGAGTTCGGCCCGTGCAGATTTTTAGCATACAGTGCGTCTCAAAGCTTGAAATAGAATACCTTTTATGAATGCAGAAAATCGTTGAGGAAAGAAAAAAAAATGAAGTAAAAATCGCTAAAAATTCAAAAATCGCAGAACAAAATTTTCTATTGTGAGCTAAAATATTGTAACCTTTTTTTTTCATAAAAAAAAAAAAAAAAAAAAAAAAAAAAAAACTAAAAATCACGAAAAATTAAAAAATCCCACGAAATCCGAATAAACTTTACTGAGAAGAGAAAAAAATTACTATACTGAACTAGAAGATTGAAACCAGATACTTTTCTAATTTTACCACAGCAAAAAAAATCTTAAATATCGAAAATCGCATCGGACAAAAATTACTATACTTTGATAAAAGATTAAAACAAGATTTCTTCCATGAATGTCGAAAAAATCTGTGCAAAATGCAAAAAAACTTTAAAAATTCAAAAACATTAAAAAATTGCGGTACGATATCCAAATAAATTTATTGCAAAAGAAGACAGAATTTACTATATGAGATCAAAAAATTAAAAAATTGCTACAGATCGCGAAGAAACGTGAAAATCGTAGCAGTTTCAAAAAATCATGTAGGACAAAATTTACTGTATTAGGATAAAAGTTATCTAATTCTTATTACGAATGTAAAAAAATCGACATGAAACGTAAAAAAAAAGCTAAAAAGCGCAAAAGCATCAAAAATTGCTCAAGAGAAAATTTACTACATAAGGCTAAAAGTTTGAAACCGAATTCCTTTTCCGAATGTCAAAAAAATCGTGGTGGGACTAAAAATCGCTAAATATTCAAAATTTGCTGGAGACAAAATTTACTATAATGGGGTACAACATTGTAGTCGGAATTCTTTGATAAATGACAAAAAAAAAAAAAAGATATAAAAAAAAAAAAGATAAAAAACAATTAAAATCTCAGAAAATCACTTAAAATCGCATTGAATGTCATATTATAAACCCCAAAAGATCAAAAATCGCCCAGGAGAAAATTTATTATATAAGGTTAAAAGTTTGAAACAGAATTCCTTTTCAGAATGTCAAAAAGCCCCACCAGTGGCTGAGAGGTTCTGCTCTCAAAGCTGGTAGACGGGAAGTGCTGAGTTCGATCCCAATCGCGCCCGTCGGCCTAATTGTTCGGAGTTTTCGTGGTTTTCTTCGAGCTATGGATGCGATTTATCGCGTATGCGTAAATACGGGTTAGGTTCCCTTAGAAAGACCCCCCACGAAGGGCACTCCCCCCTCGGGCCTATATCCCTAGTGTAGATAATCGGCCGTCAAAATCAACCAACCGAATGTCAAAAAATCGCGTCCGTTTATTACGATACGCGTACCGTTCCAGTGCTATTTAGGGTTTTCGCATGCGCTGAGCATTTTGCGACGAAAAAAAAAATGGGCGTTGCCATTCGAAAATTTCGAGTTTCTGTACCTATAACCGTAACCGTGAGCGCCAATTTGTTGCCGTTCACAGAATCCCGAGCTCATACCTCTGAATAACTATATCTGAATTTTCATCTCGATCGGTTTAACGGAACGGCCGCTACAATTCCATATATCGGCAAAGTTTTTTTATGACCACCCTGTTTATATATATATATTTATATATATAAATATATATATATTTATATACCTAGATATATATATATATTTATTTATTTATTTATATATATATACAGAGAGAGATAGAGGGGGGGGGGAGTTCGGGTATAATGGAATGCCATTTACATTTTTATTTGTAATTCAACATCAATAAAAATTGAGCTGCGTTAAAAATTAATAAAGAACAAATCTTTACTATTTCTTAACATATTTTAAACGTCTTTAAAATTTAAGAACACAATACATATAAATATTTAGCTTTTAAAAAAAATACACTTTTTTGTTAATGGCAGACAGATGGGTAATATAGAATAGAATCATGAGGAATATTAAAATTGCAAGAAAAAGCATTATTTTAAAAAATAACTAAAATTATTTAATAAGTAAACCTTATAAGTCCTCAGACCCTTTGAAAAATTGTTTTAATTTTTAGACTCGCCTTCAAACAGCTGTCTAGTTAATATTAAATATTACCCGAACACACATTTTGAAAAGCACACTTCTTCACGCGTCAACAAGTCAGCATAGAGGAAAACTGATTAACACAGCAATCAGTGGCGCTAACTTATATGTGCTCGTTTGGCGCGAGCCCACCCAATAATTTGATATCTGCGCTCACCCAATTTTCATTCATTTATTTTATTATTTATTTATGTAATCGCTGGAATGAAATTTAGTTTTATTGACGTTCTCGAAATAATTTTGTTTTAATAATTTTATATTTTACTTAGAAAAACTATAATTTGACTTCGAAAATCATCTTTAGTCATTTGATCCTCTGCTAAAAAAATTGTATTATGTGTTATTTTACTCAATTTTTTGAGCTCACCCAATATTTTTCAAAAGTTGGCGCTTCTGCCAGCAATAAATATAACTGTTTATAAGTTAACTTTATATTGAACTTGGTTAACGCCACTGACAGTGAGATTTTATAATTAATATGAATTTTATAAAATTTACCTTACAAAAAACTGCAAAAATTGAGAATAAGACTTTATTTAACCGTCGCTCCAACAACTCCATATACAAACAAAATAGAGTACTGTGCCTCATGGAAGCACTAGGAAGTTGTATGGCAGATTTACGCTTGGCTGTGCCAGATATTGAAGTATTCCATAGTATTCGACCATTCCATAATACCTGATCTTCCTCTCTTTCTTTCCATATATAAATATGTTGTAAAAATATGTTTTAATTTACTGTTTTTTAATCCAGTATTGTTTTTATATAATTATACCGAATTGTTTAATGATAACCTATATTATGCCACTCTTATTCATTAAAGTTTGTACTTTTTATTGTATTGTTTTTAAATCTATATGCTTTGGAGTTTTTTCTAAATTAATGTACACAATGTAGTACAAAATTTGTATGTTTTACTGTGCTGTTTCTTCTATATGCTTTGGAGTTTATTTCTAAATAGATGTCCATAACGAAAATTTTGAAAATATTGATGAGGTCTGCAATCTTGTGGTACTAATTTTTTTCCTTTTTTAAAGGGCACATTGTCAGATATTCCATGCGTTTTGCTGTAGTTTTGTTCGTTTTCAATCCATATATGTAGTTTTATGTAATTAATTTATTATCTTATGTTACGTAAAATACATTGTGTTGTGTAAATAATGCAGTTTAGAAAAAGCATTTTTCTAAAAATTAGGTCATTAATCAATAAAATAATACGGCTCAATATCTTTCCTAAATTTGTTCGCTATTGTATAATGTGCCAATTTTTTTAAAGTAATTATGTAGGAAATATCGTCAGATATCTCTATATCTCCATTTTGCTATCGTGATAATGTCGTCATTGTACATCGTGATAATACATGTTGTATTATCTAAATAATGATGTTTTTGAAAAACAATTATTTTCTTCTGTTGTAGCTTTCGAAACTCAATCAATGAAATCACATGTTGCTTCTCTTTTTATATCTCTTAACATTTTCGCTGTCATTTTCAGTTTGTTTTAAAAAAATATATATACAATATATATAAATATATCCCAAGTTCTTCTTTTCTAATGCAATGCGCCAGTTTTTCTAAACAATCAACTAGGAAATGTTCTCAGATATTTATACGTCTGCATATAGCATCCAATGCCTTCTTAGAGGCAGTTATTTCAAAGTTTTTAATCAATGAGATCACTTTGCTTCATTTTTTATATTTTTTCCACTATTCCCCCTGTCATTTTCAGCTGACATTTTGTAAACATTTCTCGTAAAATATTTCCCAAATTGTTTTTGGAATGTTCCAGTTTTCCCAAACAAACATTTAGAAAATATCGTCAATGTCGTCATCGAGATCATTGTGGTGTCATGTAAATAATGAAGTTTTTGAAAAGCATATGTATTTTCTTTAATTACAGTTTGCCAGATATTTCCAAGTCCTTTATCAATTAAATTGGTTGTATAATAACTTTTGAATTTTTTTTTTGTTACTTTCAATTTACATTTAATAAATAAATATATATTTTTTTAATCTGAATAGATTGTATTACTTATTTATGTTTACTTTAGTCTCTTCCTGACAATTAAATACTATTTGACCCTGTAAATTTTTTTTTTTTTTTTAACCATTTAGAAAAATGGTTATTGTTCTCGTTAGGGTAGGAAATCAAAAGCATATCTGAATCTTTTGATTGGTTTAATCTGCATTTTATTCGTTTTCTGATTGGTCTATATAGTAATCTGTATTTCCCTTTACTTTCACCAGAGATGGAGTACTTGAGTTGCCACTATGACAAAAAAAGTAATAAAAACTACAAAAAAAAAATAAATTAATAACTCAGAAACAAATTGAGATACAGCTTTCAAACAAATTGCATTTAAAAGTACATTTTTTTTCTCTATACGACGGTGTAATAAGTAATATTATGGGATATTTAAAAGTTTAAAAATGAAATTTCTTTTAAAATGATATCAGATTTCTTGGAAATCTGAGGATGGAAAAGCATTTTCCCGAACAGCCAATGAAATGCTTGGATAATACATAAGTTTCAGGTGGATAATACATAAGTTTCAGGTGGATAATACGCAAGTTTCAGGAAATCTGAGGAGTCGCAGGCGATGTTTGTCGTTTGCAATTTTTACGTGTTACTATTTACGTGTTACTATTAATGTTTAATTCATGGCGTACGTAATGTATGATCAACTCCGTGGGATTTTTTATGTCTTAAATTTTAGTCTTCGAAAAAGTCGTTTTCCAAATGGTCGTTGTAATTTGATAAATTGCTTTTTTTTTTTTTTTATGGCATATTCAGCATTTTTATTTTATTTTTATCCCTTTGAAATATTTTATCTCTAAACTATTTGCATTTTATTCAATATTATTATTGTTTTATTACTAATTAAATTTTACGATTCATACGTGTCAACGGTGCGTATCTGAATTGGGATGAAATGTGTCTCTACTTTAAATTTGGTATCCTGCTCATGCATGTATATATGTCAAAATAGTAACTGCGATAACACACTAAATATTAAATCTAAATTAATAATTATATTAGTTATTAAATTCAATATTTTTAATTATTAATTAATTAACATAAATAACTACCGTTGATTGATGATTGGAGAATGTTTCACGAGATCGTCGTAAGGTGATTAAAACTTTATCTCCGAAAATGTTTATTTTGTTTCATCTGGAAAATTGCATTCGAACACAAAACTCGAACATAGTGAAAACATAGTGAATTTCTTTATATAGTTTAAAAATTAAATAACAATGGTATCCCATCTATTCTAAAATATATGCATATTAGCCAAATATTAAAAATTCTGTGGCTGATTGATGGAATTTTTCTTCTTACTATTTGGGCATATATTATACACTATTTTTTCCTTTGTTTTTGAACAAAATGAAATAGAATTACTGCTTTTCGAAACACACCTGAAATTAATCTCCCCTTTCATTCTGAGGTCAAGAGATGACCCCCACAGAGAGGGGAGATTTTTCGCGCTACATTCAAAAGGAAAGATAACCACTGCCCTAAACTGATATCTGACCATACGGAGGGTTGATCTGACCCTATTGAAATCGCCCTCTATTTCAATTGGAGGAATTTCTGTCAATCACTGGTACATTGTTGACGCCTCCAGAAACTTCTACAAGACGTGCTTTTTCTGAAAGACGAAAATAAATTTCTCTGCAGCGGGGCCTTAAGTGGTTTTCTTTGCATGCTTTTGTTAGTCTAGCATGTTTAACAAATCTGTAGTCACGCAACAACAACCGCTGAGTAATTTTATGTGAGAAGATTTTGTTTTCACTTAAAATTTTCTGAAGTGTGTTGTTCGAGAAGTTGATATGTGTAGAAAAACCTATTTTATCATTTTAGTATAAATTTTTGGAGGAAATGTACTATAACATGACGATATATATTGTGGAAATGAATTAGCGCGACTTAGAAAATGTCGCGATTTGCTTAAAATTTTCTTTTGTGTGTCGTCCCAGAAGGGATGTTAGAGTTTCGCATAGAGTGTTGCCACCGAATAAAGATTAATATAGTGTTGCCACTGAATAAAGAGAAATGTATATAACGAAATAAAATTGAAAGATGTTGGCATTCAATAAAGCGAAATGTATATGACGAAATAAAATTAAAAGATGTTGCCACCAAATAAAGATTAATATATGCAAAGAAATAAAAGGTAATGCCACGAATTAAGAAAAATAAAGTGTTGCCATTGGAAAAATGAGAGATAATAAAATAAAATAAACATTTAAGTTCTTTTAACAACACATAAGCAAAGAAATATAACATTTGCTTTAAAAAGTAAGTATGTAAATTAAAATAATAATAATAATAATAATAACATTGAAATAATAATAAAGAAAACGTTGAAATGAAAAGTAAATAAAAAAAGTTTGTCTTTTAACTTATACACATTTTTTAGCGGTTAGTATATATTAGACAAAGTGGGAGAAAATTCAAAGCTTCAATTTTTCAGTAAATTAACTCGATTTTTGGACGATTTAAGCACAATGTTTGTATGAGAGATTTTTTCTTGCAAAGGAACTATTTGTCGTTTCTTTCATAAAAAGGTAGTTTAACAATTATATCGCCATTCAACAATATAACCTAGTTTTTCTGTATAAACACTTAAATAATAATAAGTATAAAAATTCCTTTTCCACAATTGATGTGGAATGATATTGACTCCCGATACTGTATGAAAATTCTTTCACCTACTCCCCGTTACTTAATTAGCATATCATCTTATACATATTGAAAACTTAGTTAAGTTTTTAAACATTGTGATTAACATGCTAGAAGAAAATTAATTCAACGATTATTTAACGGAAAATGTAAGACATAAATTATTTGATTTAAGAGATTTGTAACAGTGAATTTATATAAGGAGTTTTACCTACATTTACCTAAATATATCTTATTCTACATGATTGTGTGAGGAAATACCAAAGTTTAACATTATACATATAACATAGTTGAAATAGTTTCGTTAAAATAAATTTTTTGACTCGTTAAACTCTATATCATAAACTTATTTGAATTACGCAATATTCACCCACTTAAACATTTTCTGAAGAAATTTTCATATAATAGCTTTGAAATTTCTCTACATTTCAGTAAGA
The DNA here is from genome assembly GCA_963932465.1 of Maratus speciosus. NCBI lineage: Eukaryota > Metazoa > Arthropoda > Arachnida > Araneae > Salticidae > Maratus > Maratus speciosus. The sequence goes on from OZ010797.1 coordinate 129,087,017, forward strand.
ATTGAGATTTGTTTGAACATGATACTTGGTGGCCTTCTCACGCCTTTCAAAGGTTTTATCTAATCTTAACTCATTGAATAATCTACATTCGCAGATAACCATGTTCGGACTTGCTCAAGTTTATCTTTTCGAGGGGAGAGGAATATTGTCCCGATGATAATTTTAAAAGTTATCATTTAACTATTGATTAGCAATGGTTGAATAATTGTAAAAGCCATGCACTGCTTTATTATTTAACACTGATAACACTGAATCGCGTTTAATGAAACATATAATTCTTCCATTATGTTTGCACATGTTTCAAACGCTATTATTCACATAAAATCATATAAGTTTTTATTTCTTTTGGAATTTTCCTAATGGCAAAGACATAGAAAAAAATTATGACATTAGACGCGTCAGCAATTAAATTTAACTTGGTTATTTTTTTTTACTCGAAGAAATATTTGAAAGATCTGAAATTATTCTCATTATTTGTAGAAATTATTTTTCTCGCATATTTGAAAATTTATGCGTGCTGAAAAATATTGAAAGACTTGAAAATATTTACATCACTCATAGAAGACTTGATTTTTCCCCCTCGTGTCCAAGATGACATTATGAAATTGTTTGCAACAAGCTTCATTTATTTATGATGTACCCTTGAAAATTTTCACACCGCTGAAAAATATTGAAAGTCTTGATATCGTTTTCATGTCTCGATGAAATTATTTTCTCACAATTAAGCACTTGAACAATAATGGAAGAAGTTTTTGTATTAACACCTTTGAAAGGAGGTTGTTTTATAATTTTCTTTGCAGCAAGGATTTTGTAGGGAAAACGATGTTAGTCCTTGGTTTCATTCATTATCATGATTGGAAAAACGATGATAGTCCTCGGTTTCATCCATCATCAGGAATGGAAAAACTATGATAGTCCTTTATTTCTTAAAATTCTTGAAAAATGTTTGAAAGATATGATTTCTTGATAACTGTGAGTCTTGATAGTTTGATGAAGTGCCACCAACCCCCTCGTATTTGGATAAAGCACCAAACAAAGAAGAAAAAGAATGTTATTAAAAATAATATTATCTTCACTGTCCCTTTTTTCCAGAAGTCATTTTTATGACTTTCTTTTAAAAAGATGGGCACATGATTGAGAATACTTGCAAGAAGTAACGATGAGAGATCATTGTTAGTTTTTGAAAACTCATTCTTGAAAAATTTCTTGTCTGATAGTTTTTGAAAAATATTTGATAAATGTATGCTTGAAAGGAAGAACGATGGAAGTGCTTGGATCCTTCATGAGAACTCATTCTTGAAAAATATGATTTCTTGCCCGTTATCAGGTATGAAACCCGATCCGCTGGGGCAACCCGGCAGGTAGGGGCCTGGTCATCGGTTAGAAAGAACTTATACTTGATTTTGAATCTTTGAAGAAGTACCTTTCATTCTCTGGATTCAAACAGAAATTACATCGTGTCAAAAGAAGAATACCCATTGAAAATAAAGGAGAGAATTGAAAAACAGTTTAAATATTAAAGTGATTTTTTTAATAGTTTCATGAATAATAACTACGAATTTAACAACATTTCTGCGAATGACACTTGCTATGCATATTGCAGGGTATAGACATACATTTAATTTCAACGACATTTAGAAACCTTTCGAAGGAAAGATATTTTAGCATATAGTGTTGCCACCAAATAAAGCGAAATATATTACCTTTGAAATTCCCCCCTTCACGCATTATGTAAGTGGAAGCATTATTTTTACGTTTTACATATAAAGAGAAAAATTAAACATACCTTAAACCGCTTGATTTAAATGCGTCTGCATTCATCACTCGCTCAACGTGAAATAAGGGGAAAAAAGATGGTGAATTTCATATCAGTTAACATAATAATAATATCACGTGACAGCGTCATATCGTGCGATTGGTGAATAGCACAACCACGTGATTCGATATCAATGAATGATAACATTTCCTAGTTTAACGAGTATATTCTTATCGTGTTTTTCGAGAGAATCGTTTTACCTCTTATCCTCACCTTGTGTAATCTTGTATTTGTTACTTTCCCTGAAATGTAAATGTTATTTTCGAGAATTGTTAGAGATGTTTATTTTTAATTAGTACTTAGATAGTTAAAGCCACCAATAGCTAAATGTAATTAGAACATTAACTGATTTTTATTATAATTGGTTTATCTTTATATTATTTTAGATCTCATAGCTTGATTTTAGAAATAAATTCATTTCATTATGAAAGCGGAAACTCTCATTAATTTAGTTCAAGTATGTGAGTTTGAAATGGATAACTTTTATTTTCGAGGTGAATCACGATTACCCGAATCGTAGATCGCATCAAGGGTTAAGATTTTTCTGCCATGAGTAGTGTTGAGACGAAAATTTGAACTTAGTTAATATATATTATCACTCTCGCTTACCGAAGACAACACTCTCGTTTACGTCTCTTGTGTGTGCAACGAAAAATTACTCTATTTGATGTAAAGTGTAAAAAGTTGAAGCAAGCGGATGTGCTTAATGATTTTAAAACTCTGATGTTTTATCCTGGTGAGCGCGAAGATTGTGACTTAGAAGTATTTTATAAGCACGAGTTGAGCTTCAAGAAAGTTTAACAGCTGAAAATACACGAAAAGGGCCTTATTTAATGGTATTTGGTGAGGAAGATAGCGCTTTAGAATATGAGTGATAATCGTGAAATGCAGGAGATTTAATTATTTTTTCATTCTAAATGTTTCATCGAACTTTCTGAAGAAAATGAAGCACATCACATTAAACAAGGATTTTTAAAGATAAGTAAATTTTCTTTGAAGAAATCGATTTCATAAAAGGAAAATCCTTGAAAACATTACACGGTCACTTTGTCTCGACCCAGTAGGAATTGAACCTACAAACTTAGGCCCAGGCATTTCAATATATGACAAGACATAATGATTTTAGAAGCTATGCTATTTTTGGCGATCGATTATCCACATGAGGGAGTTGAGATCAAGGAAAGATGGCATTCGAGAGGGTCGTTCTAAAGAAAGCTAACTCTGACTTATGCAAGGTTACAAGAAAATCACGGATATCTCTGTTTATCATGTTACTTTTACATATCAAACTTAAAGACCACCATTTTAAAATCTCGGTTTTACCCAATTTACCTCTTTTACTCAACTTAACTTACTCAACTAAAATACTAAAGAAAATCAAATATACATTGAAGGAAATTTTCAAACATCATTTAAAATAACAACAAACTCGATGTTAAGAGGTGAATATATATATATATATATATATATATATATAAGACAAAATAAATAAAAAAAAGAATTTGAATTATTAACAGAAAAAATATACAAATGAACGAAAATGTATTAACTTGGTTAAAAAAATTTTCCCAAGTTTTTAAAAAGCTTTTGAATATTTACAACATAACAAAAATTTTGCATTCTCAAGCTAACAAATAAAAATAACCATTGAATGATACAAATAACATTTCGGTAGGCAAAATTTGAGAGTCCTTGTTTTCTAAGAAGGTTTGTTTAATTTCTTTAAAGCTCATAAAAATCGCAGGAGGTGAACTCATGCTTGGAAGAAAGAATGATGAAAGTCCTAAAGTTTTTGAAAAATATGTGAATTGAACACTTGCTTCTAAAAAAGAAGGATGACAATCCTCGGTTTGTTAGAAGATTTGCTTGATTTCTTAAATGTTTTTGGTAATTGCACGGTTTAAACACATGCATGAAAGAAAGGACGATGATACTCCTTGGATAATTCATGAGAACTAATTTAAAAATATATGTTAGTTAACAAAACAAAGTTTTTGAGAAAATTAAGTTAAAAAATTTAAGGTAAGAAGAAAAAAATAAGTTTAGAAAAAAAATGAAGTAGAGGAAAAAAAAAACTTATGAAAAAAAAAACAACTTAAGAAAAATATTATTAGGTTGAACGTTTGTAAAATTTCATTGTTTTCTGTTTTAACTCATGAATGAATTCATCCTACCATTCAATTGTTTATCCTGGCAACCATATGTTTATTCATCACATAACCAACCAACTTCTAACCACAGCAAACGATTATTTATAGTATTAACGATTTATTTCTGCCTAAGTGCAGAAAGTAAACCGATGACATAATCGAAAAATAAGGGAATTTCAAATAGACTTTGTTGTAACTTGAAGTAGACAAACATTTTTGACAAAATAAACTTAGACTCAGAAACTCATTTATCATAGAGTTCGAATGAAAATTTGAAAAGTTTGTTCATTTCCCGCGAAAACTCACTTATGCATTTTTGGACATATGTAAAAATCACCACAATGTTATATTTAAATTAATTAAATTCTTACTATTTCACATGAGTTTGCAATATAAGTAACTTGAAATATTTCTTTGCTAACTAGGGTTAACACTATTTTGACTTAAAAATTTCTTTTGCAGATTTTGTATGATAAACCTTTTACCATTTTCTGTTCAACTTGGTTTCATGAAATATATCTGCAGAACTTTAATTTTTACTATGTTAGTTTATTATTTCAAATTTTCGTTGAATAGTTCCATTATTATCTGTAATAAATAATTACATACTATAACAATTTAATTTTAAAACACTGAAATTCTAACATCTAACTTATTTAAAATCATAAAATATTCAACACTTACCTAAAGCACCAGCTAACTCAAAAGACGTGCGTCTCACACAACGACTTGGAATGAAATGAGAGAATGTTATCAGGGAGACCGGATGTCACGTGAATACTTCCTGCCGTTTGATTGGATGATAGCGCACTCACGTGATTCCTTCTCAGTGACGTCATCACCTAGATAAGAACAAGTAGATAAGCAGCTTTCGCGTCATTTTCATCAATGTTTTCGAGTGAGTGGACATGCATGCTTGTCTCTGCTATCTATGTCTTGTCTAAACTCGTCCAATATTGTCTAAAACTGTTTGTACTTGTCTAAACTTGTTGTTGCTTCTTTGTTACCTAGTTTATTTTTAATTACTATGCTAGATTAGATTATTGAAACAATTAATTACTAAGAATAATTATAGGATTTCCGTTAATTAATAATTATATTAATTAAAAAAATTATTCCTGTTTGAGAAAACATGAAAGAAAGATGGATGAATGGCTTTGCATATTTTCTGAGAACTTAGTCAAACAAAATCTGATTTCTCATATATTTTTATTTTTGTTAGATTAGATAATTGAAACAAACAATTGCTAATGGTAATTAAATTATTTTCGTTAATTAATAATCATATTAATTACAATAATAATTGATTTATATATGAATTAATTCATAGTACATAGTATCGATTTTAGAAATAACTTAAATTTCTTTTGCAAGCGAAAAAGAATACTTCAAACCTGTACGTGTGTTAGAAAATTCTTATGTGTGGAAACTAGAAAGGAAGAACGATTACAACCGTTGGATGCATCTTGAAAACTTACTCATGAAAAATCTGATTTCTTTTAACTCTTGAATAATGTATGATTAGTGTTTGCTTGAAATATCCAAGGAGTCTCTTTCATTTTTTTCTTTCTAGTTTCCACACATAAGAATTTTCTAACACACGTACAGATTTGAAGTATTCTTTTTCGCTTGCAAAAGAAATTTAAGTTATTTCTAAAATCGATACTATGTACTATGAATTAATTCATATATAAATCAATTATTATTGTAATTAATATGATCATGTCATCGGTTTACTTTCTGCACTTAGGCAGAAATAAATCGTTAAAACTATAAATAATCGTTTGCTGTGGTTAGAAGTTGGTTGGTTATGTGATGAATAAACATATGGTTGCCAGGATAAACAATTGAATGGTAGGATGAATTCATTCATTAGTTAAAACAGAAAACAATCAAATTTTACAAACGTTCAACCTAATAATATTTTTCTTAAGTTGTTTTTTTTCATAAGTTTTTTTTTTCCTCTACTTCATTTTTTTTTTCTAAACTTATTTTTTTCTTCTTACCTTAAATTTTTTAACTTAATTTTCTCAAAAACTTTGTTTTGTTAACTAACATATATTTTTAAATTAGTTCTCATGAATTATCCAAGGAGTATCATCGTCCTTTCTTTCATGCATGTGTTTAAACCGTGCAATTACCAAAAACATTTAAGAAATCAAGCAAATCTTCTAACAAACCGAGGATTGTCATCCTTCTTTTTTAGAAGCAAGTGTTCAATTCACATATTTTTCAAAAACTTTAGGACTTTCATCATTCTTTCTTCCAAGCATGAGTTCACCTCCTGCGATTTTTATGAGCTTTAAAGAAATTAAACAAACCTTCTTAGAAAACAAGGACTCTCAAATTTTGCCTACCGAAATGTTATTTGTATCATTCAATGGTTATTTTTATTTGTTAGCTTGAGAATGCAAAATTTTTGTTATGTTGTAAATATTCAAAAGCTTTTTAAAAACTTGAGAAAAATCTTTTAACCAAGTTGATACATTTTTGTTCATTTGTAAATTTTTTCTGTTAATAATTCAAATTCTTTTTTTTATTTATTTTGTCTTATATATATATATATATTTTTTTTTTGTTCACCTCTTAACATCGAGTTTGTTGTTATTTTAAATGATGTTTGAAAATTTCCTTCAATGTATATTTAATTTTCTTTAGTATTTTAGTTGAGTAAAAGAGGTAAACTGGGTAAAACCGAGATTTTAAAATGGTGATCTTTAAGTTTGATATGTAAAAGTAACACGATAAACAGAGATATCCGTGATTATCTTGTAACCTTGCAAAAGTCAGAGTTAGCTTTCTTTAGAAGGACCCTCACGAATGCCATCTTTCCTTGATCTCAACTCCCTCATGTGGATAATCGATCGCCAAAAATAGCATAGCTTCTAAAATCATTATGTCTTGTCATATATTGAAATGCCTGGGCCTAAGTTTGTAGGTTCAATTCCTACTGGGTCGAGACAAAGTGACCGTGTAATGTTTTCAAGGATTTTCCTTTTATGAAATCGATTTCTTCAAAGAAAATTTACTTATCTTTAAAAATCCTTGTTTAATGTGATGTGCTTCATTTTCTTCAGAAAGTTCGATGAAACATTTAGAATGAAAAAATAATTAAATCTCCTGCATTTCACGATTATCACTCATATTCTAAAGCGCTATCTTCCTCACCAAATACCATTAAATAAGGCCCTTTTCGTGTATTTTCAGCTGTTAAACTTTCTTGAAGCTCAACTCGTGCTTATAAAATACTTCTAAGTCACAATCTTCGCGCTCACCAGGATAAAACATTAGAGTTTTAAAATCATTAAGCACATCCGCTTGCTTCAACTTTTTACACTTTACATCCCATAGAGTAATTTTTCGTTGCACACACAAGAGACGTAAACGAGAGTGTTGTCTTCGGTAAGCGAGAATGATAATATATATTAACTAAGTTCAAATTTTCGTCTCAAGACTACTCATGGCAGAAAAATCTTAACCCTTGATGCGATCTACGATTCGGGTAATCGTGATTCACCTCGAAAATAAAAGTTATCCATTTCAAACTCACATACTTGAACTAAATTAATGAGAGTTTCCGCTTTCATAATGAAATGAATTTATTTCTAAAATCAAGCTATGAGATCTAAAATAATATAAAGATAAACCAATTATAATAAAAATCAGTTAATGTTCTAATTACATTTAGCTATTGGTGGCTTTAACTATCTAAGTACTAATTAAAAATAAACATCTCTAACAATTCTCGAAAATAACATTTACATTTCAGGGAAGGTAACAAATACAAGATTACACAAGGTGAGGATAAGAGGCAAAACGATTCTCTCGAAAAACACGATAAGAATATACTCGTTAAACTAGGAAATGTTATCATTCATTGATATCGAATCACGTGGTTGTGCTATTCACCAACCGCACGATATGACGATGTCACGTGATATTATGTTAGCTGATATGAAATTCACCATCTTTTTTTCCCCTTATTTCACGTTGAGCGAGTGATGAATGCAGACGCATTTAAATCAAGCGGTTTAAGGTATGTTTAATTTTTCTCTTTATATGTAAAACGTAAAAATAATGCTTCCACTTACATAATGCGTGAAGGGGGAATTTCAAAGGTAATATATTTCGCTTTATTTGGTGGCAACACTATATGCTAAAATATCTTTCCTTCGAAAGGTTTCTAAATGTCGTTGAAATTAAATGTATGTCTATACCCTGCAATATGCATAGCAAGTGTCATTCGCAGAAATGTAGTTAAATTCGTAGTTATTATTCATGAAACTATTAAAAAAAACACTTTAATATTTAAACTGTTTTTCAATTCTCTCCTTTTTTTTTCAATGGGAATTCTTCTTTTGACACGATGTAATTTCTGTTTGAATCCAGCGAATGAAAGGTACTTCTTCAAAGATTCAAAATCAAGTATAAGTTCTTTCTAACCGATGACCAGGCCCCTACCTGCCGGGTTGCCCCAGCGGATCGGGTTTCATACCTGATAACGGGCAAGAAATCATATTTTTCAAGAATGAGTTCTCATGAATGATCCAAGCACTTCCATCGTTCTTCCTTTCAAGCATACATTTATCAAATATTTTTCAAAAACTATCAGACAAGAAATTTTTCAAGAATGAGTTTTCAAAAACTAACAATGATCTCTCATCGTTACTTCTTGCAAGTATTCTCAATCATGTACCAATCTTTTTAAAAGAAAGTCATAAAAATGACTTCTGGAAAAAAGGGACAGTGAAGATAATATTATTTTTAATAACATTCTTTTTCTTCTTTGTTTGGTGCTTTATCCAAATACGAGGGGGTTGGTGGCATTTCATCATACTATCAAGACTCACAGTTATCAAGAAATCATATCTTTCAAACATTTTTCAAGAATTTTAAGAAATAAAGGACTGTCATCGTTTTTCCATACATGATAGTGAATGAAACCAAGGACTATCATCGTTTTTCCATTCCTGATGATGGATGAAACCAAGGACTATCATCGTTTTTCCAATCATGATAATGAATGAAACCAAGGACTAACATCGTTTTTCCTACAAAATCCTTGCTGCAAAGAAAATTATAAAACAACCTCCTTTCAAAGGTGTTAATACAAAAACTTCTTCCATTATTGTTCAAGTGCTTAATTGTGAGAAAATAATTTCATCGAGACATGAAAACGATATCAAGACTTTTAATATTTTTCAGCGGTGTGAAAATTTTCATAGTTGTAGAAATTTTCAAGGGTACATCATAAATAAATGAAGCTTGTTGCAAACAATTTCATAATGTCATCTTGGACACGAGGGGGGGGGGGGGAAATCAAGTCTTCTATGAGTGATGTAAATATTTTCAAGTCTTTCAATATTTTTCAGCACGCATAAATTTTCAAATATGCGAGAAAAATAATTTCTACAAATAATGAGAACAATTTCAGATCTTTCAAATATTTCTTCGAGTAAAAAAAAATAACCAAGTTAAATTTAATTGCTGACACTTCTAATGTCATAATTTTTTTCTATGTCTTTCCCATTAGGAAAATTCCAAAAGAAATAAAAACTTATATGATTTTATGTGAATAATAGCGTTTGAAACATGTGCAAACATAATGGAAGAATTATATGTTTCATTAAACGCGATTCAGTGTTATCAGTGTTAAATAATAAAGCAGTGCATGGCTTTTACAATTATTCAATCATTGCTAATCAATAGTTAAATGATAACTTTTAAAATTATCATCGGGACAATATTCCTCTCCCCTCGAAAAGATAAACTTAAGCAAGTCCGAACATGGTTATCTGCGAATGTAGATTATTCAATGAGTTAAGATTAGATAAAACCTTTGAAAGGCGTGAGAAGGCCACCAAGTAACATGTTCAAACAAATCTCAATTCTTACTGAAATGTAGAGAAATTTCAAAGCTATTATATGAAAATTTCTTCAGAAAATGTTTAAGTGGGTGAATATTGCGTAATTCAAATAAGTTTATGATATAGAGTTTAACGAGTCAAAAAATTTATTTTAACGAAACTATTTCAACTATGTTATATGTATAATGTTAAACTTTGGTATTTCCTCACACAATCATGTAGAATAAGATATATTTAGGTAAATGTAGGTAAAACTCCTTATATAAATTCACTGTTACAAATCTCTTAAATCAAATATTTTATGTCTTACATTTTCCGTTAAATAATCGTTGAATTAATTATCTTCTAGCATGTTAATCACAATGTTTAAAAACTTAACTAAGTTTTCAATATGTATAAGATGATATGCTAATTAAGTAACGGGGAGTAGGTGAAAGAATTTTCATACAGTACGGGAGTCAATATCATTTCACATCAATTGTGGAAAAGGAATTTTTACACTTATTATTATTTAAGTGTTTATACAGAAAAACTAGGTTAAATTGTTGAATGTCGATATAATTGTTAAACTACCTTTTTATGAAAGAAACGACAAATAGTTCCTTTGCAAGAAAAAAATCTCTCATACAAACATTGTGCTTAAATCGTCCAAAAATCGAGTTAATTTTCTGAAAAATTGAAGCTTTGAATTTTCTCCCATTTTGTCTAATATATACTAACCGCTAAAAAATGTGTATAAGTTAAAAGACAAACTTTTTTTATTTATTTTTCATTTCAACGTTTTCTTTATTATTATTTCAATGTTATTATTATTATTATTATTATTTTAATTTACATACTTACTTTTTAAAGCAAATGTTATATTTCTTTGCTTATGTGTTGTTAAAAGAACTTAAATGTTTATTTTATTTTATTATCTCTCATTTTTCCAATGGCAACACTTTATTTTTCTTAATTCGTGGCATTACCTTTTATTTCTTTGCATATATTAATCTTTATTTGGTGGCAACATCTTTTAATTTTATTTCGTCATATATATTTCGCTTTATTGAATGCCAACATCTTTCAATTTTATTTCGTTATATACATTTCTCTTTATTCAGTGGCAACACTCTATGCGAAACTCTAACATCCCTTCTGGGACGACACACAAAAGAAAATTTTAAGCAAATCGCGACATTTTCTAAGTCGCGCTAATTCATTTCCACAATATATATCGTCATGTTATAGTACATTTCCTCCAAAAATTTATACTAAAATGATAAAATAGGTTTTTCTACACATATCAACTTCTCGAACAACACACTTCAGAAAATTTTAAGTGAAAACAAAATCTTCTCACATAAAATTACTCAGCGATTGTTGTTGCGTGACTACAGATTTGTTAAACATGCTAGACTAACAAAAGCATGCAAAGAAAACCACTTAACAGAATTTCACAAGAGACATTTTGAAATGGGGCCATTTTTCTGAAAGAAGGGTCATTTCACAAACTTACCGTGTTCGAATTCCATGTTAGCGTTCAGGGAAAAAGAATTCAACCAACATTACCTGAGTTAAAAACAAATTTCGAACAACAAATTTTCTAACGAGTACAAATTCAAAATTAAGTTCGTAAAATAAAAATTTTAAAAAGAAAAAATTTTCCATGTCTTGCTAATTTTAAAAGAAAAATTTTTAAGAAAGAAAAATAAATTCTACAAAGTTTTTTCTACAACGCGAAAAAAAAAATTAAATTCGTAAAATTTTTTTAAAGAGAAAAAAATTTTTCTATCACGCGGAAAAAAAAAAAAAAAAAAAAAAAAATTAAGAAAAATTGTCTATCTCCTGCAAGAAAAAAAAAAAAAAAAAAAAAAAAGTCTTTAACTAAAATTTTTTAACTCTTTAAAAAATAAATATTTTCAAAATAAATCTCCCTCGCCCTAAATATCAGCGTACTCTAACACGATCATTCGCAAAAAATCTTATCCATTCACACTTCCGCTAAAATAACACTATCTAACAGCACTTCCGGTCTACTTCCGCTCCAAAACGCACTTGTCATAGTCGTACTGTAAGATAAAAAAAACTTCCGAATGACTTTCATTTGACCTCTATCGTACCACCGACCCACCGGTGTCGTGGAACGCACAAATCCACACTACTACCCCCCCCCCAAAAAAAAAAAAATCAAAAGATTGTGAGAAAAATGCCCCATATGCCCGGAAAGTAATATTGCGCTGTGTATTAGCCTTCGCTTCACTGAGACAATTAATATTAATTTAAGCGCAAACATATTTATTTATTGCATACATGCTTATAAACAGTAAAGTGTAAAATGACGCGTGATTAATATTTCACACATTTTCTTTTCGTTCCTTTTTGGATTACATAATATAAATATTACAGCGGTGAACATTACAAAGATAGTTTGGTGAGAATAACATGAAAAACATTATCCGACTCATTAGGAAAATTATTTTAAAACCATATACATAGAGTTTTTTTTTTAATTATTATTTTTGTTGTTCTCTTATTCAAATATATTGAGAACATTATTTTTACATATAATGAAAATGAAAAGATAATTTCTGTTGATTTTTGACAATGAAACCTGAATTCATTCATATAGCCCCTTTGCATTCAGAATTTATCGTTATTAAAAGCAACTATATAAAGTAATTCATAATTTGAGGGGAGAAGATTGAAACAAAATAGAAAGTTTGCAAAAGAGTGTAAAAATAAGTTTCCTAAGTGTAAAAGTGTACAAAATGGTCAAAAAGAGTAAATTTTACGCCTAAAGTGTAAAAGTTGGCAAGTATGTTGTTGTAATCGTCTGTCTGCAAGTGACAGAATTAGATTTTTTTTTTTTTAAATCACGCTTGAAAATTATTTTAAAATAATAAAAATTGAGTAAATTATGATACAGTATTCAAACACATTGCATTCGAAAGAAATTTTTTTTTTCACTTTTAGTATGTATATGTATATCTATGGATTTTTAGATATTTCCATTATTTAACAAAACTATCGTTCAATATTTACCTGCGCCATCTTTGGATTTGGAGTAGTAGTCTATATGACACACTAGGGTGAGGACATCGGACGGCACCAGCTCGGACTTTTTTTCAGAAAGCTCAGATCTCTTCAAGAACTGAGATTTTCCCCATCCCGTTGCCGCATTTTCAAAGATATCTGCAAATTGCTCCACTCTGTCTGTCTTTCCTTCAAAAGTTTTCACTCCAAACGACCACGCTACATTGATAGGGGCACCATCCGATTTTCTAAAGAGGTATGCTCCAATGCATCCAACCGAGTTATTCTCTGATTGACCATTCGGATAGATTTTAAAATACCATGATTCTCCGGCAAATGAAAACAAAGGACTATAGCAACGTTCTCCATCTTTTTCTGGAATTGAAAAAAAATCGTCTATTTGCCACTCGAAATGAAACTCTGCTGTAACGTCGCGTACTTTTCCAAAAATTGCCATACCAAAGATTAGGGAAAATTTTGATTCTTCAGATAAATTTCCAGTAAAACACCTACAATAAAAGAAAAATAATTTCAGCGACTAATTTTTATTTTATTTTATTGAAGGCATATTTGTTCAAAATAAATACTTTTTTTCTACACCCCTCGAAAAAAACAACAACAACAACAACAACAAAAAAACAGTAATGCTTTGTTACAATGTTTCTCAAATCTTAAAACTGGTACGCATGATTTAAAACAGTCATACTCTTTTTTTTTTTTCTTTTTTGTTACAGACTGCAAAGGTATGTTTGATACGTTAGGTGGATCGCAACACATTATACATAGAAATAAAATTTAAATAAAAAAAAATCCCTGCCGGCCCGGCCTACAGGCAGAGGTAGATTTCGAAGTTAAGTATACCAATTTCACCAACAAAAACTAAATCATTATTAGATATAAATCCACTTTAACAGTTTTATCTGTCTGATTTTGACAAGTTTTTATTTCATTTTTATAAAATAGCTGTTTTATCAGAATCATGTTAAGGCGATATTAAAAAATATATTTTTCCATGCTCAACAACTCGAAATTTTCTGGCACATTTTCAGATTCATTTTTAATATAAAAAAAATATAAAACATGCTGAAGTGATTTTTGAAAAGATTTATAAGCGACCTGTGTTTTTATTTTTCTTTCAATTAATTAAAACTTGATTAATAAACAATTATTTTCTCAGTAGGGCAATATTTTTCGTTTCTAATACAATCCCTTCGGGAAATTCTGTTCAAAATGCCCACTTTGACCTCATTTTTTTAAATATATTCTGCCTCTATCAAAAAATCGATCATTACTTTACATTACATAGTTTCGGAAAAGAGAATCTAGCAATTGGATGCGTTTGAGAGCAAAAATGAATTTAAAAATGAGTAAGAAAATAAGCATTTTGGATTTGAGTGCATCCTTAATGCAGTGATTTTTCCAACACAATCCGCTTCGGGAAATTCGGTTCAAAATGCCCACTTTAACAGTATTTTTTTAAATATATTCTGCCTCTATCAAAAAATCGACCATTTCGGTACATTATATAGTTTCTGAGTAAGAAAACGTACCAAGTGAAGCCTTTGAGAGCAAAAATGAATTGTAAAATGAGTCAGAAAATAAGCAGTTTGGATTTGAATACACCCTTACTTAGATGATTTTTTTCTTCAACCGCTATGTATTTTTAATTTGTTTTTGCTGTAAGAATTGGTCTTATCCAAAACTTGTCTATATAGATGTTGTAGACAATATTAAGAAGATATATGATAAATTCATGGGGATTTTATATCTTTTGAATTGACGGAGTTATGGATTTTTTACTTCTTCAAACCCCCTTTTTGTTTCGTTTTTAATTTTTTTTTGCGGTACGAATTGGTCCTATCAAAAACTTGTGAATGTAAAAGTTGTAGATAATATTAAGGAGATTTATAATAAAATTAATTGGAATTGATATCTTGAGAATTGACGAAGTTATGAATTTTTTTCTCCCGAAAACCCTATTTTTTGCGCCCCTTGAGCCCATTTTTAACTTTATCAAAAATCTGTGATACATAAAATTTTGGCCCTACTTTTAGAAGTAATAAAAACTTTAAACTGATCTGATATGTATAAAAATTAAGAAGTTATGAGGGGTTTTCGGTTTTCACAAAACCCCTCCCTATTTGCATCCCCTTGGTCCGATTTTGCCCATTAACGAACTTGACCGAGATTTTATGCCCCTTGATTTTATGTATCAGTTTGGAAGAGATTGGTGCAGAATTACGAAAGTTATCGTGTCCAGAAGAAAGTGAAATCCATAGATAGATAGATAGATAGATAGATAAAGTTTTTTACTGAGGATGGTTTTGGGTTCTAGGGGGTCATGATCGGTGTAGATCTGCAAAAATTTTTCAGAAATTCCAACATAGGAACGAGCACAATAGGTAGTATTTCATACGAAATCTACCTAAAAGATAATTGGAATAATATAACAAAAGTAATCTAAGAAAGCAATATAACAAAATTAATATAATGAGTATTAGCTGTTTAAGCATAAAACGTAGTAGTATAATTAAGCAGAAGATCCAAGTTCTAAACATGTAAAAGGATTTTCTTTAATAAACGAGACTTTGTAAAATCTTCTTATCTGTTTAAAATGCAAAAATATCTAGTGAAAATTTACTTAATTTTAAATAATATTCGATTAGCGTTGATGCTATAAAATTATATTATTAGTTTCTACTTATCTAAATTTGGTATAAACTTCTTATTTAAAACCTTAATTAATTTTAACGATCATCTGAATTCAAATGATCCCAATTAAATATTTAAATCCAAATTCATTTTATGGCGTGGAGACAATCGAAAATCAAGTTGAATGAACCAAACCCTGTAATAATCGGGCCCATAGAACCCGAGGTAAGAATGCATCCCCTGGCAGTGGAATTAAAATATATAAAACAAGCGTAAGCTAAGTTAAAAGAACCCATTCCTGTTGAAATCAAGGCCATAGAAACTGAGAAAAAAATGTGCCGTTAATGTTCGAAAATGGTGGTAACAGAAGTCTAAGATATCTTTTCATAATGCAGAAAATAGCTGAATCGTAAGCTAAATTGAATGAACAAGTTTGCTTTGAAATCAGGTCCATATAGAACCCGAGAAAAGATTGCACGGTTAATCTTCGAAAATGTTGGTAACTGTAGCTTAAGAAACTTTCATATTACAGAAAGTAGCTGGATCCTAATCTAAGTTGAGTGAACTAATTTCCGTTGAAATCGGACCCACAGAATACGAGGAAAGAATGCGCCCCCCCCCCCCCAAGTGGTCGAAGATGCCCCCACCCCCTTCAAATTTAATGAATTACTTTTAACATTAACAGGATATTTAATTTGCGGATGAAACCACCCCTCTTTAAAATTAACCACTTATCAACGAATTAACAGCAATGCCATTTTTAATTTACGGCTGTAGTGAGTAAACGTAAGTTGATGCTGAAAAAAAAGGGATTAATATTCGAAAAAGTTAGTAACTGGGGTATAAGGAAATTTCTTAGTAGTTTATAAAGTAGCCGGAAGACCCTAGGACTATGTCAAAGAAAATTACAAGAGAATCGGATCATTTTTAAAGAAGCTGCAACAAGGGCGCCATGAAGGCGATTAATATTCAAAATTGGTGGTAGCTGAAATCCGGGAATTTTTTTAAAAATCATAGCTGGAGGATCTAAGAAGTTGTTAGTAAAAAAAGGTAGTGAATCATAACTTTTTTAAGGGCACCATAAATGGGGACCCAAACGGGGCAAACTAATAGTTGAGAGCAGACCCTAATATAAAAACATGTTAAAAGGTCCTTAGCGTTTTAGATCTTCAATTAGTCGAAATTAAATATAGAGTATGAATAGTTCTGAAAATATTCTATTATCAATCGGCAAAAAAACAATTGTACGCGCATTCTAGAGATCTAGAGCATCAGGAAGCGGATAAAAAATGTATTACAAAATTCAATCTTTATATACATGAACGGTGTGAGAAAAAGATGCTATATCTCTATCCTTTTAGAAGCTGATGTGATTCAAAAAATTCAAATATCGTTTCAAAAGTTGGTGTTGCCATTGGATAATACAAAGTTTGTACAATTTTTTTAAACGGCTCCTGAACTTCAATCAACCCGAAACATTTAATAATAGACATTATATTGCCAATCAATTGGTACCAGCAACATTTTCATATACGATGATTTGCTGTAGAATTTGTGGGGTGGATTTTTTTTACGAGTATATACATTATATTAACTTAAAAATTATACCACTAATATAGACTGCGAAGGTATTTTGTTAATAAAAATAGCTTCATAGTAACTTCAAAAACCGCTTTTCTATGAGAGAAAAAAAATTTGTCTTCATATAACATTAAAAATATAGTTTTTTCCTATCAATGATTTTCTGTAGATCTGGAAAATTTTACTACATACAGTAAACCCTCGATTTAACGGACTAATTGGGCCTAAGATGTGTCCGTTAAATCGAAAGTCCGTTAAATCGCAAAGTACTATTTATAATATTATTTTGTTATAATTATAGTACATATATATATTATTACGTACTTGTAATTACATATATTATTACAGTGCAAATTACATATATATATATATATATATATATATATATATACAATATATACATATATATATATATATATATATATATATATATACAATATATACATATATATATATATATATATATATATATATATATATAAACACAATACATTACTTTTAATAATACAATATTGGTAATGAAATACAAACGAATTAACACATATGCAACTTTTATGGGAATGAAGCACTTTTTACACAGAAATAATAATTAATAAACAAGCAATAAACAAATGGCTTGCGCATTCTTAGAACGAAAACCACGCTACAGTGAGAATCAAAGCGCGCGCTTTCGGCGTTTCGTGTTCTTTCCCTTTTTTTAAGGTTTCGTTCATTTGATCACGAGACATTGTGTCGCCACAGATATAATAAATATTTTTTTATTTTACCGAGAAATCGCTTTTTAAAAATAGTAAAAAGAAATACTTTGTCGTTGTTCATTGCTTGATTTTTTACATATAAAAGCTTAAAAGAGGGTTGCGTGTTGATTCTCAAGTAGGAGAGGGGGAGGGGGACAGTAATACTTTTTTTATTTTTTCGAAGCGTGTTTCATCGTTTTAGAAGCTGTTTTATCATGGAGGCTTCAAGTAATAGTGATAAATAAATATTTGACATTTGTCAAATATAAAAATTTGAAATACGGGCGTTGAATTTCAGGTTAGGGAGAGGGGAATAATTTTAAATTAACGATTTTGATTTGTTAGGATAAAGTGTTTTAAAAGGGATATTAAACGAAATCCTCTGTGCGATCTGCGATCACACTTACCCACTTGTTTTACTTTAACTTTTGTTTAATTTTTTTTTTTAATTAGTCCGTTGAATTCGAAGTCCATTGAACCGAGGTCCGTTAAATCGAGGGTTTACTGTATTGCTTAAATGTATAATTTATTTTTAAGAATTATAATCTAATTTTACAAAAGTGTAATTAATTTCTTCACATTGCCTTGCAGAACTAACAAAAGAGACTCCCCACTATGCATTTGTGGCTTGCCGTCAACATCGTTACACTATGTATTATACTGTACATTAACATCGCATTATCATCTCAAAAAACACACACGTATGAATTTAGCAAGTTGGTGGCGGGATGTAAAAGAGAAACCACAACTACTCAACAAGATCATACAATGCATGAGGTTTATAGAAACAAACGAGTACATCTTTTCAAATCCAGAGCCATTCTAGTCCGACTCCATCACTAGGGTGTAGCATGGAGGGAGAAACGGGTTATTAGCGGGTGCCAGAAACTTCTATCACTTTCTAATTTTTATCTTGTGCATCTCTCCAAACTCTTGTATGCGCAAATTGTAAATAGTAGGTGTGTTGTAATGTGTTTCTAATTGTGATGTTCAATATAGTGTGTTTAATGTACTGTGAAATCCCTGTAAATCCATGAAAAATGTAAATAATTATGCAATCACATTCAAATGATCCTCATGTAATCACTACACACAGTCATGTAAATAGTAGGTGTTTGATATTGTGTTGTAATGTGTTTCTAATTGTCATGTTAAATATTGTGTGTTAAATGTACTGTGACGTATATATATCCAAGAAAATTGTAAACAATTATGCAATCACATTAGGTGAAATGATCCTCATGTAATCACTACATACAGTCATATATCTCGATGTGAAATCTTCGGTTCGCACAGAAAAATTGGGTAACCAATTGTGATTGTAATTGTAAATCTCACAGTAACCGAAATAAATCTCAGCAGCTTGATCAGGGACCCGACGCTCCCTCTCAGACTCTGGTTGAGAGTCGGGAGGAGTGGATGTGGTCTACACCTCGGGATTGCACTAACACTCTAAAGCGAAAGCTGAGTTCCCGAGGTGGTCATCGCTGGCCTCGCTGCAGAACTTGTTTACCGACATTTTTTTTTCCTTTGCAGTATATATATGCTTCAAAATAAACAGTCAGTTTGTAATTACATATTTATAGTTAAAAGTATGTAAAATTACATGTTTATAGTTAAAGGTATGTAAAATTACACGTTTTCTGCAACAATTTATAGTAGAAGAAAGTTACTGGTACCAAATGATTGTAAATAAAGTCTACTTTTAATTGATTTATCTAAAAGTGTCTATATATCAAATCAGAACAAAACTTTGTGTTTTTTTCAATAGCAAGACCCAATTTTGACATCATAAATAAATGTTATACCCTTCAATTAGCCTAAATACAAATTTGCATGAAATTTATACGGTTAGTTTTGGAGAAATTAATTATTCTAAAATGGGCATATTTTAGGGACTTGGTCCAAACTGACGTTTGGTACTCGAAGGTAGTTGAAAAACTACACATTGACTAACAGGGAGAAGGCCAACTTTGGTAATAACAGATTTTGATTATTTTAATAAATGTTGTATAGGTAGTTAAGTTTACCATAAGTCTCAGGTTCAACGGATTTTATACAACGCTCCTTAGTTTTTGGGAAACAGAGGAGGGTCTAATATTATAACACAATTTAAGTACAGTACAGCGCCGATTATCTGAACTCCAATTAACTGAACTTCCAATTATCCGAACAGCCTATTTCTTCCCCCCCCCCCCCCACCAAAGAAAAAAAAATTAACCGAACTTCCAGTTATAAGAACCATCTATTTCATATAAATAAAAACATACATTTATTTTACTTAAATAGGTGTCACAAATAAAAATCAAAATATGTTGACATGTTTCGGTTTAATAGTAAAAACCGTAATCATAACACACACATAATCAAAAGAAATGAATGACGCTGGGTACCAAAAAATAATCTAAAAACCAAAAAACATAAAAATGCAAACATTGCGCCCTCTATGATCTCAAATAGCCTACGCTACCGCGGCTGCCTCTATCACTCCCTCTTTAAGTATTTATTAAGGAATTCCAACGATAAAATTGGAATATCAAAGGATAAAGAATCATTACACACAGTATCCCTCCTAGAATATATCTCAATAGATTCCCGGATGATTGACTTGCTGTATAAACTCGAAACAAACACTAATCTACTACCTCTGAAACAAATGTTAACCCCCCTCTTTAAAATATTCTTCTTTAATATTTGTTTCAGAGATAGTAGATTAGTGTTTGTTTCGAGTTTATACCGCAAGTCAATCATCCGGGAATGTATTGAGACATATTCTGGGAGGGATACTGTGTGTAATGATTCTTTATCCTTTGATATTCCAATTTTATGGTTGGAATTCCTTAATAAATACTTAAAGAGGAAGTCTGATAGAGGGAGCCGCGGTAGCGGCTATTTGAGATCATAGAGGGCGCAATGTTTGCATTTTTATGTTTTTTTGGTTTTTAGATTATTTTTTGGTACCCAGTGTCATTCATTTCTTTTGATTATGTGTGTGTTATGATTACGGTTTTTACTATTAAACCGAAACATGTCAACATATTTTGATTTTTATTTGTGACACCTATTTAAGTAAAATAAATGTATGTTTTTAGTTATATGATAAGAAAGGGTGAAGTAAAATTTGTTTGAGTTTTTACGAAAACTTACAACGGTTTTTGACCATCTATTTCTCTCAAAAACAGCCTATTTCTTTCATATTCTAGTTAGATAGTGACGTAGATTACCCTGGATATCACAATTAAAATGATGATGAGATTGTGGATGAGATTCAAGATAAAAGAAATATGAAAACGAATACTCTGAAAATGACCCAGGCTCATCACATAACGAAGCCTTTGAGTGTTTGGAAACAACTATGAAATGGCTCGAACGGCAGAAGAACGCTGATCCTATTCAACTAACGTATTTAAGAAGAATTCGAGATATGGCAGCCTTGAAAAGAATGTCTTCTTTGAAGCAAGCAACAATCGAAAACTTCTTGCTTAAATTATAATCTCAAGAGTTTAGAAAATGATAAAAAGAGAAAAAGAAAGTTTTAAATGATAAAAAAGTAAACAAACAAACAAAACAGAAAAAAAAATTAAACACTCCAGCACTAACTGGTGCTGCCAGTCCTAAGCCTGGATAAAATGTGAAAGTTTTAGTATAGTCAGGGACATCCCTTAATTTGTCTGTCCATTTATCCGAACTTTTGCTTATCCGAACTACCGCTGGTCCCGACTTGTTCGGATAATCGGCGCTCTACTGGATTATACTTACTGTGTAACGAGAGGACTACGTTAGTCGTAGCTCAGTTGATACGGGTTCGATACCGAAACTCGCTACATTTGTTTTTCTCCTTTTTTTTTTTATAAATATATTTGTAATTATAATTTAATAATCTCAAATAAAAATTTTAATATCGTACATTAATTATAATGTTAAGATATTTAAATTTTAATTTAGCATTTTTGATTTTTAAACTATTATTTCTTATCATTTAAAGAGATTTTTTTTAAAAAATGGATCTATTATTGAATAATAAAAATTTCAAAGTCGTTACAAACTCTGATATGGCTCCCTCTAGTTATGATAAAATAAAACATATTTAAATAAAATAAAAATAAAAACAGAAAGAAGATAAATGTGAAAACAAAATAATTCAAAGCTCAAGCATACGTATTGCAAATTTAAAAATCTTTAATATGCAAAATATAGGTTGTAATTTAATTCTTATGCTAGTTTTTAATATAATTATGCTTGTTAGTTTGAAAACAGAGTAATATTATCATCGTATTGACATTCCTTGTTAAGGCAATACATAAAAGATACTTCTTTAAAACCACGAATTGACACAATTGTTCAATATCATTGCAACGATAAAGAATATATGAAATACATTTTAAAAGGGATTTAAGAAAATTAATAGTTTTATGATGTTTTATACAACTATTTAGTAACAAATAAAAAAGTAAATAGGTTAAAATTACAATTGATATAGATTATTATAACGTTTAATTGACAATCAGATTGTTAATTATACTTACAAGTATATTTATAAAACAAAAAATGAGAAAAACAAATGCAGTGCGTTCCGGTATCGAACCCGAGCCCGCAGAACAACCAGTAAACGCCGTACCAACGAGCTACGACCAACGTAGTCCTCTCATAACGAAGTAAGTATTTAAGTTGTGTTATAATATTAGCCCTCCTTGTTTCTCAAGAACTAAAAAGCGTTGTAAAAAATCCGTTGAACCGACTAAGGGGTCTCTACTCTGCAACATATATTAAAATAATCAAAATCTGTTATAAACAGGGTTGGCCCTCTCCTTGTAAGCCACTTCTATTAATGTATTATTTATTGCCAATATGACCATTTCACTCAATTAATATGCATTGGCTATTGTTATAAACGGTAAAATCCTCTTCAATATTCATTTTATGATCTTACAAATGTTGAATTATCCAATTTTTAAAAAATATAAGATATCTGTAATTATAATAGTTTTCGAATATGTGAATGTGATTGGAATTTCACAGGTGTTTTTATATAGCTTTCTCTCAGATTTTCAATTTATTTAACTCACAGTTTTTTTATTTATTGGCAGAAATGTGAAGAATATCGGCTAATACAAAATAGTATAAAGCAGTATAAGGAATCAATGTAGAAAAAAACGAGACAAATTGCTTTTATGTCTGAAAATAAGTCCCAAGTCAATTAATAATGGCATATATATATATATATAAAGACATCACAGTTTTTGAAGGGTGGGTGGAATTGATTATTGTTAGATCTTTTCAGATATGTTTGCAAGGTTAATATTCAGATGTATTTGATGACTAAAATTAAATCTATTTTAAAAAGACACCAGAATAACTTTACATTTGTTATTTTCCTTTGAAATAGGGATAACAATTCTATAATTAAACTTATTCTGCTACTTCATTTGAAATTTTGCAATTAACTCATTAATGCCGGTTAGCAAAATAACTTGCCATTCAAAGTTTCTATTTTCTTCAGATTTTACATTTTTTCTGCACACTACTTCCGTTTGTCAAAAAAACTTGCCTATCTGAAAGTCATAAAAGTATCTTGTAAAGTATTTTTAAATTAGCCTGTGTACTCGAATAGATCTAAATAATCAAGCTATAGAAAAAAAGGTTTAATTATTTAAAGCTCTTTATTAATGGGTTAAAACTTTACACCTGTACTTATTTGTAAAGATTACAATTTTTGATTGATATAAAAAAGTTAGACTAAATTAACATTTTAAAATAACGATCAAATACTTTCGTGGGAATATTTTATATAACAGACATTCAGTATAATATTGGGAATAATTTAACAAGATTTGAGCAAATTGAATTAATAAGTATAAATATCTCAATGACTACATTCTGCATATGGGGCATTCTTTTGACTTTCTTTGATTGGCATTCTTTTGACTTTTATGTCCCTGAATAATAATTTTTATTTTAGTACATATTCTTGTGTTTTTTTTTTTTTTTTTCGTATGCTGGGGAACATCTCATTGCATGATTGCACAATAATATTAACGAGATAAATAAGTTTTGGATGATGTTGGGGGTACAAACACCTGGAAAACTCCTATACCGTCTCGTATCCCTGATGCTGATTTTTAAGTTTGGAACTGTCTGGATAAAATTGTTTCAATAAAAATAATTCGATGTAATTTTTTTTCTGAAACTGGAACTATTATTTTATATAAATAAGTAGCTAAAAATTAGTCTGCACACATTTTTTGGGTTGTTATTATTTTTTAAACTCTGTCCCTAGGTTTTAGATTTTTTACCATCCCTCTTCTAAAATTATACAGAAAATCACTTCAGATGCAGCCACAGAATGTTTTTCAAGTTTTTTCTCATGCAGAAGTATGCTAGAGAAATAATGTCTAAAATTCTTTGGCAGAAAATTTACTGTAGAATTTAAATCAGCATTTAAATGTCAATTTCAAGCATCGTGGCTTTATTGCTAGTCTCACCGTCCATAAGGTTTATTCCTGCACTTTTCGAGGTAAATTAATTTTTTTTAAAATTTAATCCAATGTAAATAACTGTTTCTAAAAATCAATGAACATTTTGGCTACCACTTAGTCTTAACATGATCTGCCTAAAATAGGTGGCAATTTTCCTTGCCGTTCCATCCTTACCGTCCCCTTTTTTTCTGTACCATCTCCTTTTTTTACCTTACCGTCCCTTCTTTAACACCCCTTTAAGACAATGCTATACCAAAATTTTGTACTAAAATTACTACATTATCATTATTTCTTATTTAAATGTCCTATGGGTACTATGCAAATTCATTATAAGTAAAAATTTAGAAGAAAATAAAAAGTTTTAGTGGTAAAATGGTAAGGAAAATTAAACTCGCAAGTTTAACTTAAACCTCAGTTAAATAAAAAAAAAAAAAAAAATTCGCTGCTGACCATTTTTTCTTTATTTTGAATCATTAAGGCATTCGTCAATCAGATTAAAATGTTATTTTAGCAAGTTTAATTTCACCAAATTTTTATTCCCGAAAGTCAAAAGATTGTGAGAATGCCCCATATAATGATGGTTTAAATGATGTAAAATCTCTCTGACCAAAATTTTGTTGATATCAAATTCTACAGGGTTTCTACACAATTCTGATAAAAAAAATTTCCTGACTTTTCCAAGTTTTCCCTGACTTTATTCAAAAATTTCCCTGACCTTTCTCAGTAAAAATTCAGCTTATATATTATTGTAAAACCCTCCACAATGGACTTTAATTTAGATAAATGCTAAAAAAAGTATATGCTGTATGAATTTCCAATTTTTTAATTACTTTTCATATTGTTATATAGTTTGCATAAATTTCATATAAAAATTTTTGATTGGATGAATAATTAATTCAAAATTTCTTCATTTACGACTATAATAGAAATTCCGATGGAAGTAGTATATCAAAAACTCCCTGACTTTTCCCTGGCCTTTTCAAATATTTAAAAAATTCCCTGACTTTTAGCCTAAATTTTCGAATTCCCTGACTTTTCCCTGTTTTACAGGTTTTTCCTGACCCGTAGCAACCCTGTTCTAGAATTAGATTAACCATTTGCCGTAAATACATCATCGGTATCTATTTATACATTAAAAAATAAAACATTCCACGTTTTTTTTTTTTTTTTAATGAATAATTTCGTATTTACACTACACTGTAAAAAAAAATCTGTGAAGTTGCTAAAGTTTTTCTAGGAAACTGGGATTCCTAGAACTTTTCATGTAACGGCAACAACAAAATTTCATGTAACAGACACACTTTTGCGCCGAAAATCAAAAAATCTGTAAGGTTACTAAGAATTTTTTTGGAAACTGGGATTCCGAGAACTTTTCATGTAACTGCAGCCAGGGTTACAAATAAAAGTTAAGTAAGATTACTGAAATTTTAGCAGATTCATTTGTAAAGTTACAGATTTTTGTAGCTTTGCAAAAACTAGTTTTGTAGATTTGCAGCTTTTTTCGTACAGTTACAGGTGAAAGTTTAGTAAGCATGTAACTTTACATCTGTAGAACTACAGATTTTTTTTTACTGTGTACCAATTAAGCTTTGCTCTCTGAAATTTTATGTTAATATGATCATCACAGTTTTTCCTAAAAATTAAACATCAACCAAAAGCAAACATGTTATACAAGGACAAACTGGTCTGCATAATGAAACTTAAAAAGCAACAGTGGCAGCATCTGCTACCAAAATTTTAAAATACTGAAATTTATCATCTAAATAAAAGATATCATTAAGCCAAATAAGAAAAAATATTTAATATGATAGAAGTTTAACAAAAGAGCAGATTAATATAATTTTTGATTAAATAACAGGAATCGATCCAGATTAAATTTCGGGCCTATTTTAGGGCCCTTTCACAAAAGTCTATGTAATGAAATAGGCCCCTTCACAAAAATAAATTTAATAAAATAGAATAGGCCTCTTCACAAAAATAAATTTAATAAAATGGGCCCCTTCACAAAATTCCAGAGATTCTCCTAGACAGTTTCAGGAGGGTGCTGCACCCTGCCTGCCCTTACGTTTACAAAATAGCACCCCTCTTGCCCCTGATGAAAAACATTAGCACCCTTGTTGCCCCCAGCTGAAAAAAGTGCCTTTACTCCCTTGTTTATTAAAAAAATTACTAGCACAGTAAAAATTGTCCCATTGCTGTCTTTAAAATAGCGTCCTGTTTATTAAATATTAAAAGTAGTTTTAAAAATCAAAAGAATGCTTTAAAAACTTGAAAAAAAAAGTGTTTTTAAGAATCCAAAACATGCCCTTCGGAATCCAAAAGTGCCCTTAAGAATCCAAAACATGCCCTTCGGAATCCAAAAGTGCCCTTTTCCTACAAGAAGCACCCTGCCCTTTTTTAAACCTGAGGGAAACTCTGAAATTCCTTTTAATAAAACTGGCCCCTTCATAAAATTCCTTTTTTTTAAATATGTAATTTGTCAACAAAGCCAGATCACGGCAAACAAAAACTTTAGTTAGAGGATTTAAAGAAGTTTTTGTTAATAAAATGCCTGGTTCGAATTTGAGTAAATGGATTTCAACTTTCGTCACAAAAAGTTATTTTTCACAAAACTATAATAAAATTCACAATAACTTTTACTTTTCACGAAATGGGTCCCAAGAACAAAAACCTGCATCGATCCCTGAATAATTTACCGTGTTTTGATTTAAAGATGATTCGAATGCGGTCAGGGGCGTAGCTACAGATATTTTTTCGGGGGGGGGGGGGGGGGGGGGAGTTCGAAAATTTCCCAACTTGAAACAAATTCCTCCAACTTTCAACTAAGGTGATATACACAAAGTGTGTAATAATGATAATGGAGCTTATGCATAAAAAATTCCTTTCCAAAGAAAAATTTTGAAACTAGAAACATAAAAATTCTAATTACTGGTTTGTTTAATAAAAAAACAAACACGCGTTTTACTTTCTTCTGTCTTCACAAGACGAAAGTATTGAATTCGTAAAGAAATTCTACAACTAGTTTTCGACGGTTTGATACGTTTTAGAAGGTCCTGAACATGATTTGACTGTTTTTAGAAAATGTCTGTCTGTGTGAATGTGACACAAATTTTGTGGGTGCTCTATCTCAAGAACTAATTCGCGGAATTTTATAAAACTTTAGATTCAGTTATACCTTGATAAAAAATAATGCTGATTAGTTTTTGGTGTAAATTACCCAAAAGGTGGTGCTGCTATGTTTCACGATTTACATGATTTTAGCGATAGTTATATCTCAAAAACTGTTGCACAGAATTTGATCAAATTTCATATTCTGTTAAACCTTGACATAACTCAGTGCTTATTAGGTTTTTGTATATATCTGTGGCACTGCTGTGCAGCATTTTTCACGATTTTCGTGTTAGCTATATCTGAAAAACTAATGCACGGAAATTTAGTCAAACTTCATATTCGGTTACACTTCCTTATTGGGCTTGGGTGTATACTGTCGAAAGGTATCACTTTTGAGCTCTTTGGGTTTGGAATTTTGGTTGCAGACATCTAAGAGCATGGGTGTCGAAATTCAATGATTTGTTTGGAAAATGCGATGCTTCTATCTCCTTTTTAAATGCACACAATTAAACGAATTATAAATTAAATGTACATAATTAAACCTTTAGAATTCATTATTAGGGGCATAGAATTGTTATTTAATTTTAACATTGTGGTTGCAAATTTTGAAGTATTAACATGTATGGGATATATAAGGTTTTGGGATTGGCACATCCAAATTCTTTTCATTTAACATCAATTTTTTTGGTCTTCAAAGAAGCTAACCCTGATGAAGCTAACCTAACATCGTCCAGTTTAATAAAATCCACTATTTCACTTTCACATTTTAAAAGCATTAGGCTGTCAAGTCTGTCAGACCTCATTGTAGCTTGCAATATATATTTTTTAAATTTTTATTTGACTAAAGATTCTTTCATTAGATGCAACGCCAAAAAGATAAGCTGCTGTGAATGTTAAGGTACGAGTATATAGTTTGACAGTGTGACACAAATAGTCTTTGAATTTCATGGCATGAGTAAAAAGTTTGTTAAGTGAGTTGGGATTTGGTTTATTTCTATTTGACTCTGCAAGTCATGTACATCCGGTTTCTCATATCCAGGTGGAAACATTATTAATTTTCTAAGTTAGTGATACTCAAATTTGCTTTGCACAATTGTAATTTAAATATGGAATGTATTGGTGCAATATTCTCCTGATATATGAAACATTGTCATTTAAGCCCATTACTAAATTGCCGAAATTTTCTTGTATTTCTTATAACTCTTCCCTGTAAAACTTATGTGTATCAATGTCCATTGCTATGCTATTATTTTTATCTATTCCATTTGGTGAAACCGTTTTCCCACGGTGCTTTCAGAAGTCAGCTTCTTCAATCTCATCCTAATATTCATAATTGTTTATGAACTTGTCTGGGTCAATCCATTTCAAGTGGTCCAGAAAATCATTAATTCGTTGCTCGACCATTTTTAAAAAATCTGAAATTTTTTGTACAACAAACCTAACATGATGGAAGTTCAAAATGACTATTATTTTAATTTTATTAATTGTTTCATCGTCTGCAGCAATTTTCTGAGAAGAAGGGTTTACGGAATTGTAAATAATTCATCGTTTATTTATCCAATTAAAGTGTGGATTGAAGCAATTTGTACAGAATACTAAAAATGGCTAAAAATTTGGTAATATAGTAGTTTCCGAAAATAAATCCTTATTGGTGAAATTTAAGCATAAAGTTTCAGTTTTTTTTTCAAAAATTTGTCCGTTTACAAAAGGAAATTTTTCTAGCAAGGAAAACTGTGAACATGACATAATTTTTTTTACAAATAGGCCGAAAGTACTTGTACTCACACGCCAAGTTTCAGACCTGGGAGTTTGTTTCGACCCAAATTTTTCAAAAATGTCAAAAATTGCACTTTTTAGGCTTTGATATCTCTGGTGGGGCACGAGATAAAAATCTGAAGTTCTGGTTTCTGAGAGTATTGTATTGTATCGCTAAGCACAAGAAATTTCAAGGTGGAGATTTGACTACAAGCTGAGATATGGCAAGGGCAACATGTCAAAAGAATACTGCCAAACTATTGTTTTGTTGTAGTCACAGCTAAGTATATTTATCTCCGAGTGCCACTTAAATTTATGTTTTTGATTATCTTTAAATAATAGTAACAGAAAATAAAGCCCTTTGCAAAGCTTAGCAATTTAAAAAATAATTATGCCTAAGGCCATACATTTTGTATGGTTTCAGTAATTTTTGTTGTAAGTAATTTTAGTAACTAAAAGAAACCTCAGCACTTTTACATAAAGAAAAAAAAATATTTTTATGGAAGACCTGAAACAAAAACAGAACAGGGAAAGAGAAAAGCTTTTAATGTTGTCATACTTGTTGAGACATGATCAAACATGTCAAAACACATTCTTACTTGTTGGTTTAAAAACCACAATTTTGATCTTTCTCAAAATTTTATTTGTAGGAACCAAGTCTTGTCATTTCTTGATAACTTGATTGAAGACCTTGGACCTGCTGGCTCATAGAAATAAACTTTGAAATCACTATGTGCAAATCTCAGTTCATTAATAATTTCTAGCTTACTTCTTATGCAAAAATGTCATTTTCTGCAGTATAAATTTTGAAAGGGATTTGGATATCTTTACTTTCTAAAAATTACTTGAGGCTGATGCATGGTAACGTCGTATAATGTTCCATTTACAGGAATATGGTAGGAACAAGTTTCAGGGATTGGCAAGCAGCATTAAAATTGTGGTTTTTAAACCAACAAGCAGGAATGTGTTTTGACACATTTGATCATGTCTCAACAAGTATGCCAACATTAACAGCTTTTCTCTTTCCCTATTCTGTTTTTGTGTCAGGTCTCGTATAAAAATATTTTTTTTTCTTTATATAAAAGTGCTGAGGTTTCTTTTGTTACAAAAATTACAAAAAACATTACTGAAACCATACAAAATGTACGCCTTAGGAAAATTATTTTTTAAATTAATTGCTAAGCTTTGCAAAAGGCTTTATTTTCTGTTACTATTATTTAAAGATAATAAAAAAAAATAAATTTAAATGACACTCTGAGATAAATACTTAGCTGTGACTACAGCAAAACAATAGTTTGGCAATATTCTTTTGACATGCTGCCCTTGCCATATCTCAGCTTGTAGTCAAATCTCCATCCTGAAATTTCTTGTGCTTAGCACTACCATACAATACTCTCAGAAACCAGAACTTCAGATTTTTACCTCGTGCCCCACCAGAGATATCAAAGCCTAAAAAGTGCGATTTTTGACATTTTTGAAAAGTTTGGGATTTTTTTTTTAGCAAAGAGAAACCAAGCCCCAGATCTGGAACTTGGCGTGTGAGTACAAGTACTTTCGGCCTATTTGTAAAAAAAAATTATGTCATGTTCACAGTTTTCCTTGCAAAAAAAATTTCGTCTTGTAAACGGACAAATTTTGGAAAAAAACTGAAACTTTATGCTTAAATTTCACCAATAAGCAGTTAGTTTCGGAAACTACTCTATTACCAGATTTTTAGCTCAATGTATTCTATACAAATTGCTTCAATCCGCACTTGAATTGTAGAAATAAACGATGAATTATTTACAATTCCGTACACCTTTCATGTGAGAAAATTACTGCAGACGATGAAACAAAGATGGCCGCCATGCACAAACAAAAAATAATAAAATTAAAATAATAATAATTTTGAACTTCCATTATGTTAGGGTTGTTGTACAAAAAATTTCAGATTTTTAAAAAATGGTCGAGCAACCAGTGCTGTAAAGGTCAAAATTAGCACTAGCCACCGGCCACAGGGCCAGTAAAGGAGAAAAAGTGGCTAGTGAAAAATTGTCTATCAGCGGCTACCTTCCGGCCACTTTTTTACAAGGGGAGAATAAAATTTTCTTGCATTTCATCGAGGATTCTACTTTTTTTGGTACCAATATATTTATATTAACATATGTATTTGGGCTATTCACTTTTAGACGAATACTTATAGAAATTTTACTGTTTAGTATTTTTAAATAAAAAGTGGCCACTAGTTTAAAAAAGTGGCCACTTAAAAAACTAGTTCTACCGGCCAGTGGCCGCTAATGAAATTTCCCAGTTTTGACCTATACAGTGCTGGACCACTTGAAATGGATTGACCCGTCTATAAGGAAATCTTTATTTATTCAAAATTTTATTCAAGTGCAACCTGACAGTGTTTATGGCAACCTGTATGTCGATTTTTTTTGTTCAGTTGATGGACTGCTTTCATGGTCATATTTCTGTTCCAAATTCAAATCATCCACTTTTTTACCTTTTTCATCCTCGAATGGATTTTTAGATGCTACAAAATCTTGCACGAAAACTCTTTTCCTATTATGAAGGGTTCTTTCGTGCTAAGATTTATAGTCATTTTTTAGAACAGCTTTAAACACACAACACTGGACTTTTGGTTTAAAATTTCATAAACACCTATAAATATAAATGAGCAGGACATATATATATTTCCGCACACAAATAAAGGTAAAATGTGGCAAATTTATCTAAACTAACGACTTCTTATATTCACATTTGCTCATATAATGCTTTTGTCTTGACAGCGAAGGGTTAACTAATTTTCGAAGCAAAAAAATCACGAGAATGAGTAAAATATTGTCCAAAAATCGCAAAATTAGTGCAATTTGTGAAAACTCATCAAATCTTCTTGCCCAGCTGTGTTTCAAGTAGGTGACTACATTCCTATCTGTTGTGCTACAAGTGATCTCCTATTTTCAAAAGAAGCTGCAATCCCTTTGGATTAAAATAGCTGGATTCTCTTTTGGGAGGGGGAAAGGGAGGAAGGGTGACATTTTTGAGAAAGAAACAAAGTTTTGAAGGAAATAAAGGAACTGGATAGTCAGCTGTTGATGGATAGGAGTAGAGAAATTTAGGTTTGGTAGATGTATAATATTTTCGTAGAACTGAAAAATACAATGATAGATTGAGTGTGGCTGATTTCTTTTTGTATTTCTTTTGATAATTTAACTTGCTCACTGTTACAGTACTCAGTCAGAAACATAATCACCAAAACAATAAAAATTTCATAATGTCTCAAAAATCCAGAATTTCCCAACTCTAAGCTCAAATTTCCCAACTTCACAAATATTGGGGGAGGCTCCCCCCCATACCCCCCCCCCATGGCGACGCCCCTGAATGCGGTCGTTCGATGGCTTCAGGGCCCCGACCGAACCAAATCTTTCCACAAGCGTCTAGCGATCACACTTTTTCATTCTGATCCTGTGATCCTGCGGGATCAGCGTGCTCCGCGCATGGCGTAGCGATGTTTGTGTAAAATAATATTCTAAGCAAAATTCGTTAAGGAACTTTATGGTGTAGTGCTTATGACGTTCAACTTCAGATTAAATGGCATGGGTTCGATTCCTTACGGAGCTGAATGAAAATGAATGTCAAGATTGCTTTCAAAAATTAAATTTTTTTGAAGATAAAAATTGAAAATTTATATTTTTCAATATTTGTACCACTATTAACAATTTTTTTTATTGTGAATTTTCCAAATATTTGATATGGTGATCATAATTTTAACAGATTTAATGCCTTTAGTATCGCCCTCTAGTGGTGTAAAGATAAGCAAATCATAAAGAATGCTTTAAATTTAATAATAATTAAATATTTTTTCATAATTTTAAATTTAATAATTTTAATTTTTAGCATCATTTTAAAAGAACTTTTAATTTTGAATAAATAATAATTGTTAATATTTTTTTCATAATTTTAAATTTTATAATGATTTAGTAATTTATTTTTTTAATCAACTTTAAATGCACTTTAAATTCTGAATATAATAAATTTTATAATGATTTAGTAATTTAATTTTTTTTTATCATTAAAAGGCACTTTAAATTCTGAATATAATAAATTTTTATATGTTTCTAGTAATTTTATGTTTAATAATTTAAATTTAATATTTTTTCATAATGTTTAAATTGTATTTTTCAAAATTTTGAATTTAATAATTTCGGTTTTTTAAATTTAAATTTAATATTTTTTTCACAATGTTTAAATTGTTTTTTTTTTTTTTTTTTTTTCAAAATTTTGAATTTAATAATTTCTGTTTTTTAAATTACAATTTTATAATTTTTTCGTCCTTTTAAAATAATTTTAGAGTTTAATTAATTTGAATCAAAATAAAATACTAATAACTTAAACTAACTAAGTGGCATTAAATCTGAAAACTACGATCACCAATTAAGTATTTGGAAAATTCAATATAAAAAAAAAATTGTTAATAGTGGTACAAATATTGAAAAATATAAATTTTCAATTTTTCTCTTCAAAAAAAATTTAGTTTTTAAGAACAATCTTGACATTCATTTTCATTCAGCTCCGTAAGGAATCGAACCCATGCCTTCTAATCTGAAGTTGAACGTCATACCACTAAACCAGAAGGTTCCTTAAAGAATTTTGCTTAGAATATTATTTTACACAAACATCGCTACGCCATGCGCGGAACGATATGCGCGGAGCACGCTGATCTTGCAGGATCACAGGTTCAAAATGAAAAAGTGTGATCGCTAGACGCTTGTAAATCACTCCTGCTTTTCGATGTGTTTAATTTAATCAATTTCCCTCATTAATTTGTCCGATTTCAACTTTTCAATTTTTTTTCTTTTCTTTCTGGCTTCCGCTATTGACTCGGCTTATGGACGTAAGGTAGGGACCCGCGGAAACGCCGTGCTCCGCAAATTTTGCGGCGGTCGCCCACCCGCACGAAAACCAAAGTTTAAAACTTATTTTTAGATCAAATTTCTACCCTATTAGTCACTTTATTGCAACAATAAATAATCGATCATAAAAAATCCCCCCCACCCGAAAGTAGCATTTCCTCTTCGTCCTCTCTTCTTAACAAACCCATAAAATTTAGTTTTTAAAACTTCTTAGTTTGTTATTTTTTTACCTGTTTGTAAATCTATAGTAAGTTAAATAAATAATTAGTCAACTAATAAACCCCTTCCACCCCCCCCCAAAAAAAAGAATAAATAAATTAAAATAGTCTGCTATTCCCCCTTTTCCTCCTCAGCTCACAAAGTTAAAAAAAAAAAACTTAAAAGTCGTATCTTCAGTAAATAATAATAATAAATTCTTTATCTGTTACTTCATTGTAACAATAAATAACCGATCATATAATTTTACTCCTATTCTCCATTCGAAGTTCACTTTTTTCCACTCTTATCAAGCACACAAAATTTAATCTTTAAAAATTTGAATTTTATTTTCTTTTTCTGCCTCAATTCTAAATCTAGCAATGATAAATAACTAAGCCTCATTTAATCAACCTCTTTCTTCACCCCCCTTCCAGGGCCGTAGCTAGACCGAATCTAGGAAAAAAGGTGACCGGAAAAAACGTGACAGAAAAAACAAGAGCGGAAAAAACGGTACTGGAAAGAACGTGACAAGGAAAAAAGGTGACCAGAAAAAACGTGACAAGGAATTGTTAAATATCGAACTTGTATATAAATAAATGCTAAAAACTAAAGTGCAGCTTTTCCACTGTCAGCTTTTTACAGTGTAGGAGATTCGGGGGGGGGGGGGGGGAGTACTGAGTTAATGGCTGAGTTAGACAATTCTAAGATTTGGTCCAAGAAAACACAATTTTAACATTTCATTAAGAGAAGTTTAGTATGACTTCTACAACAGACAAGTTAGTGCTTTCTACGAGGTGGGGGTATTAAGGAAATTCAATTTATTGATTCTTAGTTTATATATAAGCAAAGATGTTTTATAAGGCGGAGGGGGAGGGAAAAAATTACGTACACAGCTTGTAAAGGGAAGGAATAAAGACGAAGAGAGGAGGCATTTTCTTTAGAGGAATTTTTTCATTATCCTGCTTTTTGCTCGCAGGCTATCAAAGCCCAAGGGCCCATGTGCACGCAGGTTCTGTGTGTATGTATGCACTTACGTCTGTATGTACGAAACGCGATAACTCTTGACAGAAACATCCGATTTGCTTTAATTTTTTTTTCCAGGTTCATTCTGATAAGGGGCTTCCCTGACTAGTTTTGGGGGTTATTGGTTAAGAATAAAGGGGGGCTACTCCCCCCACCTTAATTTAGATAAATGGGTTTTTCATGCAGAATTATTCGATTTGCTCCAAAACTAGTATACCGATTTGTTATGTTAAGGAGCTTCCATGATTAGTTTTGGAGGTTCATTAATTAAGTATACACGGGGGAAAGGGGGCTAGACCCCCCTTAATTTAGATAAATGGGTGTTTCATGCAGAGTTATTTGATTTGCACCAAATTTAGTATATCGATTTATTATACTAAGGAGCTGCCTTGATTAAATTTGGAGGTTTATTGGTTAAGTATGAAGAGGGGGGCGGGGGCTAGTCCCCCCTTAATTTAAATAAATGGGTTTTTCATGCAGGATTTTTCGATTTGCTTCAAGTTTGATATATCGGTTTATTCCGATATGGCGCTTCCTTCATTAGGTTTGGAGATTCGTTGGTTAAATATTACCAGTTTATTATGTTAAGGAGCTTTCCTGATTAGATTTGGAGGTTCATTGGTTAAGTATAAGGGGGGGGGTGGAGGCTAATCCCCCTTCATTTATTTTTTGAAGTGCATTATTCTTTGAAATAATAGTATAATATACAATTAGTGTGAATAGCCTGTGAGCTCAATGCCACCAGTTTAACTGGGCGCTTTTCTTTTTATTTAGGTAAGGGGCAGACTTGTGGGCGTAATAAAATAGATAAATATGAGATACAATTTTGAGATTAGTCTACTAACATCAAAATATGACATTTTACTCAGGGATTTCCGCAGGGTTTTATCCTGTGCTTATCTATTGTCTCTATGTAAAAATAGCAAATAAAGCCTTTGTGCAACAATATTAAAAAGCAGAAAAACCAACGTTTAAAATGCACAAATAACATATGAAAAGCAGCAAACAGCTGTTTCGAATCTACTAGCGAGATTCTTCAGCCTTGCCCAGCCTTGCTTTTTCTAGCACGCTGTTCCTTTTGCACTGCAGAAGAATCTCGCTAGTAGATTCGAAACAGCTGTTTGCTGCTTTTCATATGTTATTTGTGCATTTTAAACGTTGGTTTTTCTGCTTTTTAATATTGTCTCTATGGGCGGGTCTGGTATGGATAACAGGGGTAAACTAGAATCCCTTAGGTTTGAGTAACAAAAGGGCTTAGGTTTGAGTATAGTAACAAAAATGTAAACTTGTATTTTAATTTTGAAAAACTATGCCAGATAAATAGAAAGACCTTTAAGATATACTCGTAAATATGAACTTCATTCCTATTCCTTTGTATTTAAAGAGAGAAAAATGGTTTGTAAACTATATCAAAATCCATGAATGTGTTTCAACGAAACTTATTGCACCTGTTGAATGCAATAGATCTTGAAATACCCGGAAAACCTCCTGATTTGTCACAAAAGGTTCAGTTAAACAATTTTTCTTCTGTGCTTTTTAAAGGACTTTATAATGTTTCATTTTCTACTTCTAGACCTTCGCTTTTAGTCTTCGTAATATTCTTCTTTTTTATTACATTACTTCACCAATAGTAATTTCTATATAATTTCTTAATAGTATTCTTGTGTTAAAATATGCTGCGCGTGCGCGGACTGAAAAACCGCAATTGGGAAAACAAAAATACGTGTTTTTTGCAGAAAATCGTAGTTTTAAACCGGTTTTCGTAGCATCGTAGTTTTTAGCTCCAAATCGTAGCAAATACGATTTTTTCGTTGCAGTTGGCAGGCCTGCTTATAGGTAACAAACAACTCCGGAAATGTTAAATAAAATAAAGTAGAACATACGAAAATGTGTGCTTACCAATAAGAGAAGAAAAAAATCCGTATGGAATTTTATATGCTAATTAAAAAAATCATTAATATTAACGAAAACATTTCATAAGAAAAAACACACACAAAACAATAATAATAATTTAATCGCATAACTGCAGAATGCCACTACCCCTACATCATGATTACGTCACATGCAGTCCCGCTCTTTTCAAATTATTGCCAATAGCATTATGACAATTAGAATAGGAACACAGAAGGCGAAGAATAATATTTCCTATACATATAAATATACTACATAAAAGCATAAATAGCATTATTTTTTTTTACTATTCAACGAACACCACCGTTTTTCAAAAATAAATTAAGTTTTCCGACCGGAGTCACACATAGCACTCATCATTATAGAGTCACATATAGCACTCATCATCCCCCCCCCCCCCCCCCCGCTCCCAACAAGAATAATTTTTTTTAACCTTTCATGAAAACGCATTTTCATCAAATAATGCCATATATCAAGATAATACTTTTTATCTCTTGAATTCATCATTACAGGAATGAAAAAAGAAAATATAAGAAAAAAAAAATCTTCTGTAGCATATAAATTAATTTAGAAAAGAATTTATGTTAAGAATTTTATTACTCTACATCTTCATTTCTTTCAATGAAATTATATACATATATTAAAATCGTTTTAATATAAGTGTCAAAGAAGTTAATATTTTTAAGTAATTAAAGAAAATATAGGGTTTTAAAATAAAGACCAGGGCTGAAACTAGCCTTTTTTGCACCCGGGGCAAACATGGATTTTGGCGCCCCCCCCCCTCTTCCACAAAGTATATTTACAAAGATAATTTTACCAATTTTATAATAGACGACTTATTTTAAAATTTAAAATATGAAATCATAAAATATGTAATACTGAACTACGTAATCTACAGTGGCGGATCCAAGGCGGAGGTCCCTCTGAACATCAACAAAAATATTCTAAAGATCATTTTTTAAATGACATATTCAGTAGAGTCCCGCTTTCACCGAGTTATTTTCTTCTGATGGACTAATGGCTTCCATCATTATGAAACAGCCATTATAAATGAAGTGTTAGGTGAAGATGAAAGAGCAGCCATAAAAAGTTAGAACTCTGATTTTCTGATCCGAATGATTTTTTTTTTCCCATTCGGACCAGAAAATCAGAGTTCTAACTTTTTACGGCTGCTCTTTCATTTTCACTTAACACTTCATTTATAATGGCTGTTTCATAATGATGGAAGCCATCAGTCCATCAGAAGAAAATTATCCTTTCCAAAGGTATAATCTTCATTTGGCGCCCCTTTGTTCTGGCGCCCGGGGCACATGCCCCCTCTGCCCCTTTTAGTTTCGGCCCTGATAAAGACAATGAGGTATTTGAATTTGCCCTATAAATAACTAATTATGTATAATGCAAAATTTTTTTAAATAATAGAATGATAAATAGTTACATAAAATAAGCAGAATTCCAAGAAATGATGAGAAAAATGCTGGGAAAAATAATAAACAATAGTTACAAAAAATTAATATGCAGTGTTAGTTAGTAACTTACTTTTTGTCGCTGTATAGTGCAATTACTTATGTAGTTAAAATAGACACGTTAAACGTTAATTGTAATGTAATAATTAACAATACTGGATTAATTCACCGATATATTTCTTACAGTACAACTTGCTAATAAAGACAAAGACCATGTGCCACGCCACGTGCTGTATGTACTGTAATTTCCCGCCGCTCCAAAATTTTCATGACGAAAGAAAAATTATTGATTTGTGCTGCCATCTACTAGCTATTTATCAAAATATTAGCATTTCATTCTTAACAGCTTGCTAATTTAGAAGCCAACATTCCTTTTTACTTAGCAACTTCAAGTGCGGATCTAGCCCTCCATTTAGAGGGGAGGGGGGATGGCCCCTCTTTTTTTTTGGGGGGGGGGGTCGCATCACTTAATAAGCAATTCTTATATTGAAAGCTATTCCCATATCCAAAGGCTACTTTTCTGATACTTTTGGGAAGTCGTTTTCATTCGTAGATAATAAAAAAAAATGCATTAATATTCGTAAAAATATAAAATTTAAACATTATATTAGATAACAAGAAATTGAAGAATTTAGCATTTTCTTATGAAAACAAAGACTCATTCAGAAAGTGAGCATTTTGAGCCAATTTTTAGGACTTGACAGTTAAAAATGCCATCATGACGAAGCAATTGGCTGTCGAGACCTGAAATTCAGTTTAAAACCCCATATTTACGTAGATTTCCCGAAAGATTCTTTGCCCTTATCGAGAAATGGAAAACGCTAATTAATCACAGTTGTTCTGAATAAGTGTACTTGCAAATGTCTTGCATTTGAGATTGAAAATGACTTCCTGGATGTGTCTCAGAAATGACCTGCTTTGGATTGAAGTAGAGCTTTAAAGAGTCAGAAAGATTCTCATTATTGAGCAAGGGGTAAATTTGAAATAATTTAATATATATTTCAATTTTAAAATATGCTTTAGAAATTTCTTTTGTCCGGGGTGGGGGGAGTGACCTCCCTTTTCGATCCGGCACTGAGCAACTTAGCATATCATTTTTATGGCGAAGTGATCTTTGTAGAAGTGCTATTATGAATGACTGAAAACTTCACATTAAATGCATATACATATGCATGCACATCAATTAATCATCTTTTCGGAATTTCGGATCAGATGGGCCTCTTTCATGTCTACCAGTCAACAGCATAGATGACTCGTCGCAACATCTCTTAATTATTTCGGACTTTCGGAGTCTGAACTGAATCATTACGAACATGTTTTCAACCGGAAATTTTATTTAAACAAAAATTTCAAAATGAAATCTAAAATCAATCTTACTTAAAGAAGACACATTTCCTCATATAAATTTTCTGGTTACAAACATATTTGTCTTGGATCAAACTCCAGAATAATTAACAGATGTTGGCATCTATGGTCAACAGTCTCCTTGCTAAAACAAAAAGTCGTATATATTCGGTTGTTTTAAATTGCTCTAATTGAAACAATTACAATCAGAGCCCCTTTTTATTAAATGGAATAGTTTTTACTTTTTAAATTTATTTAATTATATAATAAACAGTATAGTTTTTTTTTTTTTTTTTTTTTTTTTACTATTCAACAAACATCACCGTTTTTGAAAAATAAATTAAGGTTTTCAAACGATATTATAAACAGATAGTTTGAGTCAGTGTTCTAGCATATAACAGATAAATAAAAAAAAGATAACTTATGCGGACAGCTGTTACGAAATGTAATCTCCAAACGAAGATGATAAAATAAATCACACTCAATTACTTTCATCTACCAACATGATTCATAAAAGCAATTCTGAAAGGACTTGTTATTCCAAACAAGGAGCTTTACGATCATAAGTGAAACATTTAATATAAACAATTCATCGCATATCCAAGTGATTATGACATTCGAAAAATAAATAAACTAAACTATTTTAATGACTATAATATAAATAATGTAATATTAAGATTAATGATACTAACATCCTATTTTAATATCAATAATGTATAATATATTTTTTTTACACTTTTTTTGTATTCCAGACTCTCAACAAGAGAGATGCAGCAATAATATGCTGCAATTGTATTCTCAGATTAATTAAATTGTTTTCCTTTTTAAAGTGTAGAAAGCCCAACATTTCACATAAGCTGCATTAGGGGCTGATGCATGCTGAAAATATAGTTTCTCATAGCCTAGAATAAAAGGAAATATTTTCTTTTTTTCTGATACCATTACCTGATGATGGATTCCAGATAAAGTTGGATAGATAACATAAATACAAGGTAAGCCAATTCTTACTTACCAATATTTTACTGTTAATAAATAAATAAAAAATAAACTCTGAGGATCCACGATTTCGCGCAAACATTTTGTTGGATAAGTTGTAATACGTTCAACAAAATTCAATTGCAATGTAAAGATACACGATCAACTCCTATATCGTTCTAAAGAACCTCCTAAAAACTTAATATTCTGGGTAACTTAAGAATTCAGGGTAACTCATAAACTTAAAAACATTCAGGGTTTTTTTTTCCTCCATTAAGAAACCACAGTTTAATATATTTTAAAAGAATTTACTTAACGAAGCTTCGTGTTGTTTTTACAAACAAGCTTTTTAATAGAATACAAAAAATATTTTATATTTAAAAATTTAAAAAAAAAAAAAAAAAAACCTATTGTGTGCATCGACATAATACATAAAATAAGACGAAATTCTTTCCAAATCTAATTTGATTTTGTAAAATATAGTCCTTGATTTGTGAATTCGAAAAAGTTGCACCACAGACCTCAAAATCTGACTAATAAAATTGTCACATCGTTGAAGGCGCGTCACTATTAAAGGTATTTTTAAAAACATAAAATTAAACTTTTAATTTTTTTTTAGTAAACTAAGCTGATATTTCAAAAATATATATACTCAGTTTATTAGCTTATAACAGGCACGTTCTTATCGTTTAACCCTTAAATACATCGTGATGCATATCTACATCACTTTTTATTTAATCCTTAGCAACCAGAATATTTATATAGAAATATTAATACTGTAAAAATTGATGGATTTATAACCATTCTCAGATGAGCAATAAACAACGAAACAGGAAACCAAAGTCATAATTTTCAAGGACACCAAGTCTTTAATACTTATCAAAATAGATTAAACAGCAATTCATCATTGTGCAATCATCAAACTTTTTACATTACCTAAATTATGCTCATCGAAAAGAACAATTACAGCCATAAATAAAAAATGTTTATATCAT
This sequence comes from Maratus speciosus, assembly GCA_963932465.1. Lineage (NCBI taxonomy): Eukaryota > Metazoa > Arthropoda > Arachnida > Araneae > Salticidae > Maratus > Maratus speciosus. The sequence continues at coordinate 129,128,981 of OZ010797.1, forward strand.
CCCACGCATGAAGCAAGAGTTTGACGTCACTACCTAAAAAGAACTCAAAATGATTTATAAACTTTATTATTATTAATTCAGTTGTTCCGTTGACTTTAATCTGTGAATATGTAAATGTATAAAATTGCTGCTGCAAAACGCAGCGTAATATAGTTGTAAAATTAATTAATTTAACACTGTAAAGCTAGTGATTTAATATAAGTTTAATATAAGGAAAGAAATCAGTCTCAGCAATGCACTTAATTCACATATGTAAAAAAATATTAAATACATAACATTCTTTCTCACTACACTTTAGTATGATCCCACAGAAAGGATTCTGGATATAAGAACACCCGCTCTGGATTATTCGGCCATTCTATGGCACGAGGATTGCTGTGCAAGAAACACAAAGGTAAGAAATTTACCTATGTTATTATATTTGATTGTTTTACTAAGAAAAATCAGAATTGATATCTAAATATTAGCGCGCGAGTCATACTGATGCGTATAACAGAGGTGGCTTTTTTGCCAACAAAAATTACAAAAAAAAAAAATACTAAAATTACTACTTAAATACTAAATTACTTAAAAATCTATCTTAAAATTTCTGGTGTCTAATCTTTAATATAAGAGTAAAAAATATAATTCTAAAAAAATAATTCATCTATTTAAGGGTTAAGTTTTACAAAATAATATATATATATATATATAATAAGGTATTTAAATTCATACTTATTAAAATATTTACTAATTTGCAATATTTTAGTTTTTACTTGTATTGCAGATGTGCAACATAAAAAAAGTTTGACGTGTTATACGAAAAATTTGTCTCTGATTTTTTTCATTATTTTTTATGTGTAATAAACCTTTCTGAGAATCATATATAATTTTTTCGAAACAAAATAAAAAATCATGCATTTAACGGTTAAGACAACGGTAGAAATAATTTTAACCAATTTTAATACTCTTTTAAATATTCGATAACTCTAGATTTTCTAAGTGCCCAGGGTAGCGCCATTGGCGACTACATTTTTATTATTTTGTGTACCACAATTTCAAAACAACTGAACTTTCTTCGTTGTGGATTTCTACTAATTTTCAAGGTATACTATTATTGTGTTGAAATAGTGGTTGGCAAAGTAATAAAAAAAACTAGAAAACAGGAATTCTGCTTTTTCAGAATTTAATGTCGCCTCCGATGAAAAGAAAAGAAAAAAAAAACATGTATAAATATAGATAGTATAAAGCATAATTCAGTTTGAAAACATAAAACACACGCTTTTATTTTATATAAAATGACAGCATTCGCATCCGCTGTAGAATTCCATATTTACGATCCAGTCTTAAACAACATGTACAGAAAAGTATGCATATGACGTCACTATCACAGACTAACTAGTACACCAATCCAGCAGAAAAGCAATGCCGTCATTTAAGAAACTCGAAAAAAAAAATCGGTTATCTAATGATTCATATGCCTTCATTATTTTGTAACATTAATATAGATACTTAAAATTAAATATAGTTTTCAATAGCTCCATTTTTTATCAGAAATCCTTCATTTACATTATTTTTTTCAAAATAGCACGTATTTGAATTACATTTTTTCCAGTTATTATGGGAAAATGGAAACAAAAAGATATAATAGTCTACTATTTTCCCTTTACTTTCTACGGAAATAGAGTACTTCTGTTGCCAACATTAAAGAAATAGTGTTAGATTCTACACAATAATTAATATCTCAAAAATAAATTCACATGCAGTTTACAAACAAATTGCATTATAAAAGTACTTTTTTTCCCCAATACGATGGTATAAAAATTGAAAATGAGCGATGCATAGGAGTTTAATAAATTGCAGTAGAGTATTTAACAGTACAATGATACATCTGCTTTGTTTTACGGCAGACTCATACAACGGAATGTTATTTTTTGGAGACGACATTTTAATTGCTGGACTAAAGAAATAGCATATCTGGGGCCAAAAAAGGAAGGGCTTGTTAGCAATATTAGTAGAAGGAAAATGGGGGTTCTACTTCAGCAGGAGCCAAGAGCTGAGGAGTGAGGCGTGGCCAAAGATGAGTGACACGCGGGTGGGGTTGAGTGATTGACAGGTGAGGGGGAGATAAGAAAGTGATGGACAGATGGGAGGAGTCGAGACAGACTGGGGGCCACACGGCATGCTATAGTAGAGGGGTTAAACAAAGACAAATAGGGGAGATAAGAAAGTGATGGACAGGTGGGTGGAGTCGAGACAGACTGGCGTCCACGCGGCATGCTATAGTAGAGGGGTTAAAACAAAGAAGCGTTAATGAAAAGTCTACTGTTAGAGAGGAATTAAACAAAGGATAATGAATGAAAGTGTACTGTAAGAGAGGGATTAAACAAAGGATAATGAATGAAAGTCTAGTGTTAGAGAGGGATTAGAACAAAGGAAAGATAATGATGAGGTGATTAGAAAAGATCGCATGCAATTGAAAAATACTTACCACGGAGCAGCGCAGAAACACGTCCGATCAGTATGAAATCCCCAGGGCCAATGAACGAATGATTGCTCGGAAACCGGTTTCATCTAGATAAAAGCTGGCTTCTGATTGGTCGAGAGTCGAACCTAGGTGGCAGCACAATCGCTTTCACCCGAGGGCATGAACACGAGCGCCCTCTCTTGATAGGATTTTAAACTCACCTGTGATGACATCATCCTATTTCGAACTGAATTAAAAAGGTTAATACATTTTTAAGTTTTAACGAAATAAGTTATAATTTTTTTAGTCATTTGTTAATTTTACGAAACATGTTTCAATTAATTTAGTCATTGCAAATAAAGTTTAAAAAAAATTAGTTAATATTTTTTAATCATTTGTTAATTTCCGAAACTAGTTTTTTAGTTTTAGTCATTTGTTAATTTCCGAAACAAGTTTTTTTTCTGTAAGTCATGTGCTAATAAAACTTTTTAATAAATTAGTTATTTTTTATTTGTTAATATATTAATTTCGATACATTAATTTCCGAAACAAGTTTTTCCTAAATAAAGCTTTTTAATAAACAATTTTACATATATTTTCATTTAATTATTATTTAAAAGAATATAAATTATTTTACTAGTCAAAAGAACGCGAATTAGTTTTTGACAACAATGTTTTTGTTTAATTATTGTCAAGGATGAATGTTAACTGAAATACAAGCTGAATGCGAAAACAGTTTTTTTTTGTTTTCAAACTAAGAAAAGAACTTTTTTAAATTAATGAACAACTCTGTTTTTGGAAAAACTATGGAAAACTTAAGAAAGTGGCGGAATATTGTGCTTTGCAATAACGAAAAGAGAGCAAAAAATTGGTAGCCTCACCCACATGTAAGTCATTTGAAACAGGATGAAGACCTGAGTACCGTAGAAAGGATGAAGACTCACGAATCAACCGATTTATGTTGGATTCACAATCTTAGAACTATCCAAGTTACTAATGTATCAATTCCATTACGGTTTCGAACCCATAAACACATAACCAGACTTTACATTTTTTAACTCATCACGCTCACCACTGAGCCACCGAGGCCCCGTTGTTTTATCTTACTTTTAACTACTTATTTGATATATATATATATATATATATATATATATTTATCGAAAAGAATGCAAGTTAGTTTCAGTATTTTAACTAATACATTTCAGTGACTTATGAAGTAAAGTTTTATTTTCTTAAAAAAGTGGTGTGAATTGAATATATTTTTTTACCGTGTTAGTTCTTTTAAAATTTTATTTTGAATTAGAAAACACTTACTTTTGTCAAATAGTATAATTAAAGATTCGATTTTTTTTTCTAAGATCGACAGAATTCATTGACTTTCAATTGAATATATTTTTAACATGTTAGTTCTTTTAAATTTTATTTTGAATTAGAAAACACTTACTTTTGTAAAATAGTATAGTTAAAGATTCGATTTCTTTTTCTAAGATCAACAGAATTCATTGATTTTCAAAACAAGATCTATTGAATAAGTTTAGTTAATATTGCCGTTTTTATCTTAGTTTTAACTACTTATATTCAAAACAGATTTATTCACTTTTAAATGTAAAACACTTTCTGTAAATGCATATCTTTAACTGTAATAATTTTTAAACCATCTTTAATTAGATATATATTTTTATCAAAAATGAAAATACAAAAAGATTCAACAATTATACTCTTACCTGACTAAAATTAAACTTCTTCATTGCGAATAACAAACTCTCACACACAACATCAGTTTTTTACCGATATATAAACAAGACAATTTTGGAAATGAAGGTTAAAAATATATATATTTATATTTCCTTTCTATTAAGTTTACATTATTTGAAAAGATGCGTATTGGATATCGAGGACTGCAGACCTCCTTGATTTCATTCGCTACTTATGACGTCAGATCCCTTCGTTTTTATCGGTAGATGATTAGGCCACTTTAGTTTATTTTTCTTTTTTACATGTAAGTGTTGCTATATTGCTTTTAACAGTGAAACATCTACTATCTGATATACAACTACCGTTCACTTAAGTGGTTGAGATGTCGTGCAATAAGCAAGCATTTCCTAATCGAAGGAAATATCTGTACGAGATCTACACTACATGCATGTTTCTTTAGCAAGGCAATCTTTTCAATTTATAAGGAGATCTTTATCTTACGGTTGCAGACACCCTCCTCTGTAGACAGATAATAAAAGCATGCAATGTCCATTTCATGTCTAAAGATTGTTAATTCATTTTTCAAAATGAAAATCAGAAAAAGAATTCCCCATTTTTTTCTTTTACGTTTTTTAAAGAGATGTGTTTTTTTCTTTGAATTAGTATTTAAAGGTTTTTTTTTTTTATTTATTTTTTTTTTTTTTGCTGAATCTGAAATCAACCTTTGACTAAAATATTTTAATGATTGACGAAGTAAAGTTTTATTTTCTAGAAAAGTGGTATAAACTTAATATTTTTTTATTAATTACTAACGAAGGAATATATTTTGTCTAGGTAATATAAAATTTAGGTTAAAGCTGTGAATTTTCTTAAGAAGATTAAACTTATCTACTCGTTTTGGAGAAAGTATTTGTAATGCGCGAGCTACTGTATTCTTTTTAATTAGAATGAACAAGATCTTACGATAGTTTGAACCTTAAACCAAAAAAGATTAATAGTAATTTAGTTTAACAAATACCAATGAAGACAACTATATGAAACATAAACTCAGTTTACAAATAAGTTTTAATGTCAGAACTAATTGGACGCTTTGTTTTCCTAATCATAGATGTTAAAAAAACTTTCTTAGGAAAGTTTTATACTTTGATTCGAACTGAAGATAAAATACTTTACTAATTTAGGATATTTTTTCCATATCTCGTTTCAAAATTATATTTAACTAAAAAAATAATTTATGTTGCATTGTTTTAACAATTTTTCTAATCAAAGAACGTGTATTAGTTTCAACTGATAATAAAGGGTTTATTACCTATTAGCAAAAGAAAAATTAGTAGTCACACTTACATTTAAGTTATTGAAAACATATGATGAACATCTCTGCTGCTGAAAGGATGAAAACTAACATACATACATAGGAATCGACTGATTTATGTTGCACTGGTTGTGATGTATATAATAGATGTGATTATATATTGAAAATGATATATACGATGGTTGCGATGTATCCAAAGTAGATGTCTTTAAACTGAATTGTCAAACATATGAGTGAGGATTGCTACATGACAAAAATCGCCTTTAACAGTGAATTTTGAGTCAGTTTTAATTTAGAAAAAAGTAAATGGTTAACTTTAATGACATATTTTTAGTTTTGTTGTTAGAAATAATATGTTAAACAAATCACTCTGTTTGAAAATATATTTTTTCGAGTTTATTTTAAACAATTGTTTTTTAAATGAAATCACATATAAAACTAAGGAAAGCTAAACTTTTGAAACACAAGTTGAATATCGAGAATGACAGAACATGTTTTGAATTAAGTAATGTAGAATGTGCAAACTTTTGAATTCATTCATTCACAGTAACAGAAAGTGTGAAATTTTAAGTTCAGTTTAATAAAGCAAATAATTAAATTGAAAGATACATTTAAAAAGGATTGTTAAAAGTTTGTTAAAACTTTTTTTGTTTTAAGAAATACTAGACAAACATTACACTTAAAAGACAAAATAATTATACATACCTTTTGTTGATTGAAGCAAGCAGACTCATTGAAAATAGCAAGAAGCTGAAAAGTCGACGGTAACTTTAGCTAACCAGACACCGTAAAAGGTTCGATAAGGTACCGCAGAGCACTAAGCTAAATGTACGGTAAACGGGAGCTAAGGAACATACGACCTTCATCGACGAAATCCAAGACACGACTGACGTGCGCGGGGTCTAACACCTGCAGATGAAGGTCACTGATTAAAGATCAAGATCACTGATAACAGATCACGTGACCGCCAACAACCAATCAGAAGCGAGCTTTCAGGTATGATGACATCCTGTGGCAATACCTGTAGACAACCTGACGCCAGTTGATTGACAGGGGGCGTGGTGGAATTTTAGGAATGCAGACAGAGTGGCGCCTACCTTCTGCATCATAGTATTTTAGGAAAAATATATATTACGTTGATGTAAAAGACATTATTTTTTAAACTAACTGTTAATATTTTTAAAATAACATACTTTTCTCATACAAGCGAAGAAAGAATGTTTCAGAACATGTCTCTGATCATGATTAAACAAATTCGAACATAACTTTGGGCATGTTTAAACAACCCGAACTATATTTGAACATATCCGAACATGTTCATTCATAACTTTGACAGTTTTTAATCTTTCAGAATTTAAAAAAACATATTTAAAACTATTTTATTTTAAAAAATTTTGTAAAAATTTTAATTTATAATTTCTTTTTAAGGTTTTAACTTTTTTTGTTAAAACATTTTTAACGTTTTTTTTTAAATTTTTTAAACTTTTGTTAAAACTTTTTTTAACTTTTTTTGTTAAAACTTTTTTTTAACTTTTTTTTGTTAAAACTTTTTTTTTAACTTTTTAAATTTTTGTTGTGAAACATTTTTTTTAAATTTTGTTAACTTTTTTTTTACTTTTGTTAAAAAAAATTTTTTTTACAAACTTTTTTTAAAATTTTGTTAAAACTTTTTTGTAAAACTTTTTTTTATAAAACTTTTTTTATAAACCTTTTTTTTATAAAACTTTTTTTCTTAAAACTTTTTTTACTTTTGTTAAAATTTTTTTGTTAAAACTTTTTGTACTTTTGTTAAAACTTTTTTACTTTGTTAAAAAAAATTTCTGTTAAACTTTTTTTTACAAAGTTTTTTTAAAATTTTGTTAAATTTTTTTTTTACTTTTGTTAAAACTTTTTATATATTTTTTGTAAAACTTTTTTAAATTTTGTTAAAACTTTGTAAAACTTTTTATCATCTTTGTAAACTTTCTATAATTTTTAAAACTAATAAATTTTATACATACATATGTGTATATATACATGTATATATATACATATATATAAATATATATATACATATACATATATATATGTATACATGTACATATATGCATATACATATACATACATATGTATGTTATATATATATATACATCATATATACATATATATATATGTATATATATATATTTTTTACACAAGAACCCATACATAAACATTTAACTTTCATATATTTAGAGACACGCAGACGTGGATGTATGCTTTTACTTAAACATTTATATAGATAGATACTACCCTTAAATTTACGTTCATGCAAAAAAACATTATTTTCTTAAACTGTTAATATTTTTGAAATAACATACTTTTCTCATGCAAGTGAAAGGAATGTTTCAGAACATGTCTCTGGCCATGGTTAAACATAACTTTAAGCATAGTTAACCATCTCAGAATATGATTAAACATGTTCGAACATGACTTTGGACACGGTTAAACATATATCCTGACAATATTTGAACCTACCCAAACATGGTTAAACATGTTTGAACAAACTTTCAGAATATCTGAACATTGTTAAATATATCCCAACTAACTTTGAGCATGATTAAATATACTCGAACTATCTTTGAGCATATCCGAACATGGTTAAACATGTTCGAACATAACTTTGGTCATGGTTAAACATATCCTGAAGAAAGTGCGAACTACCGAACAAAATTCATTAAGAAAGACAAACTCATGAATTTGGTAATCACAAGCCAGTTCCAACTTTTAAAAAGCAACTGATTAACTAAATTTGGAAGAATTGTTATAAGTTTTTTTAAAACACTTTGTTAGAAACTGACGAATGAGTTTAACAAATTTTTGGAAATAATAGAGTATGATAATACTCTTAGAGTATAATATATACTACTTAGAGTATAATAATACATTTGATGTCAGAACATGTTTTGAATGAAATCGTGAATTCATAGTATGCAGAAAACGCGAACTTTGAAATTTATAGTTAGGTTAAATGAAGAAAAATAAAGCAAATTACTAAATTGAAAGACACATTTTGAAAGGATCGTTATAAGTTTGTTAAAACTGTTGTTGTATTAAACACTATATTAGACAAAAAAATTTACATACCTTTTAGAAAGAGGTTTCCCTAAGCTTTTGATGATTCGAACAAGCAGACTCATTGAAAAGTAGCAAGAAGCTTAAAATTCGACCGCAGTTTTACTCAATCTTATGCCGTAAAAGGTTCGATAAGGTACCTCTAAAGGGTAAATCTAAGTAAAAATTTTTCTCCGATAAATATTTTATTTAAATAGATTTTTAAATATAATTTTTTTTAAACAGAAAAAGATTGTCTAAGCATGACTAATCATGCTTAGATCATGCTAAAACATGACTAAATTCGTCGGAAGAATAAACTTGTTCAACAACTTGTTAAGTGGATATTTCTAACTGTGATAATTTGAGTAGTGTGTTATTCGATAAAGTTAAACTTGATATTCGAAAAAGTGATGAAAGACACATGTTATTTTAAACAAAATGTCTTTTTTGTTATTTTTTATACATAAAAATATTACTAACAAAAAAACTTAAAATTTAAATGGTGTTACTTACTGTGAAGCATCTGCACAGGACATCAACTGAAGGGGAAATGGTTGATGACAAAGCACAAAACAAGTGATGACGTCGTACTTGAAGACAACACGAGCGCCCTCTACCATCTAATACTTGTATGTGATTGGATGCGAAGATCACCTGACATGTGAAAGGAGTAGGTGCTGGAGGAGGGCGCCATTGTGTCTGCATTCCTTGCATTCCCCCGCCCACCTGTCAATCAACTGGCGACAGCAAGACGGTGCATGCTTCGACATGATCGTTTCTTGCAGGCGGAGGGCGTCACTTCGTCTACTGGTATTGCCACAGGATGTCGTCATACCTGAAAGCTTGCTTCTGATTGGTTGTTAGCGGTCACGTGATCTGTTATCAGTGACCTTGATCTCTAATGAGTGACCTTCATCTACAGGTGTTAGACCCCGCGCACGTCAGTCGAGGCTTGGATCTGGTGGAGGTAGGTCACATGTTTCACAGCTCCCGTTTACCGTACATTTTGCTTAGTGCTATGCGGTACCTTATCGAACCTTTTACGGCATAAGATTGAGTAAAACTGCCGTCGAATTTTAAGCTTCTTGCTACTTTTCAATGAGTCTTTTCAATTGTTCGAATCATCAAAAGCTTAGGGAAACCTCTTTCTAAAAGGTATGTAAATTTTTTTGTCTAATATAGTGTTTAATACAACAACAGTTTTAACAAACTTATAACGATCCTTTCAAAATGTGTCTTTCAATTTAGTAATTTGCTTTATTTTTCTTCATTTAACCTAACTATAAATTTCAAAGTTCGCGTTTTCTGCATACTATGAATTCACGATTTCATTCAAAACATGTTCTGACATCAAATGTATTATTATACTCTAAGTAGTATATATTATACTCTAAGAGTATTATCATACTCTATTATTTCCAAAAATTTGTTAAACTCATTCGTCAGTTTCTAACAAAGTGTTTTAAAAAAACTTATAACAATTCTTCCAAATTTAGTTAATCAGTTGCTTTTTAAAAGTTGGAACTGGCTTGTGATTACCAAATTCATGAGTTTGTCTTTCTTAATGAATTTTGTTCGGTAGTTCGCACTTTCTTCAGGATATGTTTAACCATGACCAAAGTTATGTTCGAACATGTTTAACCATGTTCGGATATGCTCAAAGATAGTTCGAGTATATTTAATCATGCTCAAAGTTAGTTGGGATATATTTAACAATGTTCAGATATTCTGAAAGTTTGTTCAAACATGTTTAACCATGTTTGGGTAGGTTCAAATATTGTCAGGATATATGTTTAACCGTGTCCAAAGTCATGTTCGAACATGTTTAATCATATTCTGAGATGGTTAACTATGCTTAAAGTTATGTTTAACCATGGCCAGAGACATGTTCTGAAACATTCCTTTCACTTGCATGAGAAAAGTATGTTATTTCAAAAATATTAACAGTTTAAGAAAATAATGTTTTTTTGCATGAACGTAAATTTAAGGGTAGTATCTATCTATATAAATGTTTAAGTAAAAGCATACATCCACGTCTGCGTGTCTCTAAATATGTGAAAGTTAAATGTTTATGTATGGGTTCTTGTGTAAAAAATATATATATACATATATATATATGTATATATGATGTATGTATATATATAACATACATATGTATGTATATGTATATGCATATATGTACATTAGGGTGGGTCGAAAAAAACCGAAATATTTATAATCGAAATGTAATAGAGCGGAAAAGTTGCCTTTTGTAATAAAGAATAAATTCGTAAAATATTTCACCGATCGGTTAATATCTTTTACCGCCGCAAGGGGGCCAAATTTTCCAAAAATCGCAAAAAACATGTTTTTTTCAATATTTTTTTTTAATTATCCAAACGTACGAATACTATTTCTAATAAGACGCAATAGCTACATGAATATATAAGAAATGTTCCGGTAAATGGTCATTATGATAAAGTCACATCTTTTATTGCCGCAAAGGGACCATATTTTTAAAAGAAATGTAAAAATTTCAAATTTTCATTTCTTCTAAATTTTTATAATTTCCATAATATGTCTAGAAGTAAATAAATTTATTTCATATCTAATAAGGTGTCATAAATTTTGTTAACAATTTGTTATAGACTGGAAAATAAAAACGGTAATCATTCATTTTTCTTGGCGATCGCTTCATCTGCTACTTTTTTCTGCATATCAGCAGTTCATATACCAAAAATCACAAAAATGATATAAAATGAACAAAATAGTTTAGTATTTTATTAATTAAAATACAGAGAGGATTAATTGAAACGGATTAAATAAACTTAAAATGAAAAAGTATTTAAAGAAATTGAATTTTATAATATGACGTGCTTCCAAATAAAGCCATTGTTCCTCAAGAGGCCGAAATTGATCATATGTGATCCTCCCTGTGTTCTGGTCCACAAACTTTACCAGCACTTCAGAGATTAATTTTACGCATATTTCTACTGATTGAGTGGGACAAGGAAAATTATAATAGCTGGTATCTTTAATCGAACATTCTAAACTCACCAGCGTCGTTAAATCGTTAGTCGATAGACAAAACGTAACAGGTGGTTTCATTAGTTTACAGTTTCGGAACTCGATTAAATCCATACAATTTTAAGCTACAAAGTTCAAGTCTGGAATGACGAAGTGACGGATGGCGCTATTCGTACCCACAGAACTTCGAGCTTTGGCAATTTTCTTTATGGATGGGGTCCTGATGTCCTCTCCTTCATATGCTATCATTCCAATGAGGCGATATTCATGATTTGCGAAATAGGCATTTCGTGAAATTACAGGCACTACAATCTTTCGTAGATGATATGGCAAGTAACGGAAGTTACTAATTATAGTCCACAGAACCTGAAAAACATGATGGATTCATTTTAATTGTGAACCAATTCATGCAGTACACTTTCAGGATGTACTACTGAAAGTGTACTGCATCAGCCGATTGCCAAAATGCATAATGGCCAAAGCACGAAGTTCTGTGGACACGAATAGTGCCATCCGTCATTTCGTCATTCCAGACTTGAAGTTTGAAGCTTAAAATTGTATGACTTTAGTCGAAAGGCAAAACTGTAAACTAACGAAACCACCTGTTACGGTTATTCTATCGACTGACGATCTAACAACGCTGGTGAGTTTAGAATGTTCGATTAAAGATACCAGGTATTATAACTTCCCTTGTCCCTTGGCATCACATATGATTATCTTCGGTCTCTCGAGGAAGAATGGCTTTATTTGAAAGCACGTCATATTATAAAACTCATTTACTATAAATACTTCTTCATTTTAGGTTTATTTAATTCGTTTAGGTTAAACGTCTCTGTATTTTAATTAATCAAACGCATAAATATTTTTTCATTTTATAACATTTTTGTGATTTGTGGTATATACCTGTTGATATGCAGTAAAACAGCAGAAGGTGGAGCGATCGTCAAGAACAATGAATGATTATAGTTTTTATTTTCTAATCTTTGACAAATAGTTAACATAATTTATGACATATTAATAGATATAAAGAAAATTTATTTACTTTTAGACATATAAAAATTTAGAAAAACTGAAAATTTGAAATTTTAACATTTTTTTTAAATATGGTCCCTTTGCGGCAGTAAAAGATATGATTTTATCATAATGAACATTTACCGGGACATTTCTTATATCTTCATGTAGCTATTGCGTCCTATTAGAAATTGTATTCGTGGGTTTCGATAATTAAAAAAATATATTGAAAAAAACATATTTTTTGCGATTTTTTGAAACTTTGGCCCCTTTGCGGCGGTAAAAGATATTAACCGATCGGTATAATATTTTACGAATTTATTATTCATTACAAAAGGCAACTTTTCCGCTCTATTACATTTCGATTGTAAATATTTCGGTTTTTTCGACTCGCCCTAATGTACATGTATACATATATTTATATATATGTATATATATACATGTATATATACACATATGTATGTATAAAATTTATTAGGTTTAAAAATTATAGAAAGTTTACAAAGATGATAAAAAGTTTTACAAAGTTTTAACAAAATTTAAAAAAGTTTTACAAAAAATATATAAAAAGTTTTAACAAAAGTAAAAAAAAAAATTAACAAAATTTTAAAAAAACTTTGCAAAAAAAAGTTTAACAGAAATTTTTTTTAACAAAGTAAAAAAGTTTTAACAAAAGTACAAAAAGTTTTAACAAAAAAATTTTAACAAAAGTAAAAAAAGTTTTAAGAAAAAAAGTTTTATAAAAAAAAGTTTTCTAAAAAAAGTTTTATAAAAAAAAGTTTTACAAAAAAGTTTTAACAAAATTTTAAAAAAAGTTTGTAAAAAAAATTTTTTTTTAACAAAAGTAAAAAAAAGTTAACAAAATTAAAAAAAAATGTTTCACAACAAAAATTTAAAAAGTTAAAAAAAAAGTTTTAACAAAAAAAAGTTAAAAAAAGTTTTAACAAAAAAAGTTAAAAAAAGTTTTAACAAAAGTTTAAAAAATTAAAAAAAAACGTTAAAAATGTTTTAACAAAAAAAGTTAAAACCTTAAAAAGAAATTATAAATTAAAATTTTTACAAAATTTTTTAAAATAAAATAGTTTTAAATATGTTTTTTTAAATTCTGAAAGATTAAAAACTGTCAAAGTTATGAATGAACATGTTCGGATATGTTCAAATATAGTTCGGGTTGTTTAAAGATGCCCAAAGTTATGTTCGAATTTGTTTAATCATGATCAGAGACATGTTCTGAAACATTCTTTCTTCGCTTGTATGAGAAAAGTATGTTATTTTAAAAATATTAACAGTTAGTTTAAAAAATAATGTCTTTTACATCAACGTAATATATATTTTTCGTAAAATACTATGATGCAGAAGGTAGGCGCCACTCTGTCTGCATTCCTAAAATTCCACCACGCCCCCTGTCAATCAACTGGCGTCAGGTTGTCTACAGGTATTGCCACAGGATGTCATCATACCTGAAAGCTCGCTTCTGATTGGTTGTTGGCGGTCACGTGATCTGTTATCAGTGATCTTGATCTTTAATCAGTGACCTTCATCTGCAGGTGTTAGACCCCGCGCACGTCAGTCGTGTCTTGGATTTCGTCGATGAAGGTCGTATGTTCCTTAGCTCCCGTTTACCGTACATTTAGCTTAGTGCTCTGCGGTACCTTATCGAACCTTTTACGGTGTCTGGTTAGCTAAAGTTACCGTCGACTTTTCAGCTTCTTGCTATTTTCAATGAGTCTGCTTGCTTCAATCAACAAAAGGTATGTATAATTATTTTGTTTTTTAAGTGAAATGTTTGTCTAGTATTTCTTAAAACAAAAAAAGTTTTAACAAACTTTTAACAATCCTTTTTAAATGTATCTTTCAATTTGATTATTTGCTTTATTAAACTGAACTTAAAATTTCACACTTTCTGTTACTGTGAATGAATGAATTCAAAAGTTTGCACATTCTACATTACTTAATTCAAAACATGTTCTGTCATTCTCGATATTCAACTTGTGTTTCACAAGTTTAGCTTTCCTTAGTTTTATATGTGATTTCATTTAAAAAACAATTGTTTAAAATAAACTCGAAAAAATATATTTTCAAACAGTGTGATTTGTTTAACATACTATTTCTAACAACAAAACTAAAAATATGTCATTAAAGTTAACCATTTACTTTTTTCTAAATTAAAACTGATTCAAAATTCACTGTTAAAGGCGATTTTTGTCATGTAGCAATCCTCACTCATATGTTTGATAATTCAGTTTAAAGACATCTACTTTGGATACATCGCAACCATCGTATATATCATTTTCAATATATAATCACATCTATTATATACATCACAACCAGTGCAACATAAATCAGTCGATTCCTATGTATGTATGTTAGTTTTCATCCTTTCAACAGCAGAGATGTTCATCATATGTTTTCAATAACTTAAATGTAAGTGTGACTACTAATTTTTCTTTTGCTAATAGGTAATAAACCCTTTATTATCAGTTGAAACTAATACACGTTCTTTGATTAGAAAAATTGTTAAAACAATGCAACATAAATTATTTTTTTAGTTAAATATAATTTTGAAACGAGATATGGAAAAAATATCCTAAATTAGTAAAGTATTTTATCTTCAGTTCGAATCAAAGTATAAAACTTTCCTAAGAAAGTTTTTTTAACAGCTATGATTAGGAAAACAAAGCGTCCAATTAGTTCTGACATTAAAACTTATTTGTAAACTGAGTTTATGTTTCATATAGTTGTCTTCATTGGTATTTGTTAAACTAAATTACTATTAATCTTTTTTGGTTTAAGGTTCAAACTATCGTAAGATCTTGTTCATTCTAATTAAAAAGAATACAGTAGCTCGCGCATTACAAATACTTTCTCCAAAACGAGTAGATAAGTTTAATCTTCTTAAGAAAATTCACAGCTTTAACCTAAATTTTATATTTCCTAGAAAAAATATATTCCTTCGTTAGTAATTAATAAAAAATATTAAGTTTATACCACTTTTCTAGAAAATAAAACTTTACTTCGTCAATCATTAAAATATTTTAGTCAAAGGTTGATTTCAGATTCAGCAAAAAAAAAAAAAAAAAAAAAAAATAAATAAAAAAAACCTTTAAATACTAATTCAAAGAAAAAAACACATCTCTTTAAAAAACGTAAAAGAAAAAAATGGGGAATTCTTTTTCTGATTTTCATTTTGAAAAATGAATTAACAATCTTTAGACATGAAATGGACATTGCATGCTTTTATTATCTGTCTACAGAGGAGGGTGTCTGCAACCGTAAGATAAAGATCTCCTTATAAATTGAAAAGATTGCCTTGCTAAAGAAACATGCATGTAGTGTAGATCTCGTACAGATATTTCCTTCGATTAGGAAATGCTTGCTTATTGCACGACATCTCAACCACTTAAGTGAACGGTAGTTGTATATCAGATAGTAGATGTTTCACTGTTAAAAGCAATATAGCAACACTTACATGTAAAAAAGAAAAATAAACTAAAGTGGCCTAATCATCTACCGATAAAAACGAAGGGATCTGACGTCATAAGTAGCGAATGAAATCAAGGAGGTCTGCAGTCCTCGATATCCAATACGCATCTTTTCAAACAATGTAAACTTAATAGAAAGGAAATATAAATATATATATTTTTAATCTTCATTTCCAAAATTGTCTTGTTTATATATCGGTAAAAAACTGATGTTGTGTGTGAGAGTTTGTTATTCGCAATGAAGAAGTTTAATTTTAGTCAGGTAAGAGTATAATTGTTGAATCTTTTTGTATTTTCATTTTTGATAAAGATATATATCTAATTAAAGATGGTTTAAAAATTATTACAGTTAAAGATATGCATTTACAGAAAGTGTTTTACATTTAAAAGTGAATAAATCTGTTTTGAATATAAGTAGTTAAAACTAAGATAAAAACGGCAATATTAACTACACTTATTCAATAGATCTTGTTTTGAAAATCAATGAATTCTGTTGATCTTAGAAAAAGAAATCGAATCTTTAACTATACTATTTGACAAAAGTAAGTGTTTTCTAATTCAAAATAAAATTTTAAAAGAACTAACACGGTAAAAAAATATATTCAATTCACACCACTTTTTTAAGAAAATAAAACTTTACTTCATAAGTCACTGAAATGTATTAGTTAAAATACTGAAACTAACTTGCATTCTTTTCGATAAATAAATAAATATATATATATATATATATATATATCAAATAAGTAGTTAAAAGTAAGATAAAACAACGGGGCCTCGGTGGCTCAGTGGTGAGCGTGATGAGTTAAAAAATGTAAAGTCTGGTTATGTGTTTATGGGTTCGAAACCGTAATGGAATTGATACATTAGTAACTTGGATAGTTCTAAGATTGTGAATCCAACATAAATCGGTTGATTCGTGAATCTTCATCCTTTCTATGGTACTCAGGTCTTCATCCTATGTTTCAAATGACTTAAATGTGGGTGAGGCTACCAATTTTTTGCTCTTTTTTCGTTATTGCAAAGCACAATATTCCGCCACTTTCTTAAGTTTTCCATAGTTTTTCCAAAAACAGAGTTGTTCATTAATTTAAAAAAGTTCTTTTCTTAGTTTGAAAACAAAAAAAAACTGTTTTCGCATTCAGCTTGTATTTCAGTTAACATTCATCCTTGACAATAATTAAACAAAAACATTATTGTCAAAAACTAATTCGCGTTCTTTTGATTATTAAAATAATTTATATTCTTTTAAATAATAATTAAATGAAAATATATGTAAAATTGTTTATTCAAAAGCTTTATTTAGGAAAAACTTGTTTCGGAAATTAATGTATCGAAATTAATATATTAACAAATAAAAAATAACTAATTTATTAAAAAGTTTTATTAGCACATGACTTACAGAAAAAAAAACTTGTTTCGGAAATTAACAAATGACTAAAACTAAAAAACTTGTTTCGGAAATTAACAAATGATTAAAAAATATTAACTAATTTATTTAAAACTTTATTTGCAATGACTAAATTAATTGAAACATGTTTCGTAAAATTAACAAATGACTAAAAAAATTATAACTTATTTCGTTAAAACTTAAAAATGTATTAACCTTTTTAATTCAGTTCGAAATAGGATGATGTCATCACAGGTGAGTTTAAAATCCTATCAAGAGATAGCGCTCGTGTTCATGCCCTCGGGTGAAAGCGATTGTGCTGTCACCTAGGTTCGACTCTCGACCAATCAGAAGCCAGCTTTTAACTAGATGAAACCGGTTTCCGAGCAAGCATTCGTTCATTAGCCCTGTGGATTTCATACTGATCGGACGTGTTTCTGCGCTGCTCCGTGGTAAGTATTTTTCAATTGCATGCGATCTTTTCTAATCACCTCATCATTATCTTTCCTTTGTTCTAATCCCTCTCTAACAGTAGACTTTCATTCATTATCCTTTGTTTAATTCCTCTCTAACAGTAGACTTTTCATTAACGCTTCTTTGTTTTAACCCCTCTACTATAGCATGCCGCGTGGACGCCAGTCTGTCTCGACTCCACCCACCTGTCCATCACTTTCTTATCTCACCTACCTGTCTTTGTTTAACCCCTCTACTATAGCATGCCGTGTGGGCGGCAGTCTGTCTCGACTCCTCCCATCTGTCCATCACTTTCTTATCTCCCCCTCACCTGTCAATCACTCAACCCCACCCACCTGTCACTCATCTTTGGCCACGCCTCTCTCCTCAGCTCTTGGCTCCTGCTGAAGTAGAACCCCCATTTTCCTTCTACTAATATTAATTTCATTTCAGTGATTATCTCCTATATGGGTTTTAAATATTCTATAACATTTCAAAGTTTACAGATATAACGAAATGAGCTTTTTGAAGAAAGCAAAATTATATTTAAAGGTTTACATCAAAACGCATTATCGTGATCTACATCAGTTCTCATATGAGATCTGTTAGGGTCGTAAGCATAAACGTTATAAAGAGTAGTGTTACAGAGAGATATCATTGTACAACGCAAAATCTTTTTTAGTATAGATGAGACTGGGGATATTTGAGTGACTTTTTAATAAAATTATCGTTTTTTGTATCCCGTGATGATTACAAGGGGTGGCTCGGGTGAGACACTTCCCCCTGGTGCAGGAATGGCGAACCTATGGCACGAGATAGAATATTTTCGGCACGGCGGCGTTGTTTAAAATCCTAAAACAAAATAAAATTAAGTTAAAACACGCAAACGTATACAAACTAGGCTTTTCTTTTTTTATTGGAATGCTACTAGTTGAATTTCTAAATTATTTCAATGTGGGCTCAATAAGTTATCAAATGAAGAGAAGGTTGGGAGAATATCAAAAAGAAAAATATCATACATTATAAGTAAAACTCCTAGTGATGAAACTAAAGCGACTTGGCATAAAGTACAGTAAACTCTGTCTAAGGCGGAATCGGTCGGGACTGAGAAAAATTTCCGTGGTAGACAATATTCCGGCTTATGCAAAAAAGCTCCCCCCCCCCCCCCCCCAAAAAAAAAAAGATCCCTGGAAGATGACGATCTTTTATTGATTCTCCTGACTAGAAAATCTGTTGAAAACTGAAATTCTGAAAGATCCTTTGTCTTTTTAAAGATAAATGAGAAACTTTATTCTATTTCTTAGTACTGCTGTAATACATTCATATTGGAAGTTTATACACACAAAAAACTTCGAGAATGAGAAAGAACGCTATAATTTTGAATTTGAGTACAATCTTAAAGTATAATATATTGTACTTTCGAAAATACGTAATCATTTTCATAAATGCTCATTTTACTAGAAATATTAACTTTTAGATGCAATTTTGCATATGAAAAAATGGCATAAGCATAAATTCCTTAAAATTTAAAGTTTCTGTTCTTTTGAATTAACTTTTTTAAAAGCTTACGGAATTTTAGCTAACATGCTCGACATTGAGTTATTTGACTTATCAGTTTTAAAGTTTAATAAACAAAACGCTTTTCATTTTTAAATTATCCTTTTTCCGCCTTATGCAAAATTTTGGTTTCGGTGGGACCTTAAAATCCTTTCCGTTTCCGCGTCAGACAGATTCCGCCTTATGCAGCATGAATTAATGTAATTTTCTATGGGTTCGCCGGGACTTGAAAAAATTTCCGCGGTAGACAGATTTCCGGCTTATACAGACTCCGCCTTAGACAGAATTTACTGTATGTAGTTTTCACAATTGTTCGCTCTATTTATTCCTGCGGGTCATTATTTTAGGAAATGATACGAAAATCTTAAATATTAGAAACCCAAACCCCTTGTTAGATAACTCCAATTCAGCTTCAATTCAATTAAAAGTAAATAGGTTAAACACCATATTAATATTTAGCATAATCAACATCGCATTCACCATTTTATTATTTTATGACATATGTTAGTCTAATTATTACATGTATATTGCACCATATTTTTAAATCCCAATGAATAAAAATCCAGAAATTCTGACTCACTAAATTATTTTTTTTGGTGCTTGGCACGTCATGGTCACGTAAAATCTTTTTTGAAAAAAAAAAAAAAAAAAAATGCGCACGCGGATGTAAAAAAGTTCTCCGACCCTGTCCTAGTGTATCAAAATGCAACCACCTCCCAGATAATTAGAGATTTTATGTTGGTAATGGTCTAAGTGCACCATTCCGTCCCAGAGAAAAATATCTGAATTCAACATTGTTTGTATTTGACATATATAACCACCGCTGTGCCGTCTGCTGTTCGATTGAAGAAAATCTGTATTCTGCACCACCACCACCCAAAAAGAAAAAAAAAAAGTTTTATTAAAAACTATTTATATGAAAACCGCATCGTGTGTGCTGTCTATACTTTTCGAATTGTTGAATTTTTATTTCTTTTATATCTTTTGCATTACAAGCTATGTAAATCTTAGAAACCAGTATCGTGATAAACTTAGGGAAATGTGATATAGAGCGGCAATTTTTATCTTATGTCCTATCGTGGCAGACCAGGAAAATAAATAAAAACTAAGAAATATAAAGTAGCATCAAAATTAGACAAAACTAGCGAAATTATATTGATAATTTCTTAACTTTATATTATCTTACTAAACTTTTTGCATTACATTCCTTTTCTATCTAAACTATCTTCTGCTCCGTAGCATTATTTTAAAAATTATACTAGTCAACAGCCATTTTGTATCTGATTTGAAATAAACTTTTTTTATATATATTTTTGCATGTAGAATCCGAATCCGCTATCAGAAATTTTCTATCACGTCAGGGTTTTACAAAATTTTAGGATTTAATTTATATATATATGGTAAAATATGTGGTGAAGTGATAATTATAATTTGCATTTTGTGGTCAAATGATAAGGAAATGAATGACCATATAAGTTAAAACCATTATTTGGATATATTCTGCTGTAAAAATTAACTATTAAAACATTCAGCACGGTCATCAAGGAAGACATCATTCTATTTTAAAAAACAACGTTGTTAATATTAACATTATGTGTTATAGTACAACAGCTGATGAATATTATGTTGTGTTTGTATTTCAAACAGTTATCTTTTGTCGAATATTTCATTTTTGTCTTTACATAACTGACCTGTACCGGATAAATGTGACGTAATTGAGAGAATCCGATACTTAGTCAGGGCTCGATTAACCTTACATGAGACCTTGGTAGTAAAATTTAATTGAGGCCTGCATGACGTCTTTGTACTGTAATTTTTATTAATTTAAAAGGGGAAAAAACAACTTTTGGCTTTGGGTCCCTATTTAGAAGTGCGACCCGAGGCCGCTGACCCGTTTTCAACTGCGTTCATCAGGTTTTGGAATTAAATATTTCAAAAAGCCAATCTAATATATAATAAAACCGTTCAAGTGCGAGTATTACTCGCGTTCAGAGGGTTCCGTACAATAAAAATATGAATTATTAACTGTATTCTTTAAAAAACAATCGTTGCTAAAAGAATAATAAGGACTTTGAAAAAAAAACTATACAACGTAGTGTTGGATATAACTGTATATAATAGAAAAGTATGAATGGGTTACCATAAAAGTTCAAACAGATATGAAGCGTAAATAATATCAAATATTGCTATTCTGTATCATTCTTTTTTTAATCATATCCTAATATGTTTACGATGAACTTTATTTGGTACTGACAATAAAAGTAGTGCATATTTAAACTTAATTTGGCATTTCATAAAACTAAATTCAGCGTAGTAATAATCTTTTCTTTTTACAATATAGCTAAAACAAAACACTTGTTCAAAGTTAAAACTTGGCATTGTGATAAGTGCGCGCTTCGAAAGGAGCTTGCAAGGCCACCTTGGTCAGTGCCGCGTTTTCCCAGATAGACTGTTAATAATTTTTTAAAGACACGAGAGATGTATTGAGAGATCCACTTAATGCGAAACGAGTCGCGAATCCCATAGTATTTATGCGATCAATTCTAAATAAATTAGTCTGTTTTTAACAATTTGACGTTTATTGCTTTTATATTGCTACTGCCCATTGCATCACACAAATATATCATTCACAGTTGTTATCTGCGGTTTAAAATCTGGTGGTACATAGAGTACGCCGCCCCTTGTTGCGTTGTCATTCAGGCTGCAGGTTCGGTAAATTCAAATTATTCCATAATGCATCGAAGAATAAAAACGTCTTCATAACTTAGTTCTAATATATTGTAAATAAAATTCGTAACTTGAATAAGTAAACACACTCTACAGTTCAAATTAAACTTCTTTCTTAAAAAACAACTATGTACATTTTATTTACAAATATATAGGTATATTAATACTATTATTACTCTCATTTGAGAGTTCCATTATTACCGTCAGACCGGTTCAAAACAAACTTTACATCTACACTGAAAAGAAAATCGGAAAACAATAAAAAGGGGGTTGCCACAATGCCGACTAACAGAAAATGGCAAGCATCGCCAAGTTGGCATTCTCAACATCCTGCCCCGGGCTGAACACTTAGTTCAGCATCTATATTAAACAATTTAATAAACATAAGAATATACTTACATACATGACAAATTTTCAGATACATACAGTTACAGATATAAAAGCAAAAATAATAAGAATGCTGCAATCTACGAAAGAAAATAAAACACATGAATTGTATGAAAATTAAACAATAATAAGGGTAAATATGAGTAACAAAACAAATTAAATGTTCGATAATAGTTCTTATTTTTAGTGTAAGAGTTTTAGTGTCTTTTAGTCCACTAAGTCCAATTCAAGATTATATAGCAATTGCACAGGTCGTTTAAGATCGCCTTTTGCAGTCTGTAATACACATGATCTGATTTTAAAGTCACGACCAAATATGAGTTCTTTAACACGACCACACTTCCACATATGTTTTGGGAGCTTTTCATCATGAATTATCACTATATCGTTAACTTTGAACTGAGGCGATGAATTTATGTTTTTCACTTGAAAAGCAGATCTAAGTTCTAACAAATATTCGTTTCTCCACCTTTTCCAAAAGTGGTCAGTAATTTGTTGCTTATATTTATATTTTCTCGTCAACAAAATCTTATTGGATTTCTCTTGCGTACAGACTGGTAATCCATAAGAAGGTAAGGACATTAATCGTTTACCAACTAAAAAATGAGATGGCGTTAAAGGTGATGGTTCAGCATTTTCTTCGTAGAGATAACATAAGGGACGTGAATTAATCACTGCTTCAATTTCTGCAAGTATTGTTTCTAGCTCTTCATAACGGAGACAAGTTTTTCCTAGAACCTTTTTTAAAGGTGTTTTAACTGATCTGACCATCCTTTCCCAGAAGCCGCCCCACCAGGAAGCCCTGGGAATTATAAACTTCCATATTATTTTATTCTTTCTCAAGTAATCAAAAATTTCTTGCTTAGAAATTCTTTCCCAAGCATCTTTTAACACCAAATCAGCCTTAGAAAATGTCTTGGCATTGTCACTGTACATTATTTTGCAGAAACCTCTCCTAGAGAAAAATCTTCGTAGTGCTAAGATAAAGGTTTCAGTACTCAGATTGGTGACTAACTCTAGATGAATCGCTCTGGTTACAGCACATGTGAATACGACAATATAAGCCTTCCCAGTGCCTTCAGAAGTTTTATAATAAATCGGACCGGCAAAATCGACACCAGAGGTTTCAAAAACTGGTGTTTTGATGATTCTATCTTTCGGTAAAGGTGCTATTTCCACCTTTCCAGGAATAGCATTAAGTTTTCGACATATCATACACGATCTTAAGACGGATTTTACAAATCTTCTTCCCTTTAATATAAAATACCTTTCACGAAGGTGAGCTAAAGTGACAGCTACACCAAAATGGTACATTCTTTCATGAGCATCCTTAATTAGTAATTTTACAAAATAAGATTTATTAGGAAGTATCCACGGATGTTTTTCCTGCTCTGTAACTTCAGAAAACTGAAGTCTTCCGGATAAAACAAGTAAGTCATTTTCATCGAATTGTGGATTAAGGTTGTACAAAGAAGAATCTTTATTAAGTGGTTTTTTTTGTTTAAGTGCTTCTATTTCAACTTTAAATGAAGTTTCCTGAGTTTGTTTAATCCAGTATTTTTCTGCTATTTCAATTTCTGAGGTAGTTAAAGGTCCTAAAATTTTAGGGTTTTTCGAATTGGCATTATGAATAAAACGCATTATCCAAGCAGTAATATTATACACGCGATTTAAACTACTGAACTTTGCCATATCAAATACTGGCTTAGGGATAGAGTTTGATTCGTTACACAATAATGTTAAATTTGGTTTTGCTTTCATTTCATTAAAAGCTTCGGGAACCATTTCTATAGCCCTTTTTGAAGGCCACAAATCTTCTGATAGTGATAACCAAGGTGGGCCGCACCACCATACATTATTACCCATTAACTTCGATAAGTTTTCCCCTCGCGTAAGCAGATCTGCAGGGTTTTCTTTTCCGGGACAATAATTCCAGTCCTTTGGATCTGTCAATGACTGAATTTCGGTTACACGATTGGAAATAAAGGGTTTCCAGTTTGTAGTAGAACTCCTAATCCACCAAATAGTTATTTCTGAGTCCGACCATAACTTTATATTTAAATTCGAAATATGTAATTTTTTTTTTAAATATTTCCACATTCTAGCGGCAACTACTGCACTGATCAATTCCAGCCGTGGAATAGTTAACTTCTTGAGGGGGGCTATTCTACATTTACTCCAAACAAAACTTGTTTGAATTTCGCCAGTTAATGAAATGGAACGCAAATAAGCAACTGCTCCATACCCTTTGGGACTAGCATCACAGAATATGTGAATTTGTGAATTTTCAGAAATGTTTATCATATTAGGAAAATATTTTCGGGTTATTTCAAATGTGCGTAAATGTACAACTTCTGAACACCAAGTGTTCCACTCGCATTTCAAATCTTCAGGTAATTTATTGTCCCACTCTAAACCTCTTTGCCATGTTTCTTGCAACAAGGCTTTAATACGTATTACAAATGGATTCACAAATCCTAATGGATCATAAATTTTCAGTAACTTTTAAGAACTGTTCGCTTCGTGGGATCATCGATGTAATATTCTTCAAAGGGCTGCGCATCTAACATCAAAATATCAGATTCAGTATTCCATATCAGTCCAAGCACTTTTAAGATACTACCTGTGTTTTCCTCACTTATACCTAAGTTACCAGATTCCCACATTTCCCTAAGTTTAATAGAATTTGTTTTTAATTTCCTCAAATTCATCCCAGCTTCTTTAAGAATTTCAGAAGCTGTAACTGATAAATAATAAGCTTCGTTATCTAAATCTGATCCGGAAATTAAATCATCGACATAGAGGGAATTATCTAACATATATACAACATTTGGATGTTGATCTCGATATTTCTTTATATGATGTTTAATTGTGGCAGCCAAAATAAATGGTGAGCATGTAACGCCAAATGGTACACGTCTAAATCTTAAAATTTTGAAAAAGTTGTTTGCGTCATTATCGAACCAAAGAAATTTAAGGTAATCTCTGTCTTCTTCAGCTACAGAAATTTGAAGAAAGGCCTTTTCAATATCTGCACAAAACGCAGTATTGAATTTTCTGAAATTAATAATAATTTCTAATAAATCGGGGTTCAAATTTGGGCCACCGTACAAACAATCATTTAATGATTTGCTATTTTCTTTTGAGGAAGCATCAAATACCATTCTAACTTTAGTTGTGGGTTTATCATCTCGCAAGACAGGTCGGTGGGGCATAAAATAACCGCTATTTACAGTTTTATTAGAACATGCTTCCACTATGTTATTTAATTCCTGTTCAATCACAATTTCTTTATATTTCTGCAATAATTCCTTATCTTTAAGCAATCTTCGATTTAAGTTAATAAATCGGTTTCTAGCATTGTTATAATTACTTCCTAAATCTCTTCTATCATCTTTCCATAACAATTTAGCTTCGTATCGGTGCTCAAGAAAATGCAAATTGTTTTCGAATTTTTCGATTATCTCTTTATCTAATTCAGAAATATTTTCTTCAGTGTTCATCCCTAAAGTTTCTAACTCCCACAATGTTTTCAAATCATTTTGAATAGGTTTCATAACCTGAGTGGACAAGACCCCAGCTTGCTTACTCTCACTATTTTTATTTACGTCAATTGTCCCGCAGAGGGAATGCCCAAATAAATTTTCACAGACGAACAATGATTTATTTATGGGGTATGTTTTGTCATTAATTTGATATAAATAATCAGCTCCTATTAATATATCAACATCACTATTTTCCAAATGTTCCCACGTGTCAAGACGAAATTTGGAAAGTTTTCTCTTAATTTTGATTGGAAGAGGAGGAATTTGTATCAAAGAATTGGTTATTAGCGGTGTGACTAATGCTTCAATTATTATACTACGTTTTCTGTTCGTCAAGTGAATTAGCTTTAGCTTAACGACATCATAACATTGTTCTTCAGATTTTCTCGAACCGAAAGTATAGACAATTAATTTTTCCTTTCTAATGACCTCAGGTTTTAATTTTGAAACTAAATTTTCTGTAATAAAAGTTCGATGACTAGCAGAGTCAAATAAACAAAGAGCAGTTTCTGAATTTTCACCCGCTTCCACTTTTACATGAATTGTTTGCAATATTACTTCTCTACTGATATTATTTATATTGCCTTTGCAATGAGATACGGAGGAAATAATACTATCTGAATTTTTTGATACTTCTGTTTTTTTATTAGAATTACAAAGTATAGTATTATGATATGTTTTACCACACACTTTGCAATTTTCATTCGAAATTTTACAAAAATTCGCGATGTGAAATTTACGGAAGCATTTAAAGCACCTTCCTTCCCTTTTCAATTTTTCTCGCATTTCCGGAATGGTGACAGACTTACACTTTTCAGTATCGTGATCAGTTTGATTACAAAATATGCAGTTATTTTTAATATTTGTGGTTAAGGCAGAAGCTGATGGAATGAATTTTTTATAATTTTTCTTATAATTTTCCTGCTTCTCAGGGATTTTTTCAAAATGGTTTAATTGGACAGTGGTCTCGCGAGATTCAATTTCATCTTTAATGAAATTTATCAGCTCATTAACATCCCAGTCAGTGTTTTTAATTCGTTTTCTATTAAATTCTAGTGCAATATCTGATGGAATAAGTTTCAGAAGAATCGGACATAACAAGTGCCCATATGAACCTGAGGCAACACCTAAAGAATTAAGATTTCTTATTTGAATTTCGCATTCATCATACAAATCTCTAAAAGCCTTAATGTTACTAGAATTTCGTACTGGTTTCAAATTTAGCAGTTTAGTCATGTGACTATTTATTACCAGGTCATTACGACCAAAACGATTTTTCAATAATTCTATAGCATGAGCATAATTTTCCTTAGTCAGCGAAAAGCCTGCTATAGTATTTGCAGCACTTCCGCCCAAAAGTGACTTTAAGTAGGAAAATTTATCAATCGGAGTTAAATGTTCATTATTGTCAATCGCATTCGAAAACTGACTCCAAAATTCGAGCCATAAACACGAATCACCATAATATTTAGATATATTAAGTTTAGGAAGTTTAATCAAATTTTGATTCAGAATTTTCTGACTTTTTAGTAGAGAACTATTGTTGCTACTACTATCACTTTCAATGTCTGAAGAATCTTGTTTAGTTTCAGGAGTAACTGTGTTATCATTTAAAAATTTGGAAATTTTATATTTCCATTCAATAATATTCTCATTATAAGATTCCGATTTCTCGATTTCTTTTTCAAATTCAGTACTTGGAACCAGTGGTTCAATTTCAGAATTTAATGATTTTAAAGTTTTCATTTTGTCATTCAATTGCTGTTTAAAAAGATCCAGCTGTGATTTTCTATTCTCAAGCTCTAATTCTTGTGTATTATCTAATAAATCCCTTATTTTATCAAATATTTTCGTAGTTTGACTACGAATCGTAGCTCTTTTTTTTTTTCAAAGTTTCGCAATCCATCATAAAATAAAGAATTCAATTTATTCGATACAGTTCAGTTAATAAATGTATTCATAATTCTATTTATTCAATATAATTTAATTTGAGGTACTTACCTCAATCGATGATGAAATCCAGACATCCTGGAGCTTTGACGCCAGAAAAATGTTGCGTTGTCATTCAGGCTGCAGGTTCGGTAAATTCAAATTATTCCATAATGCATCGAAGAATAAAAACGTCTTCATAACTTAGTTCTAATATATTGTAAATAAAATTCGTAACTTGAATAAGTAAACACACTCTACAGTTCAAATTAAACTTCTTTCTTAAAAAACAACTATGTACATTTTATTTACAAATATATAGGTATATTAATATTATTATTACTCTCATTTGAGAGTTCCATTATTACCGTCAGACCGGTTCAAAACAAACTTTACATCTACACTGAAAAGAAAATCGGAAAACAATAAAAAGGAGGTTGCCACAATGCCGACTAACAGAAAATGGCAAGCATCGCCAAGTTGGCATTCTCAACA